>WOVY01001052.1:765000-1340434 GCA_013436015.1 Rhipicephalus annulatus | reverse complement strand
TCTATGTTTCATTCAGAGCAGCGTCTATACTTTAGAACATCCTCCAGTGTATCTCTATGCATGGTCTGCACTCCTGCTTTTATTTCAATTTCATGTGACGGCTATGTGGCACTAGTGGCCAGGCATGTTTTTTTTTTACTTGCCATCAAGTTTGCATGACTGCTTGTTGGACAAGGGCGGGTTGTAGAAAAACAAAGAGAAAAAACACCATGTCGAGGTGCTCGGTCCCATATTATAAAGTTGCGCGTGCCCTCACAGCTTCACCGCATTACACATGCATGCTGCACTGAAGCGCCAAAAAAGAAAACACGAGCGCTTTTTCTGCAGGACGCACCAGAAAAATTTTGTTTTTGTTCGAACCTTACTTGCACCGATAGGCAATATTTAATCAGCGGCGTTCTTTTGCCTTAACGATGACGTATTAGCTTGTCCGTGTAATATACAAAGGAGGCGTTGAATATATGAACGGGCGAGGCCGGAAGCTTTACTTTTTTAAGCCGCACAATGGTGTTTGGAAGGTCTTCGTGTGGCATGGCACGTTCCTATTCATAATGCGTAGCTTAGAAGTCAGTGCTGAGCATCAGCTAAAGCTAATTAACCCTGAAGTGACGACCGCGACGTAGCGGAGTGTGATTTTTCCGAAAGCCCTTTCTGACCAGCGACGAGGCAAGGCTTGCACAAGTACGTGATCGCGTCGTTTTGTGTTGATTGCATACGACTTAGTAAACATCCAAACTTACATCGTTGATAACGGGCCGGCAAAACGTTGGGCAGAGCGAGGAGCGCAGCGCAGCGGCGATACAAGGCGCGCGCACTGCTTGAAACATGAACCGATTGCGAGATGTCAATCGTAGAGGGTTTTCCTTTTCTTGATCACGTCGTTCCAGTGCCCACTTGCGTCATGAACGAGCCGGCTTTCGGTTGCGAGAGGCGACAGGTGGGCGCACACGATTTCTTCGCGAGTATCCAACTCAACTCGCCGCAGGTCCAAAAGCCGCGAGGGGTTTCCTTTGCGAGCAAGGGGCGGGACCCCCCGCGCGGCTGCTGCAACACTATACGAAAGTGCGGGGAGCGACAGCGCGATGACACAGTTAGGCCGGCGGAAATGCATAGCCTCCAAGAGTGTTGGCCCGCGGTGCATTCTGGGTGGCTTTATCCGCTCGCCTTTGTAAACTCGCCACCGGGCCAGTGCCGTCCTCTCCCCCCCCCCCCAAAAAAAAATATTTTCGCTCTTGCTTACAGAGCAAAAAGTGACACTTGACCACACTTATCTGTCCGGCACCCTCTTCAGATCAAGGTGGTGCCCCTACCACCCCGAAAAACAATTCTACATGCGCTTCTGTAATAAATAGGGTTCATTTGCGCCTTCAGGTTGTGCACGGTTCTAAGCGAACAAGCCTGCCGTAATTACACATTGTATAAACTGCCTGTAAGAATATATTTAGAAACGGCTGTGCTTTCTTTTTCTTTGAACAGCTAAGGAAAAATAGACAGGCCACATGGGCAGTCTTGCGCAAATTAGCACCGCAATCCTGCTGTGCTTTATCTCAGTGAGCTTGCAAGCCTCACGCTGGCACAGCTGACATAAATGGTAACGATTTTATGTGAAGATGCATTTCATACACAAACTCTTTGGATTGTAGCTGAAATTATTTGAGGAGTTAGGAGAAAGGCTTCCCAAAGTTATGGAAGACTAGTTCAAGAAAAAATAGAACACCGTGCAATAGATGACATACAAACAGTATTTAAATAACTTTTAGTTTGGAAAAGCTCTTTCACATTTTGTATTCCACACGTGACGGGACGATCAAGCATGCTTGGGTGAATTAGCAGTTGGGTAGTAAACATGCCGACCTGTATCGCGCCGGGCTGTTGAAGTAGCTATGCCTCCGAGAAAAACACTTGCGATCGGCCGCACTTCAAACTCCAAATAATTCTGCAGTTCTCAAGGCTTGGACAGCTGCTATTCCACGAAAAGCCTTCCAGGTTACAGTCAAAACCTGCATTTTGAATCCGAGGACCTAATCCCTTGCTGCGAGCACATAGTTGGTGGAGATGTCAAAATTCAATGTGGTACGTTGGCACTAGAGCCCGGTGCTCTTCCTCAAATTTTTACGAATATTCCTGCACACTTGTCTTAATCAGCAACATCAAAGCGCAAAAGGGAACCCCCAGAACTAGACGAAACCACGAATTTCTGGGGCCGTGTGTCGGCAGTTGGTGGCAATCTGTTCGATGTTAACATGGAGAACTGCTATGTTGACGAAGCTACTGGTGTCCCCTCCGATCCAGAGTTATGTGTAAAGGTAGCTACTTGTTTGCCTGCAGTACAAAACCGACGAAGGTTTCAGTCCAGGAATGTCGAGCTTATCCAGGAAGTTTTTTTTTCCAAAGGTGTTCAAAACAAAGGCATTGTAGAAATCGACAAGTCAGTGGTGGTAACAAAATACTTCACCTTTGTCCTCAGTTGTAAGGGGAAGCTTGTTCTCTCGTGTGCATATAGTGAACATGGTTTGGGTAGTCAGCTGAAACTCACCAGCTTGCAGATGGTATCCGCTTTTCCCAGTTAAGTTGATCACCTGAAGATATACACGGGCTGTCTTAGCAGTTGATTGCCTTCGATTTCGACCGCAACATTAGCCCTGAAGAGCCGGGACGTGTGGAGGATCACTTTCGGGCTGTCCCGGAAAGACTTATGCGCGCATCATGCTAGAACACAAGGAAGAATTGGCGAGCTCAGTAGAAAAAAAAGAGAGAATGCTACAAATTCAATGAAGCTTCACCAAAAATTATGCTCGACTACTAAAAACTAAAAAATACGGTTAATAGGGCCACAGTTCTGGAGAAAAGGTGTAGAACGACATTCGGAAAATTAAAACATGGCAAACATAACTTTTTAAAGGTTCTACTTGTCAAGTGGACTAACTGATGACCAGCCTTCCTCCAGCACAACTGATATTCCTGACCAAAACATCTTTGAAGCCCAATTCACTAAGCATTTGCTTGATAATTTATTTGTTTAAGGCGTGACGATGTCAACAGAGACAGTATGTTCACCTTTGACATCAACCTATAAGTAGCAGCAGGGCTGGATATTTTAAGGAGCAGGCAAGTAATTAGCCACAAGGTTTCGTAGCGCAACCCTCTGGCTGACTTCGCTTTGAAGCTTTCAGCGTAGCAAAATGAGCGAATGTGAAAAAAATCTTTTTCCTGGATATGTTCGGCATTCCAGAATTGGAACATTGTTCGGCTTGTAATACAGGGAACCAAGTGGTTGCTACATCTGGTACACAACTCAAGATAGTAGGCGGGATAGTAGTAGCTTCGTAAACATCGCTGTTTTCCATGTTAACTTCGACAGATAGCCACCACTTGCGGACACACAGCCCTCGAAATTCGCGGTTTGTCCAAGTTTTGGCGGTTTCTTTTTGTGCTTTAATGCTGCTGGTTTAGACAGGTGTGCAGGAATATTCGGGAAAATTTGAGAAAATGCACCAGGCTTAGGCGTCCACATATCAAATGAGTTTTACGTTTCCCTTCACGATGTGCTCACAGCAAGCGGTTAGGTCCTCGGATTCAAAATGTAAGTCGGAAATGTACGTCTTGATTATCACCAGGAAGGCTTTTCGTGGAAAAGCAGCTGTTCAGGTTCTGAGAACTGCAGGGTAATTTTAGGGGTTTGAAAATGTGCCGCCAATCGCAAGTGTTTTCCTCGGAGTCTTAGCCACTTCAACAGCCCAGCGTGCCGCACGTCGGCATGTTTACTATGCTGAACTGCTAATTTAATGAAGCATGCTTGATTGTCATGTAACATGTTAAGTACTATTGCGATGACCGAAATCTAACCTTCAACCTTCCCTTCAAGCTCCAGCCGCTGTGGTCTGAGCAAGCGAACTGAAAAAGAAAAGCTTCGCTACCGCGGGACGCCGGTGACGGCGGCGGCTCACTGTCAATGCTACACTAGTGCCACTTCTCGGAGCGCATATGAGTAGAGGCCGCCTCCGCAGCGAGCTTTTTCAACTGACAGTATCTAAAAACATTGCAGACTACCAATCGCAGCTCCACAAGTGAAACGACCCTACTTGTGCATAATTTTTTTCGAAGCTTGATCTGGGCACGCATTGTCTTTATTGCTTCAGCTAGCTTACATCTGCACTCTTTAGTTTGGACCTGGGTCAGCAGCACCACTTGAGGCTGGACAGTTGGCTGAAAGTTTTGACATCGCAGCAATAATGGTGTGTCAGGTTTCTCCTCTATTAAAGGCATGCATTGTGTTTCCAATGACACGGTGCCTCATGTGCAGTCATATTAGTAAATATGCCTATCGTAGTGGAACACAGTGTGCAGTGACCATGAAGGAAAGAATTTTTACCCCCGAGTATTGGAAGAAAAAACAATGTGTGTTTTTATGTGACACAGACATGCCACTGCTGTGGTAGACTGCTGCTTCACTGTTGTCTGTGCCTTGCACGTTTTTTGTTCACATGAATGTAGTGCTGGAAAACATGATCGAAGTTTGGAAGTAGGCTGTACGTTGATACTAAGATAACTTGTTTGTTGAGGGCATATTAGCAGCTACAAAAATTAGATAAGGCCCTTTCTAGTGTTATCAAATGCAATAATTGCCATAAGTACGGGACTGAATCATAGAGAAAATGTTCAGCTTACTAGTGCTGAATGCTCGGGAATGAAGTTTATTTTCATGGCTGTTGTCAGTGATAGCCTGAAGATGAGTTAAATATTGATCTATTGTACAGTTTCAAAGATGTGACTAATTCGGCCTTTAGAAGGGCAAATACGCGGCTCAGAAACTTTTTTTTCATGTACATTTTGGTCAATCAAATTATGGCTCTAGCAAAACTGCAATCTTAGTTTGTGCTTTTGCTCTTTCGTCTACAGAAGGACATACCCCTAACCCCTTGTCTGCTAAAAGAAGCGGATAGAGGACTGACCTATACATTGATAGGGAGCGAATATTGAGAGCCTCTTCGATACTTGGGGGCATAACTTGTCTTTTTGCGTCAATTTGGGTATTCAACATTGAGTATTTAAAGAAGGCACACAGAATACTAACATTTTTTGAGCATGCATTCTTAAATTTGTGCCACACAAAGCCCCGTGTCAAGGCACTGGAAATGATTAATTTTTTTAGGGCCTGAGTGGCATTTCAGCAGTAGTGTTTGAACTTAGTGCCGTCTTGTTTTGAAGGGACCCTGAAACGGTTTTCTGAAGTTTTGTGAACGTTTAGGCTAGAGCATCATCAAATTATTCGCACCACAAATTTACTGACATTGTGTACCAAGGTCGCTACAGGCAATTGTATCATACCCTCCTTTTTACCTCTGGTCGACCTCCTCAACCCATGAGGGGCACTGGCGATCTCAGAGCCCTCATGAGCGCTCTCGAAGATTTCAGCTTCTATCATTCTAGACCTCCAAGACCGCACACTGACAGGTTGCACGCAGTCTCGGAGGCCGCCACACAGTGTACCCGGCAGCTCAGATCAGCAGCCATGGTGACATCAAGTGGCCAGAGCTTGTCACTCTGTTATTGAGCGGTTGAAAACGTGTTTCATTTTATTGCGTCGAATTTGGTATGATGCATTGCATGGTGGAGTACCTTTTGGACAAGAAAAAACGATCTTCCCGAGGCTTATGAAAAATAACTATTTTCACGCGGTAACTATTAGGTTAATGACACTTAGGAGTTAGGATATGTGGGGTTTAACGTCCTGAAACCACCATATGATTATGAGAGACACCGTGGTGGAGGGTTCCGGAAATTTCGATCATCTGGGGCTCTTTGACGTGCACCCAAATCTGAGCACACGGGCCTACAACATTTCCACCTCCATCGGAAATCCAGCCGCTGCAGCTGCGATTCGAACCCGCGACCTGCGGGTCAGCAGCCGAGTACCTTAGCCACTAGACCACCACGGTGGGGCGACACTTAGGAGTTACTCTACGGACCCGATGGGCTTGTACAAAATCGCCGAAAACTGTATCAGGGTCCCTTTAAGTCTTTTTTTCTTTTTTTTGTCTGTCTTGTGAGATAATTGGTTGGTTTGTTGACTTGTTCATATTTATTTATTTATTTATTTCAACATACTGCAAGCCAACTTGGCTTAAGCATAACACTCATATGTAGAGACCGAAATTTTAGGCACGAAAAAATATTGTTTTAGGTGCCTATAATAGTCCCTAAAACTTTCGTTTAGGCATAAGGCGATAACAACTATCGTTTAGACATATATAAATACAATGTATATTTCCTTCAGTAGCGTGTTCAGGACAAATATTCAACTTCTAACAAACACAGCAGGCAAATTCGGTGCTTTGGGAAAGCTAAATTCATTTTTTCCATGACAAGAATGAACAACAAGCGTAATCATTTAAACAGATTTAGGTGAAAGCTGAGGTGATTTGACATTGTGGGAAAGGCTATGAAAACAGTGACAAACCAGCATCATCTCAAAGTTTCCGGGATTGAATTATGCTTTCTTTCAGTCAGTATTTGCTTTTATGCTAAAAATAACGCTCGACGTCCACTGAAGTTATTAATGTGTACTTGCGGCCTAGCACTTTCAATGCTTTATTTGCATCCAAAATATCTGAATCAGCACCACTATGAAATTTAGACACTTGCTTTAGCAGATTCAATCCGGGATTCTTTCCAAGACAGATTTAATCTTTAAGGCCACGCTGTCGGCGACTGGTCTATTGGCGTCGGGGCGAACCTATCCTGCACGTCTAGAAAAACAAGGAATCCGCAAGCTTGCCTTTAAGCGTTGCGCGATAGCGATATCTTGTCCCTGGTGCAAGCTTCAACCACTTAGTGCATATTTTTTATTGCATGATATTACTCAAGTTTAAATTGTGGATTACTATACAGTGGAAACGGTAAAGTTGAAAGTGGTTGTCTAAACGAAGCTTTTGCGTATGGCTGCATACGTTGTAATGGGTGCATGCGAGTTCGCAGATGCGGAGATAAAAATAGCTAAATGAAGCGGTGTGCCCGTAGAATTACCACTAAATACATGTTATTTGACCAGATTCAGCAGTTACTTAAATAAATTGGCAGTTGACTAAGCAATCTTGTGATTATTATGCCTATGTGTGCTTCAGAGTGGACATTAAACTCAAAATATTGTTGATCTTTTCAATGTCTTCTCCCCTGTTTTCCACATGGAACGTTTCCAGATCGACGGAGTAGCACTGTGATCACTGTTACCTTGCCGGACAAGTACACTTAACGGTTTCTTTTTATTCCGCATAGCTCGGCAGACTTCAGACAGCTGTCGTTATAAGGAACATGAATGCCAATGAAACTCACGTGTAGGGTGTAGGCGACAGCGCTAGCCTAGCTTAGTTTCGTCTGGTTAAAGTACATTCTAGCTACACTGTACCCTAGCTTCCTTAACGCAACCGCCGAGGTGGACTACTCGAACTTAGTGACTGGGATCTTCAAGGGGCAGGGGGTACACTAGCGTTAGACTCTCCTCCCTTTGCTACAGTACACTCTAGCCACACTCCCGCAACCGCAAATTTTTTAGGGGGGGGGGGGGCGCCAGTGCTATAGATGCTATGCTAGCCTCGCTTTTCCTCCCTGGGATATAAGCCCCGCTCACGTAAAAGTACGTTTATAGTGCGACGTCATTGAAGCGTTGGCAAGCATGACATGCGTTGGAGCGCATTGGCCGAATGTAGATATACATTGGCTGTGGCTGTGCGTCGGCCTATGATCTGTTTTCGCCGACATGACACAGCGTACGTCGAACCATAATCTCACCTTACCAGGAGCTAAAACATGAACGAAAAAAAAAACTAGTGGGCCATGCACGTGTTGTCGTTAACATGGCCGCACCAAGACTTGTTTTGTTCCATATGAACAGCTCATTTAGGCAAAACCTTTATTCGACGAATGTAAAAAGGCATTTTTAGGCACTGAAAAGCTGAATTAGGCACGACCTTCAAAATAGGCACTGATAGGCACAATAAAAGTGTGATTAAAATGTTTCACATCTCTTGATTCGTGTGTATATCTTAAATAGTCTCGAAATGCGCTGCAGCAAAAAATAGGCATTTTGCCTGAAGTTCCGGTCTTTACTCATATGTATTCAAATCAAACATCTGCTTTAAGAAAACATTTAAACTAACACAAAATTTGCTTTTCGAGAGACTGTGTGCCGAGAGTATGACAAATAAGACTGGTTCTACATGGCCGTCTTGTTTTCTTTTTTTGTGTGTATGTGGCTCGTGAGCCTTATTATGTTATTTGTTTCCTTTCATGCATTGTTTCTTGCTCGCGAGTTATTAGTGCATTTTTTATTATGATTGTGGTTCAACCTTTGTCTTCAACTTTTGTAGTGCTTACTAAGTACCTGTCAAACTCTATATGATGGTGGCCTGAAAAGTTCTCAACCTGATGTAGAAAAAGCATATGGGACCTTCAAAATTAGTTTTATTTTTCAACACCCTCTCTTCTCAATTCTACAGACTTGTTCTATCGGTGCACTAGAGCCAGGACTCTATCCGTAAAATAACTTCTTGGAAGTTCTGCAATGTACTTATCCACTGCAGCAATCACTTCTTTTGATGAAGAACGTTGCTAACCAAAAAAGATTTTGAGTTTTGGGAACAGATGGTAGTCTGAAGGGGCCAAGGCAGAAGAATTGGGTGTATGCTTCAATAATTCCTACTTTGAATCAAGCAATTCAGCCATCGCAAGATGCCCTTTGTGTGCCCATGCATCGTCTTGATGAAAAGTCATTTTCTTGTTCTGCAAATCTGATGTTTTCTCACGAGCTTTCTGATGTAATTGAACTAGAAGGCCAGAATCCTCTCCAAGTGTGGTTTACCCATTTTCAAGATAATCCCCTAGCGGACTGTCTTTAGCTCCTCGAAATACGGAGGCCATCACCTTTCTTGCGAAGGAAACTGACATGTCTTTTGGTACAGAAGACCCAGCGTCAGTCTACTGCTTTGATTATTGTTTGAATTCGGGTATAGAAGGGTCAATCAAACTTTCATCCATTAGTATAAATCTGCGAGAAAACCGCTGGGTTTTTGTTACACAACTCCAAAGCATGCTATGACATCGTCATTTGGTTGCGTTCTTGCTCAGGAGTAAGGATACACGGCACCCATCTTGCACAGAGCTTGTCCATGTGCAGCTCATTTTGCAAGATGTGACACGTATTCCGCGGAGATGCCAACAGCCTCGGAAATTTGGCACTTCACTCTCCTGTCTGCCCAAACCATTGTGCATATGGTCAATCAATTCCGGAGTTGTTGCACTTTTTGGGCGCCGTTTGCTCGGGTTGTCTTCAATGCTCTCTCTTCCCCGCTTAACCGCAGCAGCCCCTTCTTGTTTGTGGAGTATAAAGGTGAATTTTGCTACTTAACATTTACAAAGCTTCATTCAATTTCATTTGGTCAATCTTCCTTTGCAAAGAATTTTATGACTGCAAAGTACTCGAGCTTCTCGATACCTTGCGGTGCTTCACTCTGCATCTACTTTGTTCGACTGTCAAAACCAAACTACGGATCGGCACTAGAGGGCATTTCATCTGACACTTGCAGAGACTTTTATGAACATGCACATGAGTGCGGCATGTTCTATGTAGTTAGATGTATGCTTTTAGGGTTGAATATGTCAGCTTTTCTTTGCTGCGGCTGATTGCTGCGGTATGGGTGGCATGACCCAGTCATACAATGTCACCTACGGCCGGGTTCCTTTAGTGTGTTGAAGTTGATTCCAGTTTGCTATAGTTTTCAGGAAAAAGCTATTCTTTAATGCTCTAGTTTCTGTTAAACTTGGTTTCAATTCATAAGGTTAAGTGTGTCTAGTTTATTGCAGTGTAAAGGGATGAAGTTATGGCAAATCATTTATGATCAAGCTACCAGCCAATGTATTATAAAGGTATTTTATACAATGAAACTACCTTTCTCTGTGCCTAACGAGCTTTTCGGGTTTCATTGCTTATTCACTTATTTATGTAGTGCAATATCTTCAGTGCCATTGAGGCTTTCACTGTCTTGCTGCAATGCTGTAAAGAAGAGTAATGCTCAGTTGTAGCTACATAAATTGCTGCATCAAATGCATTTAATTCAGCACTGGTCCTGCCGGTTATTTCTTCGTCATCAGTTGTAGTTTGTGGTGTTTTTACCTTTTACCATGTTTTACCAACTAGTCCGACAAAACACTTCTGGAGTGCAATGAGTTTTCGGAGTGACGAAAATTTGCTTGCAGCATGATTATCAACAATTATTCTTTAAAAGTTATTCTCCATATACCTTGCTTAAATGGGCAGTTTCTTTTAAGTAATTCATAGTTTGCGTTTCTGATTGGTATATTGTTAGATTTTTTTTTATTTTTGTTCTTGAATGCTATGGAACAAAGCTTCCAAAGTTGTGACCTCTACTAGTCAACAACATTGTCTTTCGTTGATTGATATGTGGGGTTTAACGTCCCAAAACCACTATATGATTATGAGAGACGCCGTAGTGGAGGGCTCTGGAAATTTAGACCACCTGGGGTTCTTTAACGTGCACCCAACATTGTCTTTCGTAATTCCGTCTTCAAAAGTGCCACTGTTATTACCATTTTAGTTAATTTTTTTTCAATGTGCAATAGGTGTGTGCAATAAATATGAAATAAATTTCATTTCACATAGTATTACAATACTTGTTTTCGTTTGCATTTCTATATGGCAAACTTTTTGTGCATTGCCAAGCATAAAAATCAATTAAAGATTCTGAAAGCTGCTTATAACTCATGTATGCTTACAAATGCTCACAGATCATCCTTCATAACCTCTGTTATACATAACAAATGTTTTGTGGTTCCCTGCAAAACCACCCTTATGGACATAAACATATACCCTCATAGCTGCATGCTTGCGGAACCTCCCCGATGGAAGTAAATATAAACTCCCATAGCTGCCTGAAAAACCTCTCTGATGGATGTAAATATAAACTCCCTATAGCTGCCTGAGAAACCTCTCTTATGGATGTAAATGTAAACTCCCATAGCTGCCTGAGAAACCTCTCTGATGGAAGTAAATATAAACTCCCATAGCTGCCCGAGAAACCTCTCTGATGGATGTAAATACAAACTCCCATAGCTGCCTGAGAAACCTCTCTGATGGAAGTAAATATAAACTCCCATAGCTGCCTGAAAAACCTCCTCGATGAAAGTAAATATAAACTCCCATAGCTGCCCGAGAAACTTCCTCGATGGAAGTAAATATAAACTCCCATAGCGGCCTGAGAAACTTCTCTGATGGATGTAAATATAAACTCCCATAGCTGCCTGAAAAACCTCCCCGATGGAAGTAAACATTTACTTCCATAGCTGCCTGAGAAACTTCCTTGATGGATGTAAATATATACTCCCATAGCTGCCCAAAAAAACTCCCCGATGGATGTAAACAAAAACTCCCCTCAATCCTTCAAAAAAAAACCTCCTAGAGGGGAGTAAATTTTTTACTCCCTATGGATGGAGTTTTTAAAACTGCCATCTGGGCGTGCGCTAGAGGACAAGTCGTTTACTCCCATCTTGGCTTATTTTCGTTTACAGCGTACTGCAGGTGTTGCTGCCTAGTCGTGCCAAACAAGCTGATAACACAGTTGCAGACAGCTTGTCTACGGAAGTACACTCAGTGTGCTTGTTTCCCCTGTCTAAATCGAGGTTGGAGGTCGTCACCAAAAGAGCAGCCATGCTCGCTGTTCTCGTCACGACTGTCATCGCTTAGACTGTCAAAGCCTCTTTGACCTTGAAACAAAGTTTTTGCAACACTCCACATGTATCAACAATACTGGAAGAACGTGCCGGTGAGCAGTGGGGGGTACCTTGCCGCTGAACGCTGCGAAAACAGCTGTTCAGTAGCACAATACAATGTTCCACTATGGAACACAACGAAGCATGTGCAGAGTGTTACTTGACTTCTTCACTATCTATGTGAGGACAATCTTTCACCAGTACCAAAAGCCAAGGCTAAAGGGGGTAGCCATCGTCACCTGCACAAATGTAAATTGCGTTGTAAATACCGCTAAAACGACAATGATCTCTTGAGGCTCGTTGACCCTAAGATACAAACAACTGAATCCGTGGTACCGGACTAGCCTGACATTGACCCGTCTGATGCAACACATGGCTACTATGATGAGGTTTTATGACAGAGCGCATCACTTGACAATACCTAAGTTGAAGTTTAGTTTAGGCAAAAGGAAAAGCGGTGCTATAAAGAGAAGGAGATGTACAAATGGCCATTTTTTATGATTGATATGTGGGGTTTAACGTCCCAAAACCACCATGTGAATATGAGAGACGCTGTAGTAGATGGCTTCGGAAATTTCGACCACCTCGGGTTTTTTTAACGTCCACCCAAATCTGAGCACACAGGCCTACAACATTTCCGCCTCCATCGGAAATGCAGACCCTGCAACCGGGATTTGATCTCACGACCTGTGGGTCAGCAGCCAAGTACTTTAGCCACTAGACCACGGCGGCGGGGCAAATGGCCATTTTTGCCTAGGGGACTGGGGAAAAGGCATAAAAGCCTGACGAAGCCACAGTTAGGGGATTGTGCACCGGTAGCATGCGACATAAGGCCACTTGTTAGTGCGCTGAAGTATTATCAATACCGTGACGAAATCTTATGATATACAAGAAATGGCATCACATGTAAAAGAAGAGAATATATTACTTCTCACTGAGAATGTACTCGCCAGTCAGATTCCCGGACCCACGCAGATGTGGCAGTCATTGTCCGATCTCGGTCACAGCGGGTCGTATCGGCATGTCCGCGACCAGAATCTTGGAAAATCAAGAGCAACATGAGTCACGTTTCACTGAGACAAAAAAATGCGCACGAAAAAACAGGAACACCTCTACTTACGAACGTGACGTTAGGAGAAAAATAACAATCGCTGCGCCAGAAGGGCGCTTTTTCTGCTCACTCCTCGATGTGAAGAAGCTGCCGTGAAGGCATCCGATCACGCCGGGTAGAGGTCCTAACCGAAGAAATTTCTCCTTCACGGCTGCCTTCTCCTCCGCCGTTCTCGGGAAGTGAACCCATTTGTTACGGGTCCCGGCGTTGGTGATCGCTCGATCCACACGTCGCACCCAGATGCTGACTACGGGTTGCATTACCGCTACGGTCTCCTCACCTCCCACCGACGACTGGAAAGTTCCGGTGGCGGAGAATTCCGTTGCGCACACCTTTGCCGCTCCACCGAGAGTGCCGCCCGCGAGTCTATCGGCGATTTCATCGTGCAATCACAACAGTATACTGCGAAAGCGACGCCCAAACTGTTTGTCTGCCATGTCAAACGCGGCCTCAACATCCCTCCGGCGCTTGTTATAGGCCACGTTCATGTAGTGAGACGTAACAGTGAAGGTCGCTGGCTCAGCCGGCACCGCCAGTTTTCCTGTTCCGTTTCTGGCGCGCCCACTTGCTGGCTGTTCCGCCGTAGCGCGGAACCAATTCCGTTTACTTTTCCATAATAAATGCTTGCTCGTTCTTTTCACGTCGCCACAACTGGGGCTTCAGAATTTTTACTTAACTGAAAGTATGAATGAAAAATCACAGAGAGCTCAATTTCGCATAATGAGTACCTTCTCGCCATTTTGACGTCACCACGATTTGGGCTTCCGACTTGACTGACAGGTTGAACGACCATTCAGGGAGCACCAATAGGAGCAAAAACGGAATAAGGAACACAGAATAGCAGTTTGTTATACGACCACTGGCATCCGACCGCCAACACCAAAATATGCGAGGTTAGTTGTTGACTTGCTCAACATTGGCTGTGCATTTTTAATCACTGGCAGTAAGCTGGCTGGTAAAGAAAGCCTTGCTTGTTTTACTACAGCTCCTTTGCATAATTATTCCGCGAAGCTGCTTTTACAAAAAGGATATTCAACTTTTGTTAAGCCAAGCGGATTGAATGGATGCCTCAGCTATTTTGCGATAAGCTGAGATAAGTTTGGTCAAGACTTGTTAATCATAGCTCATTCCAAATAGTCGATTGATATGTGGGGTTTATTTCCAAAACCCACCATATGATTATAAAAGACGCCGTAGTGGAAGGCTCCGGAAATTTTGACCACCTGGAGTTCTTTAACGTGCGCCCAAACATGAGTACACGGGCCTACACTATTTCCGCCTCCATCAGAATTGCAGCCGCTGGAGCTGGGATTTCAACCCGCGACCTGCGGGTCAGCAGCCAAGTACCTTAGCCACTAGACCACCGCGGCGGGGCTTGAATTCTAAACTAGCATTTTCAAAGAATCAATAGTAAATGATACAAATCAATTTCGATTGATACTCAATGATATTAACTAACCTGCCAGTATAAGGCAAGGTACTCTTGCAAAAAGCTTAGGTAATTGAGTATATTACAGCCTAATAGAGTTTGAACAAGCCAATTTAATGCTACACGATGTTAATCTATACATTAGATACCTATCAAATGACGTTAGCCAGAACTAGTGAAGAATACGTAAGATAACTCTAATCCAGTTCAAGATGAGAGGCTTAGTCATAAGGTATATTAGACCCGACTAGGCTATGTCCTTACTGAAAATTTATGACTGCATAAATTTGGGTTGAGTTAATCTTGAACAAGTCAAATTGAGGGAATTGATAATGGCTAGCTGTTCGGGTGACTTCGTGTGCTCACAATAAGTCGATTCATTTGAATTTGATTAACAGGTAATAAGGTATTTAGAATCTCGAACCATCAAGCTTGGAGAGTATGGCCACAATAAGGTAATGTGGATTTAGATGTTTTAAGCTAATTATCATAATCTAATCATAAGTAAGTTGATTTGGAGACAGTTCGGATTGTCTAGCTTGTTGGAAGCCAGAGGATAGTCCCATTAAGCCCATCTCGAATAAAGCAGATTAGGCTTATCCAAAATAGGCTAATTTTAAATCTATTTTAGTAAGTTAAGATTACCTAGCGAGTTGATTGATAGAGTGTAGCCACAATAAATTAATATAGATTAAACAGGAATGATCTTATCCACCATAAATAATCACAAGCAAGTGAATTTCGAGTGAATTGAGTTTGTCTAGCCTGGTAAATATTAGAGCATGCTCACAGTAAGCCCATTCAAATTAGGCTAATCTCGAGCAAGTCTCGTGATAGTAATTAGAAATTGCCTAGCCACCTAAATGACAGACTATGGCCACAATGAGACGATAAAGATTAGGCTGAAACGATCTAGCCAAGATTAGGTAGAATTAAGCAAATTCAGACTAATGTAATCCTCAACTAGTCATTATAAGTGAATTATATAAGTCTAGTCAGTTGGATGACACAAATGGCCAGAAAACGGCGTAAATTAGGCCGGATAAGGCTCATACCCAATAATATATCCATAAGAAAACAAATTATATATAAGTGAGAATGTTGCCTGTTAAATGCCTCAGCAGGGCCACGTTAGACCATCCCGGATTAAAGTCGATTAAGCTAATACAAACTAAGTTGATTGATTTGTGGGGTTTAACGTCCCAAAACTACTACTTGATTCTGAGAGACGCCGTAGTGGAGGGCTCCGGAAATTTTGACCACCTGGGGTTCTTTAACGTGCACCCAAATCTGAGTACACGGGCCTACAACATTTCCGCCTCCATCGGAAATGCAGCCGCCACAGCCGAAATTTGATCCCGCGACCTGCGGGTCAGCAGCCGAGTACCTTAGCCACTAGACCACCGTGGCGGGGCAACAAACTAAGCTATATGCTTAGTAAGTTTAATTTAGGCTAGTCGGAACTAGGCAGCATCCTGTGCCAATTTCTTCATGTTATAATCAGCTATTTATGTTATTTATAATTTCTTATTGTGCCACAAAACTTTTGGTACTCAACAAGGTAATAAGACCGCTGTTAGAGCTCCATGACCAGACCATATGTGTCGTTAAGGACACGGCAAATATTAGTGTTATGACTAGTCATTTTTTCATCTTAAGCTGTTATCATGCCCTGTGAAGTTTGGTATATATAAAGTTGATAAAACAGCCATTAGAACATTAAGACTATGTCAAGTGGGCATGGTGCTCATGAGATGCATGACACAATTTTCGTGTTATGATCCATCATTCATAATAGCCATACGCTCCCATTATGTCGTGTCAGTTTTAGTACACATCGAGCTATTAAAGCAGCCGTAAAAGCTCTATGCCCGGGTCATATATGCCGTGGCCTATATCACATAAACAAGAATGTTTTCTTGTTCTGACCAGCCACGTATATTTTTCTCATGCTCATAACATACCATGCAAATTTCGATATACATGAAGCTCACAAAACTGCCATTTTAGCTACTTGGCGCTGTCACGTATGTTAAAGCGTACAATAAAGGCGTGTTGTAATTTTCATGTAATGACCGGTAATTTATGTTTTAATCATGCTCTTGTTGCGCCATGTCAATTTTAGTACTCAACAAGGTAATTATTCATGAGAGCACGAGGACCTACGAAGCTAGTGAGATAGATAGCCCGATAGATATGCTATGAATGTCTTTATTTCGCCATCACAAGCTTGGTGCGTAATATTTAGTGTCTGAATTTACCAACATTAAATATGCAGGCCTTGCCGCCAGAAGAAATAAACTGAGCTAAAATACGGCGTATTTTGCTTGAATCAATTTTGTAACAATACTGATTGTTGGCCTAGTTGGTACTTGCCTACTGACATGCTTCGGCCGCAAATAACACAAACACAAAGTAACGAAACACTTAGAGGCAAGTACAGGCGGCACTTCTAACTAAAGTAGACCGAGCACAAATGCAGACTTAAGTAACAACATACAGACATGCGCAGTCTTCACACAGCCTTACGCTATGCAGCTATCAAACACTCTCTTCTCCGATAAGTTCAACGCCACCGACGGTTTGCTGATACAACTTTCACCTTTCTTCTTTATTTAATATGCTTCCATCAACTCAGTGAAGCGAATGCGATCATCTGAACAAATATGGAGTTCACAAAAGCAGTCTCTGCACCTTGTTCTGGATGATCACATCGAAGAACCCTATGGTGCAGTGGACTGCTTCGCCACCTGTAGGTTCCGCACGTTCGCCATACAGCGCGAAGGAGATAATGTTAAGCAAGCTGACACATATTTTTTCCGCACATTGCGCCTGCATTCAAAGTTACAAGGCACCTTGTTGTAGTTCGAGGTCTGTACGCAGCTTGTTGCAGAAATACGTTGGTGCACAACTGCAATTTAGCTGCCTTGGACACATCTTGTTTTTACTTCATTAGATCTTGTTCTTAATCATGCTTAGTTTACTTCTAAATTTACCGTATAGGTAACAGCGCGTTGTACACGTCGGTACAACTTCTCAGTGCTGCGTAAGCGTACAGGCTGTCAGCGAACAGCTCCACGTGACTGAATGCAGCCTAGTAGGTCTCTCGCATTGGTTCAGAGTATTCCTCACCACTAAATGATTCAAATCAGCATGGAAAAGTCAAATATGTCGTTTCGACGATCCTCACGTTCATGCAGATTGTAGTTACCGCTAGGACGCACTGCTACGACACCTAAACATGTCCAAGAACAAAGAGCGGTAACACACAAACTTAAAAATATTTTTCTCGCAAAAAACAGAAATAATTTGTTGAAACTTCTTTAGTTAGTAGGCAATGAAAGTAGCTAGTAAATTTGCTTTTGAACATATTTTTACTAGGACCGCCTCAATTTTGAATTTACGAGCAAATGCATGCAAAGAATGAACATTTTTTTCAACCTAGTTGCAACATGTACATTTTATTTTGGACTATATATAGGCGATAATATTATTAAATAGTATACCATATTGATATTATGGCAATGTCAATTGTCACATTTCGCTAAATTTTGTATTTCTAACGAAATTATGGAGCATATTCTTTGTATCCGGAGCTGCATAAAAATCCACGAAAGCATAAAAGTTTATAAAACGTGTTTAAGTTAACAGCTTATAATTCTTCCAAAGGTAAAAGTTTGACTTTACCCAATATAGGTATAACAGAGTTTTCGACAGCTTGTTTTAAGAGCCATGGTTTCAAGCTCTTCGGAATTATTTACATCACGCTTGAAGCGCTGTAAAGTTTTCTCCAAAAAATATTTTTCGGGGAGGACTTTTTGCTTTAGGTAAGTAGCCCTGAAATATTTTCCTGCAAATCACAGATCATTAAGTGCGAAGGCTGAGACAGATGGCGTGGAACGACCCGTATACAATATACAGCCCTTCAACAGCAAAAAAAAAATTGCTTAAAGAGTCAGCTAAAAGGGTTGAGAATTTGAGTAAAGTGAATCTTATCTTTTAAATACTGAAAGAATATGAAATGCAAGCAAAATTGTTTGGCAACTATAAAGCATATTGTAAAAGAGGAAAATAAAGGTTCTGCAAAGTAGGCAAAGGTTTAATGAAACACTGATTCACAATGCCAGCAGCTCTGTTTGAAGAAAGGGAAGATACAGGAAGTGAATTGTTATATACCGAAGTATGATTGCCTTGCACAAACAGAATACAAAAATAGTTACCACATATAAGATCATACTAATTATTATACGGCTCCTGCAAACACAACAATCAGAACATCAGACTTACTATGTAACGCAGTCAGCACATGGCGTGGCTGTAGAAAATACAACAAAAATGAGCAGTACACCACAATTATAAGTTAATAGGTATACATAAAGCAGACATTTCATTGTCTAACAAACAAGGAGCACATGAAAGGTGAGAATGTCAAAAGTCACCAAAGGACTGTAAATGTTATAACGGCAGGCACGAAGTGTAGCGCATGAATGGACCGCGTGCAGTGAGATTAATAAAAACACTCAGCGGTCCACGGTGAAATTTTGAAGACCACAACTGCTAATCTAATGCTTATCACAGAGAGTTTATTAAGGTTCTGAAGAGGGTTATTACTATACAGGAAAACATCACTTGACATTGCATGGAAATAAGATCCTGCCCAATTTCTACTAAGGCTATGAGACATCTGTGACTTTGAGATGGAGGCATATAACGCCCCAACACTCCTTGTTTAGAGGCGCTATTTGAGTCGCTTCAGCAAGTTAGCATTCGACTGAGTTCTGAACTATCCCCGTGTTGGTGAAAAAGTTGTCAGTGAAGTTAGCTGCTGAGATGTCTGCCAATACCTCACCTTTTGTTTTGCCGGCAACCTTTAACTCATGAGAAGCAAGCAAGGTGTCTTTGAAAATCGCTCAAACGCTCCGCATCCACCTTGCGTAAAAGAATTAAACCGACAGCGCGGTTATAAGCAGCCTGAATCCTTTGGACTGCTTCAGAAACTGTGAAGCTCCCTTCGTCTGAAATCAACCTATTATTCAGCTTAAGGTCTACAATGAACGTGTTCTGCCACAATCCCTTTTAGAACTCTTCAACAATTTCAACAAAAAGAGAGTAACGCAATGTTATTAGGCAAAGTGCAGTGGCTGCCGTATTGCGAGCCTAGAAGGGACGTTTGTGACCGCCTCATTCCCTACGACGACGTCAAGGGCAATACTGACTTCTGTTATCCGTTTGTTTTCCTCAAGAGCATGAAAAACATCATGAACGAGATTGACGTCACCAGTTCCTTCGTAGATGTCCAGCGTTCTGATGGATCAATTCTGATGAATCATTTTGATGGATTATTACCAAGGGGTGCTAGTGGTCGACACGGCAGTCCCTATGCGGACGGTTTCGGTAGCAGACGCCATTGTAGGACTACAAAAACCTTGGATTGCGTATTGTTTTGACATTTTTCTTAAGAATATGGTGCAGTTAGGTGTTAAGAAGACTTGCATCTATTAGCATACGGCTACGTGCTTACGCACGTGAGCTGACAGAGCCTGCAAAGTCGCACTACAAGGAAAAGTGGTGTCTGTGTAGACCCCCTGGACTTGAAAGAAGCAGAGGTGAAGGGCGACGTAAATCTTTTGCCCCGTGTAGATTTCACAGACGTCAAAGTTCACATCGTCTACGCAGCAAGCTTGATAAATCAAGAAAATCTGCAGCCTTACAATGTCATAAAAGCTCACGATTATCTTACCAGTGGTCAAGTGCAGGGACCATGCCTCAAAGCACTCGCTGATAAGCGAATGGTCATTGTTGGCAGGGTAAGCTCAGTAATTTTTTTTTTGCAAAACCACCATCAGGTGTTGTGAATTAAACAATAGCGTGAACTTGAGCAGTGACCTTATTTTTTCATTTTACAAGTTACTTGAACAATTTCATGACAGCATTTCGGCATATGTGGCAGTGCTAACGTGCATACATTAGGAAGCAGTAACATTCAGTTTTATCGCATTTTATCACTTATAGGCGTTGTGTGCCACAACATTCACGTAGTGTAGTTGCTAAATATTATCTCAACATAAACGAAGCCACGTATTTCGCATCGGCAGCTACGTAAAAAAATGTGTCGATTGTTCGGCTACACAATAAGCACTCTGCTATCTTAGCATCAAACTCCCGAAGCAGCAATATTGATGTATTCTGCCAGCACAATCGTTTTAGCATTCCAGGGGCACGCGTGTGTACTGGTGGGTTGCTAATAGGTAAACTAGTGAGTAACAGCTCTTCTCCGGCTGGTGAGGCAAAACTGATGTTTATGAGTGATTTTCAAGCGACATGGCTTTTTCGAGATTGCTTCTAGGTTGAGGAAAAGTTTTATGAGCGGGAACTATATCCATACACAACGCAGTAGACCATTGTGCAAGGAAAAGCTAGGTTTAAAGAAAAAACACGTTTCCAAGCACAACACAAAACTGCCCAATACCCGAATACCATACGCCGTACCGCTGAACCACCTGAAGGACTACGGCAATGGCGGCCGAAAGTAGCCACATTCTGTCGCCTCCTGTCCAGCCGGCCTCAGTTGTAGCAAAGGTTGTTAGCACTTCTTCGCTTGGAGCATGGCTTTGCTCTAAGTACAAGGATGAAGTACAAGGAGTGGGGTAGAAAATAAAGCACCTTATTCAAGTATATTCGGTCCGTCAGGTGCCATCACAACAGATGTTGAAATACTCTTAAACGAGAATATAGTTCTATGAGAATTCAGATGCATTTAAAATGGAAGTACCCAGTATCAAGGCAAATAAACAAGTTCGTAGGAAAAGTTTACTTCATGTGCTTTATAGACCGCCATTCTGAGCTATCAATTAGATCAAATGATGTTTTGGATGCCGAGACAAACACAATTGGACTTTGAAATGCATCTACAGATGTCTTAACATTCGCTGTCGATAGAGCATCCTCGGCATTAATTGTTTCTCCAGGCAGAATTGTTTCAAGTGACCTTAGGATCTTATCTACTGACACTCTGCAAAAATCAAGTACAATGGTGGGACAACAGTCCCAACATATTCATCTGAGAAGCATACCAATAAACAACATTCATCAGAGGTTAGTACGACAGCCATGACAATGGAAGCATAATCACTTTGTATATACACCCTCCTGCAGTAATGCCACTGCGGCGTTGCAGGAACTATTTGAGTAAATAAAAATAACGAAATCGCATATTTTGAAGTGCGTCGCCACTACCCACTTAGAAAAGAAATGGCCTTTGCTGACGAATTCTAGTTTTTCAATTGAAGAACAGTCAGATTTCCCTATGATGATTCTGAAAAGGACGTGTAAGGTAATGACAATTGGCTTCAATTGGCTTGACATTTGTGAAATTGATTGGTCTGAAGAATATATTCACTTGACAAACGACACTGTTGTTCTCATCAATTCCGGAAATCTGACGCTCAATGAATGGGTAGAGTCAAGCGCAGTAGTAACAGTGTGAGTGTGCAGTTCCCGTGGAATAAAGAAACTTTGCTTTTCTGTAGTGATAGATATGGGTCTTCACCAATGACGGAGATGACGCCAGTGTCAAAATATTTTTGAGTACAAAAGTTGGTGCTATACTGTTAAAGTTCGATATTGAAAATAAGTTTTTTAATGGCACTTGAAGAAATTTTTACCATGGCGTTACATATGCCCCATTCCTATCAAGTTATACTCGACTTGAAGCGGGTAGAATGGAAGAAATTTCAACTATGAATAACTATTTTTGTACAGTTAAACCAAGAGTGCAAGAAACCAGTGCACCTCAGAAGTTATGTGGCGTGTTTAAACTTTTGTTATAATCTATGAAACACCAATCTGCATTAAAGTAAAATAAAACTAAGTATACGATTTGAAAAGTGCCCGAAGTCTCTCTACTCTCCTTTACTTATAGAAAACTATGTAAACTCATACCGTTCCTGTTTAGTACCTCCAAGTGTGCCAATGGTTAGTTTCTTCTGTGTCTTTTCCTGGGCCAGGAGAGAACACAAAAAGAATATTTCTCTGTATTGCGGAGCCTTCTCGCTATAAAGCTCTATTTATTTCAGTGTGGAGTTTACCTGGAGTGCGACTGCCAGCAGGTGCATGCTGGAGAATGAAATCGCAGCTTTAGTGATGAGCAAGCTGCGATGGCTAGTGTTCTTCTAAAGTGCTTTGCCAATGCTTGTCCAGAGGAACCACTAATATTGCAGTGCCGAAGCTGCAGTTAATTCATTGTCTTGTTTGCCAGAAGTGCAGCAAATATTGGCTCAGGCATATAGCTGATTGCCCCAGAGCAGAAAGAGGGCTTCGTCAAGGATGTGTTAGCCTTGATGGCTTTGACAATGATCGTCAGCTGCTTCTGTCTTTTGGTGAGGCAGATATAAATACTGAGGTTTTTCAGAGCACTCGTTGTGCAGAGCAGCTGCGCCACTAATATCAGGCTTGGGACATGACCACCCTGATCATCATGTGGGAGGAAGGTGAGTGGCTCGGAGTTCACAAGACATCGCAGCGCATAGTCAACGTTGCTTGGCAGCCTCACTTTTATAAACTTCATCACTTCGGGAGTGGTGGAATTGTGTCATAGCTTACTTCTTTTGTATGAATTACTTATTTTGTCATCACAATAACGGCATGGAGCCTTCAGAATGTTCACTAGTCTGAAATAGTGGTCGGGATTCAGACCAACTATAGGGCACATGCGAAATGGGAAAGGAAGAGGAAGTTTGTTGTCGCTATAACCACAAGGACAAAACACCTTTAAATCTTTGATGCAGAGGTGGTGCTCCAAAAGCCACGACATCAGAAGGGCTGCCTCACAGGTGGCGTGCTCCACATGCTTGTTGGAGCCACAATTATTGAAGTCGGCTCTCTTTAGGCGAATGCAGCCAGGCCGCTTCTCGATGAGCTCGTATTGGAGGCTGTTCGGAAATCAATTCCACGACCACGATTCGCTGCTCAGCCAGCACTTCTCCCCCAGTACCGCCGCTGAGTAAGCGCGTTCACAATCCATCTGGTCGTTTCACGTGTCAATGCTGACAACGTGGGCAGTGGGCCTCACGTGCCTCATTTCGCGAAACACCATGCTGTCGCATGTAGTACCTACGCCAGTGGTGTTGTCAAGACTCGCACTCTCCTCGGGCATCGACGCAATCATGACGCTGTCACTTTCTTCTAGTTTCTTCACAACTCTCTCACTTGATGGGTCCATCGTGGTACGAAAAGTAGCTGTGCGTGTTCGTTTTGCTGTTCAGCCTTCGGCAGGCAGCTTCGAATGACATAGCAGCGCGAACATGTACACGTAGCCACGAAGCAGCGATTTTCATGGGCGTTGCCAGTACAATGAAAGTTGCTCGCCTGAATCTATCACAGAGGTCGCAACTAAAGCTGTTACCCGGCCGTTACTGCATTTTTTGCACCACGTGGCCATGAAACCTACGAAACCGCGGCAGTGGTTGGTATCGGCACTCTCTATGCATGGTTTCATTTATAGGATGCCGTAGACAGCTGAATAGATAGCAAAGTAGACGGCGGCTATCTCAAGCCTAATTCTGATTCTCACATAGCCGGCAGAATAGACAGCTTTGAGAAGACCGCATCGTAGACAAATACGATGCAGGCTACTTCACTTTCCCAACTAGAGTGATCTAAAATTAGAGGTGTGCGCCGTGGTGGTTTCGACGGGCGGCCGCATGGGGCTCGTTCAGAGTCGGTGGCGGCTTCGTCGTCGGCGCACGCCGGGTAAAACCATTGGCGGTGACGCACGGCCACTCATCGTCGGCGGCGAAGTGGAAAAGAGAACGGCAATTTCAAATCGCTCACTACCGCGTCTTGTTTGCTTAAGTAGCTGGCATTCAGAACTTATAACAATGCAGAAAATAACATAAGAGATTTCTAGAACAGAATGGGCAAACCTTTCGTAAATGCTTTGTTTTTGAGCGTGCACATTGAAAATATGAAAAATAAATGGGACGAGGAGGGTACAATATCTCGAGAATGTTTCGTGGAAGTTTTGACCACCCGGTTAGAGTTTGTCAAAAGGCGCTTAGCATGGCAAGAATCGAGCACGCATCAGAACACCATGCCACCGTGGTACGCATAAGTTGAATATAAATTTATTGCTTTCACAACTGTGCATCATTCTTTTTGATACGATGTTTTCACATGATTCAAGGCAGTAAGCTGCTAGTATATCATTTGAAAAAACGACGAACCCAACCTCTAAGGACGCGTGCACACAACAGGGTTCAACACGCAAGGTTGTACTAGCAACTCTTCAGCGAAGCCACATGGTTCGAAAGGCAAACCAAGACGCACATGCGGTGCACGTTATTCAGCTAGTACTGATGAAAAAATTGCGCGTGAGACAATCTGCTAATAATTGCATATAAGCCGTAAAAAACCATGACGATTTAACGCAGAGCATGATACATTCTAAATTACGTTTCCCTAAAAAACTTATCAGCCTATTTTTATGATAAGGCTATAGAAGGTAATCAATCAGGACCATGCTTTTTTTTCATTTTATCAGCTTTATTCAGTTTCCTGTTATATATCATGGCATTTTATATGTTTTCACCAGTTCCTTCTCGCATTTATTTCATTTTCGGGTATCATTAAAATCGGGCGAGCAACTGCACACTCTGCAGTTGAGTAGGCGAGTCTGCTCTCGCTGATGTGGCAGATGCATCATGCTATTTGAGTTTCCCGCCTGCCCTATGCCCACTGTTACGCCTGATAGTCCAGACCAAACGTCATTGCCTCTGCAAAGGCAATCTGTGTCAAGGCTAGCGAGCGAGGCCACCTGACGCCATCAACTCAACGACGTCATTAAGCAGCAGTGTCGGTCTGTTGTAAGGCAAGAAAACACTGGCGGGAAGCATGTCGCGGCGGAGTCCCGCCCATCCATGCCTCCGCTCGGCAGCCAGCGGCACGCTGTCTATATTTTCGGCGCCTCGACAAAAGGCACAGGTGAGGAGGCGACGCCAATGTGAGAAGGAAACGATGAAAAGCAGGCACTCATCAGTTTTGCTAGAGCGGGAGCCAGCGGCAGCAGAAAAAATAGCCCAGCTAGGATTCGGTCGGCGGCAGACATTCCATGATGCTCGGCTGGAAAAAAATGAGAAAAGCGGCGCCTCGCGAGTGCCGCGCTGCCCGGGCCAGAGCGCGGCGCCGCCCGCGTGTTCGTACTGTTACGCAACGCAAGGCGTGCTCCCTGAGCCAACGGGCCCGATAGCAGCCCGATGAAGCATTCGGCGCTACCCAACCCAGTCTGGCGAGCCTTAAGCAATGCGTGGCAACATCACTCGTCCTTGGGTGCAACCCAGCGCAGCGGATTCGGATGGATGGATGGATGCTATGAGCGTCCCCTTTATAACGGGGTGGTGACAAGTATGCCACCAGGCTCGAAAAAAAAAACCCCTTTTTTCTTTTTTGATGTTGGCCTAATGTCTCTACTTCGATAAATTCTATCTTAATGGAAAAAAAGGTAAATTTTCAGCTTAAGTTCTCTGCCATTTACGGCACACTGTCCATATTTTATTTTTCCAATATTTATTTTTGTCCTTTCTCTCTAATTTTCTGCCACCAATACTCTAACCGTCTCTTACTTATTTCAATCGCGGGTGTGTTCAGCTTTCCATTGTTGTCCCTAAAACCCAAGGCTTCCTGTAGGCTCGTGCCCAAACGTACACCTGGGTGGATATCTCCACATTCAATCAGAACATGCTCCGCCGTTTCCTTATCTTTCCCGCAGCATGTGCATTGTTCTTCTTCTTTACTGAATCTTGCTTTATAACTACGCGTTCTAAGGCAACCCGATCTCGCTTCAAACAGTAAAGCGCTTCCCCTTGAATTATCGTAAAATGCCTCCCACCTTATTTCATTTTTGCCCTTTCGGTAGTTACTCAAAGCCGGTTTTTTCTCCATAGCTGCCATCCAGTAAATCCTCTCCGCCTCCCTGACTTTTCCCTTAACGCTCTTTGTTGACATATGGCTTACAATACCAGCCGTGTATTTACTAGTGAGTCTTCTAGTTCTTTTTCTCCACTGTGTGTCCACGCTCTTCCTATACAAATAACGGAACACCTTCTCTGCCCATCTACTCTCCTTCATATTTCTTAGCCTTTCTTCGAACCTTATTTTGCTCTGCGCTTCCCTCGCCTCAAAACCTGCCCACCCCATATCGCCCTTTACAGCCTCGTTTGCCGTCTTCCCGTGAGCACCCAACGCGAGGCGTCCCACAGTCCTTTGATTTACATCCATTCCCGATTGCACCTCTGCCCTCATGCACACCACTGAGTTCCCAAAAGTAAGCCCTGGAACCATTACACCCTTTCACAGACCTCGAAGCACCTCATACCTATTGTATCCCCACAACGCTCTGTGCTTCATTATTGCCGCATTCCTCTTTCCTTTTGCTGCCGAGGCTTTTTCCTGTACCTCCATGTATCTATCACTCTCATTTACCCATACTCCAAGGTACTTGTATTCGCTTACCGTCGGTATTTCTTGGCCTTGTATGGACACCGTCTGATCACAGGGATCATTGAATACCATCAATCCACACTTCGTTACACTGAATCCTAGTCCAAGAGCTTCACCTTCCCTTCCGCATATATTCGCCAGCTGCTGTATATCTCGACTGTCCGCAAATAAGACGATATCGTCCGCATAAAATAAACCTGGAAGCTTCTGCTCAATCATCATGCCGCCCTGTTTGTGTGACAGATTAAAACCAATGTTGCTACCTTCTAGCGCTTTTTCCATACTCACCATGTACAGCATGAATAACAGCGGGGACAAAGGACATCCCTGTCTCAGACCCTTGCTAACCTCAACGTTCTCTTTGCTACGCATTCCTTCCCACTCTATGCAAACTGTATTTTCTCGGTATATCTCCCTCAAAAGCTGTATACAGTCGTCGCCCATGCCCATTCCTTTCAATATACCCCACAAAATTTCCTGATTAACGTTGTCGTATGCCCCAGTGATGTCTAGAAAAGCCACGTACAAGGGCCTATTCTCTATTTTAGATATTTCTATACACTGAGTGAGAACAAACAGGTTATCGTCTAACCGCCTGTCGACTCGAAATCCGTTCTGAAGTTCTCCCAAAATATCGTTATGTTCGGCCCATGTTTCTATTTTCATTTTTACTGCTTGCATCGCCAACCTGTATAGTACCGATGTAATGGTTAGTGGTCTATACGAGCGAATCTTGTCCTTTTCTCCCTTGCCTTTATAGATTAAGTTCATTCTACTTTGTCGCCAACTGTCCGGTATTTGTCCGTCCTTTAAGCTTTTTTCCACTGCTTTTAACAATGCTTCTTTAGTGTTATGTCCTAGTTCGTTAATGAGGCTAACGGGAATCCCATCTAAACCCGCGGCAGTGCGCTTTGGAATTTTTCCTTCGGCCTTTTTCCAGTTGAAATTATCAAGTACTAGCTCTTCCTCTGTTGCTTTCTCCGCCACACTTTTACTCACCGGGGAGATCCCCTGGACGCTCTTTTGAAACGAATCGGCTGTTACCTTTTGGATGTAACCTAGCGCTTCGTACCCTTCCAATTGATTTCCTCCTTCATCTAGAATATGTTGTTGCGTTGTGATAGACTTCCTACCTAGCGCCTTTATGTGGCTCCAAAAAATCCTGGGCGCGGCCTCCTTTTTTTCGTGTATCTCTGTCATCCAGCGTTCACTTTCACCTTTAATTTTTGCCTCTACCAATTTCTGTACAAGGGATTTTTTCTCTAAATATATTTCCCATATTTTTTTGACTTCGTCCTGCGGCCGCTTCTCCTTTTTTGCCTTTCTATGCTCCCGTGATGCTTCGCGTCGCTTCTCGATCGCCTCCCGGATTTCCTTGTTCCACCAACTTTTTGGCTTCCTTTTTCCTTTCCAGCAAACAGTTTTCTTCTCTTTCCCTATCTCCTTCGTCATTAGATGTAACAGCTCACTATACTCCCAGTCCTTGCCTGGTATTTCGCCTACTTCTTCCTCGACTCTTGCGGCTATATTTATTATTTGTTTGTCATTTAAATACGAGCTGCCAGACTTTGATTCCATGCTCATATTTTCCGTTTCGTATCCCATTTGTAATGTTATTCGTTTATGATCACTACCGAAGCTGTTAATGCCTTCCTCGTCTATCCTCATTTCTGTCAGTTTGTGGTAAGTTCCTTCAGTCATGAGACAATAATCAATACTTGATTGCCTGTTTCCGACTTCCCATGTGATCTGGCCGTCACATTTAGGCCCCGTGTTAACTATCTCCAGACTATGTTGCTCGCAAAGATCTAGTAATAACTTCCCATTGGTGTCTGAATATCCGTCAAGGTCATGTATGTTGGCATTCATGTCCCCTAGAAGGATGATTTCGGCCCCATTACCAAATTCCTTAATATCCGCACTCATGCAATCCACTATCTCCTGATTCTTTTCTCTGCAGTTATTCCCCGTCCACAAGTAGGCTACCCCTAGCCACGTTTCCTTTCCACCTACTGTGCCCAGAACCCAGAGGTGCTCTGAACACGTCTGTTTCACTCTAACCCATTTGGCTCCGCGATGAATTAGCATTCCTACACCCCCACCTTTCCTTTCCGATATGGTCCTGTTACACCCTTCCCAAACATAATTTTCAATATGTGGTGGCTCTTCCAAGTCTCTAAGGTGTGTTTCTGTAACCGCATACACGCCTATCTGTTCTTTGTTTAACTGCTCCTCAATCTCTAACCATTTTGCCTTCTTTCTGCCACCCTGCATGTTTATGTAACTAATTGCAACACGCGCCTTTTTCCTTTTTCTTTTACCTTTTTTCTGGTTTTTCGCAATTCTACCTGTCAAAGCGGCCTCCTGGTTGTTTTCCCTGTTACGAGCTACCCCGGACTCCGAAGGGCCCGTGAGCCCCCCAAAAAAGCTACTGCGCGTCCTGCCAGTCGCCAGCCCACCTCGTGTCCAAGCCTCTTATCGAAATGAATCTTGTCTCTTTGGAATCCACCCCACCTGTGCACTTCCCTGTTTAAATCCACTACCTCGAAACCCTTCTCTCGACTAATTCGCCATATCTCTTGTTTGCGTCGACAACCGCTCTTTGCAGGTTGACGTTGCGTACTGGTACTTCCGGTACTGTGCATACTACAATTTGCACCTGGGGGGACACGGCGCGCATGTCATCCACCCCTTTCGCCAAGGTCGTCGCTAGTCCTGACGATTCTTTTTTCAGGACGTCATTTAGCCCTCCCGCAATTACAACGAGGTTACGATTGTTAGCTTTAGCTGCGAGTTGTTCACCCGCTTGACTCATTACTGTCCCCAGCGTTTGTCCTGGGAACGTCCCTATCGCAACTCTCTTGTCGCCTTTCACCCTTTCTTTGATTGCCGCTGCGCATCGGACTAAATTTGAGTCACCGGCGATGATGACCTGTTCAGACATTCCTTCTGAAACCTGCACCTGGCTGCTGACTAGGTGACTAGCGTGACTCACGGCTGCTGGTTTGCTCCCTCCCTCCCTCAAAACTACTTCCCGGTAGCTGGGCCCTGTGGCCAATGTATCTGCCTTTGTCATGCCTGTTTCCTTCATCTCTCCCGCACGGGGGGTCGTCGCCATAATGCTTCCACCGTCACCTGCGTCTTCGTTCCCTTTCACGATAGGCCCTTCTCGGCTTACCGGAGCCTTTCTTCCATGGCTGACGTTTTATCTCGCTCCTTCGCCAATGCATTCTCCAGCTCTGCGATTTTCTCCATGAGCCCACTCTGGACCGCCATCATATTTTTCATTTTCTCCTCGAACTCGCACTGTCTACACTTGGCGTCATCTTCTGCTTTCTCCTCCGCACTAACTTCCACCTTCCAACCTACCCCGCACTCTGAACACTTTACGGTCTTTTTGACCATGGCTAGCTCAGTTTACCGATGCCCACGTGTTAGAAAACTGTACTAAAATACACTCGTCTAAGCCAAAAAGAACCACAATAATAAATAAATACGCTACACTTCACAGCACCTGCGCATGACGTGGTCGGTCTACGCGCAGACCTCAGCCACGTGGTGGCTGGAGAAAAAAAGACACAGTACAAAATACTAAAAAAAACGTACACCGTAATAGACCTAATCAAGCTTTACGCTAGCGCCTTACGTTCTCATAACGCTACAGACAGAGGCAAGCTGGAAACATGCAAAAACACTTATCTGTAGCTGTCATTCCGGAGCTCTCCAAAAACATGTCTGACCTCTCGGACGTGTCCGACCTCTCGGACCTCGGATTGAAGGATCATGACGCCACCCAGCGGCAAGTCCCGATTTGAGCAACCTGATGCCTCCAGCGGTGGTTCCGATTGGATGTTGGTGACGCAAGGGTTAACCCGGAGCTATAAAAGTGCCAAGCGGTGCATCGACAAGCAGCCGACGTATGCGTAAGAGAGATGACATCTCGGCTCTCTGAGTCCTGGAGCTGTCAGTCCCAGTGCTGAATATGTAACACCTTTATTTCTATACTCTGTATATTTCTTGCTTTAACTACCGTCGTCTTGTCCGCTTGTCTTATAGCTCTCCGCAGAAGCAGTCACGAGCTGAGAAACACACGCTACTAAACGGCTGGTGACCTTGGCGGCCCATGACCTCGGCGCGCACTAAGACACAGTGTCAGTAGCGGTGCGAGTCATAACAGTGGATGGCAGCTGGGGGGATTGGTCGTCGTCCGCGCTCTTCCTGTCTACCCTGTCCCTTTTTTCAATGTTCGCGCGCTGAAAAATTTTGAAAATATGACTACGCACCAACCAGCCCAAGCTTCCATTCTTGTGTGTGCCTTATGTTTTCCCCTCAGTTTACCAGACCACTCTAGCACAGTTTAGAGTTGTTTACAGAAGGGAAGCATTAGAGTGAGCTTTGACCACTTTAAGCCAAGCCGGACCGTTTCGAAACCAAGGCAATGTGAAGTGTGTAAACACGGTAGTGTCAAAAATTGATTGCGCGCCTTGCTTGTCGACTTATAGTGGGTGCGGCAAGTAGATTATTAACAGGGGCAAGCAGCACGATGCTAGTGTGAACGATGGATAAACTTAAAGTTAAGGAACTTATCCGAATTCGTGAGGAGCTTGGCCTTAATTTGGGTCGTGCAAAACGAAAGCAAGCGATCCTTGATGTTATGAAGGATGAAGTAGTGACGGCTGAGGAAGTCCATGAGGCCTGGGCGAATATAAAAGCACGCCGTGAGGAGGTTGAAAGGCGAGAAGTTCGTGAACTTTAAGTAGCAGAAAGGCGTGAGCGTCGCGTGCGTGAGGAAGCCGAGGGATAGGAGTGTCTTGAGTTGAAACGAATAGAATTTTCAATCTTACAGTGTTCTCTGGCCCCTAGCGTAGCTTCTGCGACAGTTTAGGTCAGCGGTCACAGAGCTCGGGTCCAACTGCCACCGTTCTTAGTAGGCGAGGGCATGGCAAAGTATCTCGTCAAGTTTGAACCCGGCTGTGAGCGGTCTCTTGCCTTTGAGCAAATTCTTTGCCCGCCGAACCTGTTAGCTCTACTTCCCGGCGAGCCATTCGACGTAATAACGTGCTTGTCGAAAGAAGTGTTTGAGAGCTATGAGGAGGAAATGCTCTTCTAATGTAATAAGTTGTCGCTCTAGGCTTCCCGGCAAAGGTCCCGGTATGCAAAAGTGGGCAATGAACCACACGTTGACTTCACGTGTCATCTTAAAGCCGACCTAATTGACTGGCTCAAGAGCGGTGATGTTTATGACGATCGCGATAAGCGCGTAGATTGCATTGCATTGGAGCAATTCTACCACTGCATTGAGAATGACGTCAAGCTTTCGCTGCAGGACAAACTTGGCGAAGTGCAGCTAAACAAGGCAGCAGTGGTAGCTGAGGAGTGTCATACGCGCCAAAAGTTGCAAAGCAGGGCAGTGAACGTTGAAAAGGGTGAACGGAAAGAGAGTTTTTCAAAGAAACCTGACGAATGGAAACCCAGTCATCACCGTAATTTCAGAAAGAACACGTCTCTCACGAAGGGCACTGTAGGGAAAGGGCAAACGGAAGCGCAGAAATTGAGTGAGGTTCCTAAACAGCGCACTGATATTACACGGGCGTTTGAGTCACGGAAGCCGCTAATCTGCTACAACTGCAAATGGAAGAGCACATCGTGGTAAACTGTAAACAAAGTTTGCTTTCGCAACAATCCGAGAATTGGAAAAGAACAGGCGGTTGTTAGAGCCGTATCACCAGGAAATTATTTCGAAGGTAAAAACGTGTCCAGCAATTCGAGACTCAGCGGCAACCATGGATGTTGTTCATCCTTCGTTCGTGTATCCGGACGACTTTACAGGATTTTTCGCGTGGATCAGGCAAGTCGCCAAGCAGCAGACTGCTTGCTTACCAATCGCTACAGTGTCATGAAGGGCCCCTTTGGTAAGCTTCGCACCAAAGCGGCTGTGTCTGCCGCACTTCCTGATCGTTTTTCTTATCTTTTTTCGAATAAATCAGAGCAGCGTCTCAAAGAGCAGAGCGAACCATTTTTCTCCAACTCCGCGTACATGGCCCTCACACGATCGTAAGCGCACAAGCTTTTGCTGAATCTTCATCGTGTTCAATGTAGTGAAACGCCACCTGCAACAGCGGCTGAGCTGCGTGACCTTGGCGGCGAGTCGACGAAACATCGGACAAGAAATTATCTGGGTGAGTCACTCGAGCAGTCACCCAAGCGGACTGTCGCCGAAGTGACTGGCGCTGTCTCTGTCGGCAGAGGAGACGACATGGCGCCATTGTGTGAGAGCGAAAGGGGTGCAACGCTCTCGTCTGAAGCGGAAAGTTGGAGTGAGCTGTCTATGGTTCATAGAAAAACGCTCATTCGAGAGCAGCGTGAGAACTTCTAAATTAAAGCGATAATGAAAAGCGTAAATTTGGGAACAAAAAATGTTTCTTTTTTTAGAGGGTAGGGCTTGTGTATCGGAGCTACAGAAATGGGCAAGGTCGCAAGTGTGAGCTGCTCTTGGTGCCACAAAAGTATCGACGCCAACTATTTGAACTGGCGCATGAAAATGCGCGGGCAGGGCACTTCGACATAAAGAAGACCGAGGCTAGAATTTCCTTTGAGTTTTATTGGCCGGAATGCTTGAAGGATATTGAAGGCTTCCTACGCTCATGCGACACTTGTTAGAGAGCGGAAACATCCTCGGACAAGTGCAAGGCATCCACGAAGCTTGTGCCAATTATCACAGCACCTTTTCGGCACCTAGTAATTGATATCGCCGGGTCATTGCTGGAGTCAAGGTAAGGTTGTCGGTACATCCTGACGGCCCTCCGCGTAGCCACAAAATTTTCAGAAGCACTGATAATACACCTTGAAGGGCTCAATTCCCCTCATGTCGTGGATGATCTGCTCTCTATATTTGCGCGCGTCAGATTCCCATCTGAAATCTAATGCGACAACTGTAGTCTCTTCACCAGCTGCCTTACCTCTACCTTTTATGACAAATGCGGAGTGCGGAGTAAAAGTAGTGCACAGCTTGATTCATTACCCGCAATCTAATCTGGTAGAGTGTATGCATTCTTTTCTGATATGGAACTGAAGGCCCTTTTCTACGAGTACAAATTCAACTGGGAGGCATGTGTTCCTCCCACAATGTTCGCTTTGAGATAAGCTGCTCATGAGAGCACTGGATTTAGTCTTGCAGAGCTTGTGTATGGCAGGAGCTTGAGAACATCATTCTCAAGCTCATGCTACGCGAGCTGGGAGGGATTCGATGAGAACCCTATTGTAGTTTCATTTGTACTAGACCTCCTTCAGAGGCTTGGAAAAACGAAACATCTTGTGGAAAGCGACATGAAGGCTGTACAAGTGTTGTAGAAAGAGTACTACGACAAATCGTAAAGGAAACGCACTTTGCAGTGGGTAGTCAAGTAATGCTGCTGTGGCCATTCAAAAAGAACAGGGTTTAGGCTCATTAGGAAGGACCCGCCAAAGTAATATTGAAGCTTTCTGATAGCAATTATGAAGTGAATTTAGGAAGGCTGCCGAACAAAAGTTACCACAGTGACTTGATGAAACCGTGCGTTCAACGTCAAGCGGTCGTAAATCTGAATTTGAGAGCTTCAGAGGAAGAAGGGGCACAAATTTTAACTTCTAGTGATGTAATTGAAAGCGGAACCGGTGTAATCTTGGAGCAGTTGAACGTGGAGCCTAGCTCAAGCAAAGTCGAGAAGGAGGACTTGAGAAGAATTTATTCACAAGTTTAAAGACGTGTTTTCGGACCATCCCGGAAACACGACATTGATTGAACACGATAATGAGCTAACTTGTGAGGAGCCTATCTGTAGGAAGCCGTATCGGTTTCCGCTGTGCAAAAGCAGATTATGAAAGAAGAGATCAATAAAATGCTTGGGTTCGGAGTAATAGTGCCGGGTGAGACGGACTATACATTCCCTCTAATAGTGTTTCAAGTTCCGGGAAAAGATTTGAGGCCATGCATTAATTATCGGCGTCTTAACGCCATAAATCGAACCAAACTTACCCTATACAAAATATAGGCGAGGGAATTGAAACTGCGTCACAGTCTAGTTATTTTTTCACGTTAGACCTCGTGAAATGGTATGGGCAATCCTCTTTACTGAGCACACTGGTCGCTATGCCACATATGTTTTCCTATTTGAAATGTATCGTCCACTTCAGCTGTGCATTGGATTGAAAATTGCACCTTTTTGTTTTTCAGGCTTAATGAACCTGATTCTCAGTGACCTCTCCGCGATCGCCCTGCTATATCTTGAAGATGTCGCTATCTTCTCAAAGAGCTGGGAAGAACATTTCGAGCATTTACGAGTCTTGCTGAACAGGTTGAAAGAAGCTGGTTTCAACGAGAAACCTGCTAAATGTCAGCAAGGGTGGAGCAAGGTGTGTTACCTGGGACACGTTGTGGGGTGTGGCCGAGGAACACCTTCAGAATTAAGATTGCTGCTGTCGTGAATTATCCACGACCAAGGACCAAATGTAAGAGAAGAGAATTCTAAGGCCTATACTGATACTATCAGCATTACGTGCAAACCTACTCTAGCATTGCCAGCCCTCTAACTGATGCTCTTTGAAAGTCCGAGCCGGTCAAAGTAGTGTGGGACTCAGAAAAACAGAATGCGTTTCGCAAGCTGAAAGAGGTCCTGAACAAAAAGTGCGTTCTCAAAGCAGCCTATTTTTCTAAAGGCTTTGTCCTTCAATGCGACGCGAGGCATCGCAGCATGGGAGCTATATTGTGCCAGGAAGACATCGTGGTAACAAAGGCCAGTTTTGTATTTATATCAAATGCTGAGCTGCAGGGAACAGGCATACAGTACATTTGAAAAGAAATGCGTTTCCCTCGTGTGGGCTATTCAAACGCTAGTCTGTTTTGTCTCCGGTTCATGGTTTGCCGTCGAAACGGACCACTGTCCTCTAACCTGGTTAAATAACATGTTACCTAAAAGTGGTCGGTTACTGAGGTGGAGCATGATACTCCAACAGCAAAACTTCGACGTTCGCTACAAAAAGAAAAGAAAGCTAAACCTTGATGCAGACGCATTGAGTCGTGCGTTATAGTTAGTACCTTCTTCACATTTTGGTCTTTCGCTAGCGAGTCGGGGCAAAATTTTGTCCTCCTCACGGCCATAGCCGAGCGCTCTAACTTTATGTTAGATTATATTTCATTACGTTGTTTTTCGTGTAAAATTATGAGTTCTCATTTTAAGAGCCTTGGGTCTTACATGTGCCTCTTGAGCTAGATGGAATGAAATTCCGATTGACGCGTAGCTATGTATATGTTGTACTACATTTTGTCTGATGTTCTGTAGGGTAGCCGAGGGCACTTGCTTGTGTTATGTTTTGTCTGTTGTGAAACAGCTTTTGACAAGTTCGAGAACCATCGACAAGTTCTGGTACCAAAAATCGTCAGATGAGACGAGCAAAGCTAGTCGACAAGTTTTGGCCACAAGCCAGTTCTGCTGAGATCCGTCCTCAAGAATGGGATGTGTTCACGAAACAGAGCCTGGAGCTCCATCCTCCCCATGGCCCTGGAGGCGAACCTGAGGGACCTGGCGAACGAGCGCGCCCGACATTCGAGCCAGGTGGAAGAAGCTCGTTTTTCCATGGTATTTTTTGGTAATGGGGGTGCTGTTATGCCTGAGAGCCCAGACTGAACGTCATTGCCTTTGCAAAGGCAAAATGTGTCAAGGCCAGCGAGCGAGGCCACCTGAAGCTATTGACTCAACGACGTCATCAAGCGGCGGCGTCGGTCGGTCTTACGCAATACATGGTGAGCTTCCTCAGCCCACGGGCCTGATAGCAGCCCGATAAAGCAATGGCACCATGCAGTCTGGCGAGTCTTTCGCAATGCGTGGAAACATCACTTGTCCTTGGGTGCAACCCAGCGCAGCAGCTCCGGATTGGAGGATCATGACGGCACCCAGCAGCGGGTCCCGATTTGAAGAAGCTGACGCCACCAGCGGTGATTCCGGTTAGACGTTGGTGATGTAGGGTTAAACCTGGGCCAATAAAAAAGCCAAGCGATGCGTCCACAAGCAGCTGACGTATGCGTCAAAGAGAAGACATCTCGGCTCTTCGAGTCCCGAAGCCGTCGGCACCTGTGCCGAATATATAACGCCTCTAAGTCTATGCTGTATAGAAATCTTGCCTTAACTCACCGTCGTCTTATCCGCTCCTCTATCAGCTCGGCGTAAAAGCAGTCACAAGCTGAGAAACACGCGCTATTAAACGGCTGGTACGCAATAACGGTACGCAATATGTATGAGTCCTAGAGACGGGAACTTCAGGCAAAAACTGAATGTTTTAGGCGCCTATAATTAGCGGTAAAAACTGCCATTTAGGAATATATAAAACTATCGCTTAGGCTTATATAGACACAATGAATATTTACTTCAGTATTGTGCTAGGGACAATTGTGCAACTTTTAACAAATACAGCGTGCAAATTTTGTGATTTGGAAAAGCTAAATTTATTTTTTTCATGAAAATAATTGTTAAGAAGCATGATCATACGAACAGATTTAGGTTCGAGCTGAGATAATTTATCCGTGTGAGAAACGCTATGAAAATAATGACAAAGTAGCATCATGTCAACGTTTGCGGGCTTGAATTGGGCTTTCTTTCAATCAGTATTTGCTTTTACGCGAAAAAGAACACTTGACGTTCATTGAAGTTAGTGGAGCGTATTGTGGCCAAGCACTTTCAATGTTTTATTTGCATCCAGAATAATGGAATCAGCACTACTCGAAACTTCAGACACTTGATTTAGTACATACAATCGGAGATTGTTTCCAAGGGAGATTTTAGCTTCGAGGCGACCCGTCACTGACCGGTCTATAGGGGACGTGGCAAATTTTTCCTGCACGTCCGAAAAAACTGAATATCCTTAAGCTTTGTGTTGAACGCGATTGCAATATTCGGTCTCTGATGCGTACTTCAACCACTTAGTGCATAGTTTTCATTGTATGATGTTAATCGAGAAGCTTAAATTGTGGAATACTATGCAGTGTAAGCGATAAGCTTTAAAGTTGCTTAGGTCAATAAAGTTTTCGCACATAATGCATTCTGTGTAATGGGTGCATGCGAGTACACATATGCTGATATAAATACAAAATGAATCTCTGTGCCCGTGGAATGACCAGAAAATATATGCTATTTGCGCAGATTCAGGGGTTGTTTAAATAAATTGGCAGTAGCGTAAGCAATGTTGGGAGCGTTATGCCTTTGCGTACTTCAGAGTGGACGTCCAACTCAAAATATTGTTGACGTTGCAAATGTCTTCTCCCCTCCTTTCCAAATGAACTGTTTGACAATCGACAGAGTAGCGCTGTGATCCACTGGTCCATATCCTGACAAGTACACTTCCCGGCTTCTTTTTATTTTACATTACTAGGTAGACTTCCGACAGCTGCCATTGTGAAGAACATCAGTGCCAACGAAACATAAGTGTAGACTTTAGGTGGCAGCACCAGCCCAGCTTAGTTTCGGCTGATTAGAATACGTTCTAGCTACACTGCACTGTAGCCTCCAAAACGCAACCACCGCGCTGCGCTTCTCTCGAAACTAGCGACGGGAATCTTCAAGAGGCTAACCCCTCTTGAAGATTTCTGCCATGGCTAGAGTGTACTGTAGCAAAGCGAAGAGAGGCGTGCTTCACTACAGTACACTCTAGCCACGCTCACGCAACTGCCATGCTGCACTACTTTCGAACCAAGCAACAGAATGCTAATACTTTAGGGGGGGGGGGCGCTAGCGCTATAAATGCTAGTTTCGCTTGGGTACAAGCTCCGCTCGCGTGAAAGCGTGGTTATAGCGCTACGTTATCAGAGCGTTCGAAAACGTCACATTCGTCGTAAAGCATAGCCAGAGTCTGAATATACATTGGTTGTGGCAGTGTGTCGGCTTATGATCTGTTTTCGCCGACATGACACTTTGTATGTGCCCGTAGACCCTACGCCAAGCCATATTCTCACCTTACCAGGAGTCAAAACATGAAAGACAAGAAAAAACTAGCGCGCTATGCACGTGTTGTCGCTACACTGTAAGCAAAAGTTAGCCGAGATGGGAGTTTCTCCAGCACATGGGCCCACAAAACTCCCCTGCCCCAATTATTTACTCCCTGGTAGGGAGTGAACTCGGCACATGTCATCGTAAAACGCCCCCTGCTTAATCACAGAGTTTATGAACGACATGACCTTGTTTAACTCCCCAGAGAGTTTCAGGTCACGTGGTTACAAACTCCCTATAGGAGCTTTAAAAACCCTCTTTGGGCGTGACGTGTGTGTGTGTGTGTGTGTGTGTGTGTGTGTGTGTGTGTTTACGGGCATATGTTTGCACGTTGGTGTGAAACACATATGCTTTGTGTTGCTAACCGTGTGAGCATCTGTCAACAGGCAACGAAATTATAAGTGCAGCGAAGAATAGCAACGACTGGTTGGTATTTACTGGGAACATTTCAATTAATTTCGCACCATTAAACCACGCTGCACATCGGTCCAATTCCTCAACGAAACGTCGTGAATGCCGCGCTTCAAAGGGCCAAGTAACAAAAACTTCGAAGAATAAATTAATGGTAGCATAGATAAGCTGTTACGATCGTCAGTGGCTGCTCCTGGAGTTTCACCGTCAGAAACTTCACATTGGTCTGAAGTAGGCTTCGCTCGACTACGGCAGGCTAGCCGACAACCGGTCTGACACCTAGTTCACACTGAAGCATCCACTTTCTGCAGCGATCGAAATTTTCCTGCCTCCGAAACGCAGTGTCGTTCGCACTGGACGCGCCCCGCGCCGCCGAATATGCCATCTACCACAGGGCGAGTGCGATATGGATGCGCTGTCAGCCGGTTGTCGCCACGATTCGCAAATGCCACTAGGCTATCCGGTGGTCTTGACTTCAATGATTCTCGTACGCAGGAAGCAAGAAGAGACATTGCTGCTTACTTTGCTGGCAAGTGGATGTCTTGTAATGCACGTAGATCAGGAAAACCCACAGACGCCAGCGGCGTTGGTGGGTTCGTTTTGCTTTGCAAGACCACAACAACCTCGGTCACGCCAGCGACAAGCTCAGTCACCTCTTTCACAAAATAGGGACGTGAAGTAGGCGCAGAGTAGGTTAAACTCCCGTTGGTTACAACATTCCGTTACGTGCACTGCAACACAACAAGTGAGTAGGGCTTGGCCACCATTTTTCAAAATTCCTTGACTAGTGCTCGTATTGGCCCGCAGCGACCGATTTGGCGGCAGACGCCGCTAAAATCGGTTCGAGAGCGATCGGCGCGAAGAGGGCCCTTTTGGCGGATCTCGCTGCCGCCGAAGCGGATTCGGAGCACTTTCGGCGGCCGGAATGCTCAGTGTGAACGCGGTCTGAGAGTTGCGCCGGCGGCGCGCTAGCCCCGTCTCTGCCGATAAAGGCTTCTCGGAGTGTCACCGGTATTTCACCGGTTGCAACATCTAAGCCGTAGGAAGGCCTCGCTATGGCGTCGGTACCAAGCCGGCATCGTATTGAGCTCGCACTGCGCACCGGCTGCCGTGGCGAGCTCTGCGAGCTATACATGCAATGCATGCGAGCAACGGGAACAGCGACTGCGAACCGTCTCATTCGTTTAAGTCTATCGCCCCGTAGCTTAAACTGCGTGAATAGCGGACACCTATTTCTGTGCATGGGAAAAACGAGACGTAAATTGCACATCAGCAAGCACTTTGTGATCGCCAGCTCTCATTAATCAAATCACCGTGCCGTACCCGTCAGTGAGGCCTAGTCGTCGAACGCGGTAGCGGTGGTCTACCTCGGTTCATCGCTGGAGCTGCTGAATGTGCCTCGTTAATGTGTTCATTCAAGGCCGCGCGCACATTGTGTATGATTCCGTGCATTTTACGGGTCCACAAACAGTACTGCTAATGCAAATTCAGCCCGTACGACAGAGCGTCAACTGATAAAACTTTTTCGCTATAGTAAAACAATAATAAATATTAGGCAGGCTTAAGATAACAGGCATGTGTGTTGAAGTGCCTACATTAGACCATCGCAAGTTCATACTCAAGCCGTGCGTATTTATTGGTTAATTCATAGCGAAAAAAGGCTTTCACAAGGGCTACATGGGAGGCAAGAATGTGGTGCATATATATATACCCGGTGACTATATGGTAGGTGTGTACTGCGTGTGGCAAGTTGTGGTGAGTGCGAGTGTTGGGATATAACGTGAACGTTGTGATAATGTTTGTGTACAGTAATCATTGTTGTGCGCATTAAATGTTATGTAATTAAAGTTACGCTTGCACATGGTACGGCTGCTGACGTAATTTTTTCTTTGTCGATGCAAAAAATTTACTCCCATACTGACATGAAAAAGTTCCCCAATGGATGTAAATAAAAAAAACCCCTGGCACCATGCAAAAACGCCCTACTGATGGGGAGTAAATTTTTTACTCCCTCCGGACGGTGTTTATAAAACTCCCATCGGGGCGTGCGCTAGAAGACATGGTCATTTACTTCCATATCGGCTTATTTCTGTTTACAGTGTAATATGGCCACACCATCGATGGTTCTTAACCAGGTCTCAACAAACAAAAAGGAAGTCGACGGCACCGATCGCTGCGAGGTTAGTTAGAGATAGAAAATATGCGCGAGCTTCTTTGGCAGGTGTAAAAAGTCGGAGCCTGTTGAATGGCCCTTTAACTTCTCTACTAAGACACGCAGTTTGTTAGTAGACACGCAGCACGCAGTACTTTCTGTTGGTGCTGATAATCACGTAACAAGGGCGTTCCGTGCACTAGTACCTGTGCATTTGAGAAAAGTGCGATTAGTTTGGGTGCCTGGACATAAAGGTTTGTTTCTTAATGAAATAGCCGATTCCTTAGCTAAGTCGTCAGTCAGCGAACCAATTCTACCGCTCTGTCCATCATCCGCTTATGTGACCGCTGCTCGATTCCGCAGACGTACGCTTATGCAAGTCTTTAAAGGTTCAGCACTAACAAACTCTACAGAATATCGCCATTTATTATATCCCTGGCGAAGAGACTTTTGCCGCACTTGAAAACAAGAAGTAGCTATCACTAGGCTGCGCTGCCGGGTACCAAATCTAAATTTCTATAAACACAGGTCTGCTCAGGCACCTTCGCCACTGTGCGCATTCTGTGATGAACTGGAAACAATAGACCATTTCTTTTTGACCGGCAGGCGGTTTAACACATTACGAAAAACCCTACTAGAAATACCTTTGCGTGGCATTGGTATGGACTTATCTCTGCCTGTCATTTTGTCTTTTGGAGCTTCCATTTCTGGTTTCTCTAATGGCACAGTATGCGCGGCCGTCCGGGACTATATTGATGAAACTAATGGGTTGACTAATTAACCAGTTTCATTATCTTAACATGTCCACATAATTATATACGTATAAAATCAAATTATTGGTCTATTCTAAGAATAAGTTTGTTTATGTAAATATTTGTATGCATTACATTAAGCACCACACTTGCCTATAGGCTATCGGTAATCTTTCTGTTATACCTCCATCATTCTAAATCTGAACAGTAAATTTTAAAGCCACTCGATTCTTGGCGAATCCCCCACAGTGGGTATGCGCCACTAACAATAGGAGAACAACAACAACAACAACATTTGGAAGGGCTGCGACCATTGGACGGCCCACTGGTCACGCTATTCGCATTTTGCGACGACTGGTTGTTCTCTCGCTGTTTTAAAACGCTTTATATTTCGTAATAACGTGATTGCTTTCCCTACACCAAGCCTGCCTAAGGCTAGTTTGCCAGCATGTGACAAGCACAAGCCTAGCTCACTGGCTGAATATTGGGCTGGCTTTCAGCAGACTCGGTTTCGAGCCCCACTGAGTCTTTGATCCTAGGCTTTTTTTTTTAATTTCGCGCGACGTGGGTACGGACACCGGCGTAGGTGGCAGCGGACAACTGCGCGTGGCCCGAGTTGTGATCTCATAACTGCTTTCGCTGTAAAATATTGTACTGAGCAAACGACAAATAAAAAATATCAAAAGAACACTGTCTTTTATTTTCAACACAAAGCAAAAAAGACGCTTGGCGAAAAAAACAAAAACGCTGTAGAAGAAAAAAATGGCTCCAGATGAAGGTCTCCGATGCAGAAGTTCTGAAGAAAAATCCTGAAGGAAGGAGAACATGAAATTAATACGTAATAAATGCACGCTCTTGGCAAAATTGGCCGTCAACCCTAATTTTACCGATAAACGCAGTTGGCGAGCAACAAAGAGTGAACAACACTAAAAGCTCGAAGGAAACTGTATGGGTCAATCAGCTTCCATTGCGATTTTCGTTCACAATTTTTCCAAGTGCGTTTATGCCCTGATAATAATTAGCCACATGCTGCTGTACTTCGGCTGATGTAACAGGAATCTGAGGGAAGCTCCGCCTTTGCAACCATCGCTTCAATGCGACAAACTTCCATCCCCGAATAAAGAAATGTCGCTTCAACCATTGATTATTGAACGAATGAATGCCGTGAGCGCCCCCCCCCCCCTTTTCGGTTTACAAGTGTCTGCAGTGCCACGAGAGAATTATTGCAAGGAGTAACATGAGAAAAAATAATAACGTAAAATAATATATGTTTATACAAATACGTAGCTAAAAATTTAAATAATAAAAAAGCATTGTGTGGAACAACAAAAAGTGACAACATAATTTAGTCACAATCAGAAAAGAAAAAGAAATAAAGAAAAGGCAGCACAAGCAAAAGCCAGAGGACCACCAGCTCGAGAATTTGAATGTAAAATTGACTGGAATCAGGAGAATGTTTTACAATCTGCTATACCTTTAGGAAGTCTGTTCCAAAGCGTGGAGGTGTGAGGAAAAAATGAATAATGAAACACATTTGTGCGGCATCGCGTTTCGTGCATTTTAGAGTCATGATCACAACGCATAGAGATGAAGTGAGGGGTCAAAATGTACAAGTTTCGTTAATACCTGTGAAATCGGAGTAAATACAGTAAAAAAGTTCCGATTTCATTGCTAAGCGGCGTTGGGCTAAGGTTTTTCAGCCAAGATTGTCTTTAGTTAATGAAATTCTGCTTTTATAGTTGTATTACGAGAGACAATCCTAGCTGTGCGATTCTGGGTACGCTAAAGTTTATTTACAAGACAGGGGGTGTCTGGGTTCCATCCTGCGCTGGCGTACTCGAGTAATGGGCGAACGTTCGTAATATAAAGGTATTGTTTACGTTCCTGGGTGTTTGTGAAAATTGAGTCTAATGAGGTTAAGCATTCGGGAATAATTTAATGTAACATGTTTAATATGCCTAGTCCTTGAAAAATAATCTAAAAATATTTGCCACGGTATTTGTAATGCTGTACTTGTTAAAGTGATATGTCGTACAAATGATAATCCGATCTCACTGGCAAATGTTTGCGGGTAAAAGATATAAATTGACATTTAGTACTAATCGATGACATACACCATGTCAAAAACGTAGTTTGAATTGTGTTTAAATCGGATTGTAAGTGAATGACATCGTGATCGTTTATTATGTTCCTATAAATGACGAAGTCATCTGCCTTTAATCTGACATTGCATTGATGACCTGCACAATCTCCTTAATGTAAGTGAATAATAACAAATGTTCCAAAACAGATCCTTGCGGCACGCCTGAAGAAACTGTTATTCCAGTTGACGTAAAGCCACTCTTTATAACATGCTGTGTTCTTCGGGAAAGGTAATTTTTAATCCAAGCAACTATTGCCAGATGAACACAAGCAGATGATAATTTATGCAATAACAAATCATGAGGAACAGTATCGAAGGCCTTTCCTTGTTTTTTAAAAAACAATCCACTGAACTTGAAGTCCTGAATCGTAGGAGTTAAAAAAGACCATGGCGAAACTAAACCAACTGCGTTTTGCAGGACAAGCCAGACCTGAACCCGTATGGGCAGATGAAAAGAAACAACTGTTTTCAAGGTGTTTCATCACAGCATTGTAAATTATATGTTCTAAAGCTTTACAGTACACAGAAGTTGAAATCGGTCTACAGTTTTCAATACAATGTTTGGAACCACTTTTATGAATGGGAACATCTTCTGCTGTTTTGCATTGTGTTGCTACAGAACTATTGTGTAGAGATTTATTGACCTAGACAACTAAAAACTAACAGTTTCCTGAGGAGATGCTTTGGTTACCTTGGTTGGTAGGCCGTCAAGATCTCCAGCTGCATTGTTTGTTCAGGTTACTAAGCAGCCTAAGAACACCATTGTACGTGAAAGTGACCATGGGCATATTCGTAGGGTAATTCTGGAATTACGGGAAGTTGTTTTGCGCTCGTGTTGCAAAACACGAATTTAAAATAAGAACTAAAAGAGCAAGTTTTCACGTAATCATCAACACTGCTTCTCTGTTGACTAAAAGATTTGGTATTGCGTTCAATTTGTTACAGTTTACTTTAATGAATTGCGAAAAAGTTTTAGGGTAAGTTTTGGGAGCCACATCAAGCGACGAAATGTATTTCTCGTTATTTACTTTAATTGAATGTTTTATTTTGTAGCCTATATCACGCATTTCTTCAGGCACACTCTGCGATTTTTTTTAAATATGCAGCCTAGAGGCGGCGTTTCTTGCTAAGTAAAGTTCGAATTTCCTTGTTTACCCATGGTTTGTTATTGCGGCGTCGACTCGTTACGAGTTTAGAAGGGATGCATTCTTCAGCTATGTTAATCAATGTATCACAAGAAATAGACCACAATTCATCAAAGTTGATTGACCAAGCCACTTCACAGAATTCAGGGTAGAAAAGATAAAGTATTTGTGACAAAGACGCATAGTCACCTCGCTCATAAAATAAAGTTTTCGAGGTTTTTTGTGGGCTAATCTTAATAGTGTGTTAATGTAAGTGCCAACGACAAAGTCATGGAATATTACCTGGGATGACAACCACATCATGCACCAATGACTCAGAGATAGCGAAACTCAAATACAGCATGCTGGCGGAAGAGTGACCTTGTCTCGTGCACTCAAATTAAATTGAGTGAGATAATTCGTCGTGACAAGCTCTGAGAAAAAAGAGGACAGTGAACTCGAGTTGGAGAACACAGGTTTAACATTATTCCAGGCAACCAGAGGTATACTAAAGTCTACTCCAAGAATAACGTCGCAGTTTATTGTGTTTGAAAATTGTGATAACTCATCGAATGATTCTGGGTAAGTCGAGCTAGGGGATCGGTAGAAGGAACCAACTGCAAATAAATTTTGATTGCTAAGTCGGACCTTGCACCAAACGTATTCTGAAAGACGAAAAGTAACGGACAAGTCACTGCTCTGACGAAGTTTATTGATAAGTGTAAAAACACTGCCACCTTGTGGGTTCCCATCAGATTGGTATACATCGTAACAAGGAGGAAAGACTTTGAATTTAGCAATGGATTCATGTAACCAAGATTCACTTCTAATTTGTATGAAAGGTTGCGTAGTGGACAACAAATTAGCGAATTCATTCACTTTATTTTTGATGCTGTGGCAGTTTACCAGCAGTATAGTTAGAGATAAGTTGCGAGGAGGGACACGTTTAGAATTCGCACTTGCGGCTCTTTGGTAAGCAAATCGATTGCCACGTAGGTATCTTTTGAGTTCCGAAACCCTATCTGCTGCAGAGTTATAGACAAAAGTTCTATTTCCCATATAAAGTTTATCTAAGCGTAGCTTGAAAGGGAGTTTCAGACCTTGAGCATATTCAGTCAACCTAAAGCGCGCCCATCTAGTAGCAGGAGCTAAATACTCCCTAATGACATAGTCTTTATCTTTCATCCTTGATCTAGAATACCAAATTTGTTCGTTAAATTTATATCTAGAAAAAGAGATGATTATCGGTCGGTTTCTTTCCTCAGAGTACTTTCCTAATCTGTCGGCACGTTCAGTATCTTGTGTTGTGACAGTCTTATCAAGCTCTTCGTAAAAATACGCGATTGCATTTTTCCCGGATTTGCGCCAGCTTTCATTTGCATTGTCAGGCAGCCCAAGCACCATCTATGGGGGTCTCTTAGAACCGGAGGGCCAGACCTAGCCAGCTTCAGCTTCAGAAAAGGTGCGCTGTTTAATGTACCAGTGCCCCAAATTGTTAACTATCACTTAAAAGAAACAATTGGAAAAATAATTTAGGTTTGATTTTCACATTGTTTAGTCATGCGGGTGGTTTTCAAACTGTGTAGCCAGGAGGTGGCGCACGAGTGCCACCCCCTGGCTACAAAATTTGAAACCTGCTCGCCCAGAACCTGCATTTTGAAGCCTGCTCTCGCAGAATCATAGCTATGGGGGGGGGGGGGCACACGGGTGCCTCGTGTTCTACCCCCTGGGGCGCTTCTGGACATTTCCACCAAGATTTTTTTGGCCGCGTTTTTTCTCTTAGCAAGTGGCGTGTTACAGTAAGAATGGTGTTTCGGAATTGAGAAATTTTACTACATTATTACGGGGGAAGATCGGATCAGAGAACAAGCCAGGGTTAAGGGTATCAGTTGACACCCAGAAGAAAAAATAGACGCGGGCCGCGAGAACGTAGCGTGTAGGCTGGATAGCCGCTAGTCATTAAGGGTAACTAACTAACTGCATTCCAAGAGAAGGCAAGCGCGTGAGGGAAAGACGAAGTTAGGTGGGTAGATATGATTAGGAAGTTTGCAGGTTAGGTGGAAGAACCAAGCACAGGACTAAATTGGCTTGCGGAATAGGGGAGAGACCTTTGTTCTGCAGTGGGCGTAGTCAGACTGATTATGATGATGAATACGGGGGAAAATTCTTTTGATCGTTAACATCAACCAACTTTATCTGGAGAACCGAGGAATACGATCAGACGAAGTACATGACCATCTGCAGATAGTCGACCACCTTGAGAGCCTGCACGTACTGGCTGTTGGTGACCGCATTGGCGGAGCCACCGGACGAGTCACTGCTCGAACTCGAGACGTCAACCTTGCTTATCATTTGGTTTTTGGCGCGGTACACTGCCAGGTGGGCGCAGTACGCCAGAGTGGAAATACTGACGCTGCACGCGCACCGGGCATACGTGAGGCAGACGTAATAGCTGAGCTTCTGCAGGTCGTCGGTCGAGAAGTTCGAGTCGTCTCACTCGATGTAGTTGTAGGACGGCTTGCTCGTGCGCTGAGCCGGTGTGTAAAAAAAGGAAATGACAAGAATGCAAAAGACGTTTGAAAAAATTGGCCGCGTACCTGGGTGATTCTATGCAAAGGTCGTCTAAAGACCATAGTCTTCCATTTGGAGGCTCTGCTCGTTCGAGATATGGACGCCGCCTGGTAGTAGTCTCAAGATACGGAAGTTTCTGTTGAGCGGCAGAGCACTGGCAGCGCCGTGTCCTTTTAACGAAGCGTAGGAAACGCCCGTTTTTCGTTCAGAGTGTCGCACTGTCAGCGCTGCGTAATCAACACGGATCTATGCATTTCCTAAGTGAACAAACTGCGTACTGATGTTACATAGTGATGTGGCGCCTCAATCGTGCATAATGTATGAACGCAGCCGCCAGACCAAGATGGCTGATCATTCAGCGAGTGCTCAAACTTTCGCTGGTTGGATGAATGGTTTGACAGACAGGCAGAACGACAGACAGCCCAAAATTATTGCTTAAAACAAAAACAACTATTAAAGTTTTGATACTTGGGGGTTTCACCACACGTTGTACGTTGTATGGCGGCTGCCTGGGGTTTTTCGAAGAGTTAGCCAAAATACGTGACCTTCGCCGGGAATCAAAACCGCGCTTTCGAGCTTGCAGCGTGACACCCTAGTGGCAGCTAAGCTACGACGCAGGGTCTAACCACTTATATACACCTAGCCATAAAGGTACGTTTGGTTATTCTTTAAGGTGTGGGGACACGCGCACTGATAATCGCGCTCGTACCTGTATGCCGAAGTGGCTCCACAGGAAGAAATCGAAGTCCAACGGGTGAGTGACCACGGAGTCGACTGTGCTGCCGGGCGGGACGTTCCAACACTTGCCGACACCATCGTAGTCAGTGGCCGTCATGACCGAGTGTGGTGTCGCTTCTGGACGACGATGAAAGTAAAGGCCGGCTTTTACGTCCCGTTGGAAGACAGCTGCTGGCAGGCGAGCCGCATGGCATGCTCCTGGGGTTACGCACAGAAAGGGACGACCGACAAGGATGTTGATGGCCGACCGAAAGATGGAGAATTGCAGGTTTGTTCCCGGTCTAGATGTTATAAAGACTGAAGTCATGCCGATTACACTGCAGCGCGAGAAGCAGCTTAAAACAGCCATATCTATTACATAGATTAGGCCCTGGCATCACGCTGACGTCAGCCATATCGATTACGAAACTAGAGCATTAGGCCTAACAGGCGTGCATGGCAGCAGCCATACTAAGAAAACATATGGAAGCGCGAGCACCGTACAGGCCTAAGTATCATGCAGGCGCAACCATATCACGAGGTACATAGTAATTTATATAGGGCTGGCAGCATTCATTTTGATTACAATGTGAAAAGTACCAAAGATAATTGTTCCAGGGGGCCACAGCCACGTGCGCTGACCTTCTCTTTGCGAACTTCCATGAACTGACCCTCACTCACTCCACCCTGGTAGAAGATGATGCGCTCATGCTTGTGCTTGGTGGCCTGGCAGAAGGGCTTGAGCAGATCCTTCATCATGTCCTTCAGGTCCCCGATGATCTCCACGCGAGACGTTGCCGTCCAATCTTCCATCTGTACCCGAATTGAAGCGTGAAACCTGGAAGGCATTGAGTCCAGGCTGCCAACGCAGATGGTGATGGAGGGGTGGTGCTTCTACCGGGGCACCGGACGTTCGTGCCGATAATGATGACGGGCTTCTGGAAGATGGCCGGCTTCTCACGAGACAAGAGGCTGGTGTTGGTTCTGTCCAGCTGCAGATGTGTTTTACGTAGTAGAGAGAATTTGCTTTTAAAAAGAAAAGAAACTTTGATGAGCCATTGTCATCATGCCTGGACAGGCTGAGTGAAGTGCGGGGGCATATTGCGAACCCCCTTAGTATGCTAGCGTATGCCCGTGAGCTCCTAAAGCAAAAAAAAGAAACCTCCCTGTCTCGCTGAGCGAAGCGGCTCAGATTTAGCAGCATCCAGCGTGTCAGAGAGACCGCCTTGTAGAAGTGTTTGCCGCGCAGTTCCCAGATGCCCTCGGGAGGCTTTGTCGTCGCATTGTTCTGGAACACTACGAATGGTGGCTCGAGCACCCGGCCTTTCTGCTGAGTCGGTTCGGTGCTCATCTTGATGTTGAACTGGCGCAGGCACTAGTTGCTGCTGCTGAGCAGGTTCCGAACGGACTGGCGGATATCGTTGAAGTGTTTAGCCGAAAGCTTAGTAATTCGCTTGATTATCTCCGAAGTCTGATTTTTGTCCAGTTTTCTTCGGCAAAGCTGGCCTTTGACAATTTTGCATAACTTGAGGGGTAGGTAAGCCGGGGGCATGAGGCTGGCGACTTTAATTCAGTGCATGTTCGGGTGAACCAGGCGGCCGTAGTGGTTCTGGAAGTAGTCGGCCGCCGAGAAACGGGAGCCGTCTTTCGTGTCCAAAAACAGCCTTTTCGCGGGCTTCTTGGTGACCAGGACGACCATGTACTTCCGAGGGTACAGCAGGTAGGTCAACTGATGGGTAGTAATTAAAGGCGAGAAATGCAAAGGGGGACCACACCGTGTCGCCTTGCTGGCCATTTTTGTTTTTGGTTTCGAAAACAATCAAGCGAACATCATGGTTTCAACGAAATAAAGCGGAGTCTCTGGCAACGTCAGGAATGCTGATCAAAGAGCTCGAATATAGTAGCGTCATGTTATGATTACATAGCTAGACCATAGTCCCTCAATACTTTTCACTGGTTACGAAACTTCTCCGTCGCTCTATGGGAGAGCTTTGTGTGTCGCCAACTTTGACCGCGGGGTGGTGACACCAGTGTTGAGGGGGCAGCTGCGACACTTGTCGAAGCAGTCAGTGAGGCGACGGTGTCACGGCTTGGTGTGGTAGTTTTTTCTAGTCGTGTTGTATCGGCGTGTGTGCGGTGCTTTCTATACATCTCATCGTATCATCGTATTCAAACGTGACTAATAAATGGTGGCAGCGTGACAAGCGATGCAGAAGACGTCTTGCATGCCACACGGTTGCTCCGGCGAAGAAGGCGCTCGATGAATATATAGAATAGATGAATTCTACATGCTTTCACCCTTAATTAAGGTGCTAAACGTACTGAATATTTCCTGTAGAATAATAGCTGCACAAGAACTCTGTTCAACTTTCGTCCAAGGGAAAGGAGCTGCTGTAGAGCATTGCTGGGAAAATACATTATACAATAGCTTGGCACTTTGCAGAGTGCGAGGGCCCTTAGACATTTCGCAAGGAAAAAAACGAGTATCTCATGTGGCTCTTCAATGTACTTGTAAATCTAAGTACACGTCTTGTGCCTCATCTCTCTGGAATGCGACCGCTTCACCAAGCATGTTTAGCAACACACCTTAGCTGCTTAGCCACAGAGGCGGTTAAAAAAGCTTTATCAGGGTTTTCACTCGTATTATTACAATAATGTTGTGATATTCACTCCATAGTCTTCTAAGTGCAGTCTTCCCGAGAAAGAACTTAGCAACGCACGGGTAAGCTACAATCGTTTTTCTCTAACGTCGTATTTCCTACGCCAAGCGTCGGTGGAGCATGGAATTGCACCCTAAAGTAACATAATTAACTCGGTCATGTATATTCATTGGAATTTAAACTAAGTCTTTATTTCGAAGCATGAATAAATCACCGGGAGAAAGTATCATCGCGTAAGTTGTGCGCGTCAGCACGTTCATCGGTGAAGAATTGGGATTCGCGCTCGTCGCACTTACTGCTGTGTACTGGCAATGTTGGTCGCGGTTTTTCCGCTGACGGTCGGCTACAGCCTCAGAAAAAATTAAAAGCATCAAAAAGGCATGACCAAGCACTCTTTGTTAAATGAGAGTGCAGGCCGTGGCTGCACGCCGATTTCACCGCGATCGAAATGAATAGTACACTGCCTCAACCGAACAGATATTTATGGCCGCTACGCGCAGGTACGAGTACGCCGCCTTTAGGCGATGGGTGATCAGTATATGAAAACCCACGGACATGTATTCGTGAAGCCACCAGAGTCAATTTCCGCCACGAAAACTTCTTCACACGCCAAAAACGCTGTTTAGGCAGCCGGGATGACGCCCCCATGTCTGCCGTAACGCTCCCTGGCGGGAGTTTCTGTCTCTATACCGAACTTTGCCTGAAGTTTCGTGACCAGAAAAAAGTATCGAGGGGCTAAGGCTAGACATTAGTGTACAGTAGTTTCTCCAACATCTGCCAACAGTGAAGGCTTCCCTACTTCAAAACAGCGTGATGCCAGCACGTCTTTTGGCACTGGTACATGTTGGAGACGCTGGTACACGCTTGTAATCACTGGCCTTTCGCTGGGCGCACTGGGCAAAAGCTGTGTCGCACTGGCGGGGGCGCTGGCTCAGCCGCTGTGACGATGGTGTGCACTTCGAAGCGCTGGAAGCGAAGAAATTTTCACTGGCAAGCACTGGTGAATACTGGAGCACGCACTGTTTCTACCAGCGCAGCTGCAGCGTGCATTTATTTTAGCGTGTGCCGTGGTTTGTTTCGGTGTCGTTGAATATAAAACGCTTGATTCGACGGCAGGAAGAGATGCTACCCTAACAGATACCGAGCATACGTAATTTTTTAACATATACCGAGCATACGTAAGTGGTCTTACCCAGTGCCCGGCCCAGCGAGCATTAAACCTATCATGCCAGTCGCATTGGTATATATGTTACCGGCGCTTCTCGCTTCGCGTACACGCGACTTTAAAGTGTGAGAATAACTCAAAAGTATAGTTTAGACATCCTTGAACCCAAATCAACTATTTTGTCTTGTGTCGATGTTCGCAAAAGTAGGGCTGACGATCGAACGTCGCGCTTGCAGCTACGCAGGCTGTCACCGAAAGCTGCCAGCCGCACGTAGCCGGTACTTCTCCGACTGATATGTAACAACACGCAATTTTCAGTTGGTGATTTAGCACGCTTTCGTGAACTGACTCCCTGGCATACGTTTTCAGCGGATTGCATTGGTATTTCTATGGGTGTTTTTTTTAATTGTCGGTATTTATATAACTTCATATATCTGTACACTGCACGCCCGCTTTTTACTGCCAGCGGAGGCCAGAAAAACGGCTGTCGCTCGCCATCACCACTCCGTATATGCATATCTGCAATTGATTGACCTTCCACTTACTTCAGGTACAGTTTAAGTAAGAGTCAGAAATATTGTGAAGCTCAAATGCAGAAACTTCAAGCATCGCAACTCAGCTGCTTCAAAAGCAGCCTTACCAAGTGCCCCGTCCCAGCATGGCCTATCGTGCCGCCCGCGTCGGTGTACCTGCGGCCATCGCTTTTTACTTTAGGTAGGCACAATTCAAAAATGTAAGAATGACTGTAAAGTACAGTTTAGACATCCCTGAGCCTAAATCGATCATTTATCCGCTTGTGTGAAGACTGCTTAAGGAGCGGCGACGATCACTGTGTCATGCTTTCAGCAGCGTAAGCTTTCATCGAAAGCTTCCTTCTAAGCGCAGGAGCCGGTACTTCTCTGACTCGTATGAAAGAACACGCAATTTTGAGTTGGCAATTTGGTACGCGTTAGTGAACTAACATACTGGCATATTTTTCAGTGGATTGCATTAGTCCTTTCTTCGGCAGTTTCTTAGTCACAGGTATCGATATAACTGCAAATATGTAATCTGGTACGCCAGATATGTGCTGCTACATCGTCGCTTGCACGAAAGAAAAATACTCAATATTCAATCGTGTGCGTGCATATCTACCAAACAAGACATCCCCGTCGAAAATTCCAACAGCCTGTCGGTCTGACGAAATACGTAATTTGGGCCTGCATGTAACTGGTCTGCATGTAACTGGTCTGCATGTAACTGGTCTGTATGTAACTGGTCTGCATGTAACTGGTCTGCATGTAACTGGTACGCATGTTGGAAGCTCAGCCAGGCCCGCTCATTGAGCTGTTTTTATGCAATTCTGTGCCAATTTAGCAGCAGTGACAACCTAGAGTCATCAGTTCATGCACTCAGTGTGGCCACGTGAAGGTTCCCTAATTAAGAGTGCCGACAATTTACCTTCGCTTGTTGTTGCCCGTCTTTGCGCCGCTGCACGTTCCGGCCAACTATTTTAGGGTGGCAATCTCACAGAGAAACAATGTGAACCAGTGCCATGCTCGAGTGCCTTCAACTGCAGAAGCACAACTTGCCTACCATAGACATCAACAAAAAATGGCTCAAAGCAAGCTGACACGTACCACACTCGTGAGGCAGCTGCCTCGCGAAACAACGAACGAAAGGTTCAAACAGCCAAAATTACCATCGTTGCAATGACAAGTTTAGGGCACAGAAATCAAGTTGGAAGAAAAAAATGTGGGTGATAGTTACGGCCAGCAAATACTATGCAAACGTGGTTGGCTGTGCATGCACGTTATGTGGTATCTAAAATGTGACCATTAAGGGTTAATTATGCGAAAAAATATGCACTATAAACTATTATATCCAAGCCCTTTCGATCGAGCATGCAATGCTGAAGGTTAAAGCACTGCGAGACAAAAAACATGGTGGCGATGCTGATACACTGTTCAAGTAGCAATGAGAAGTTGCGAAACAAGAAGTGAAGGACTGATGCAAATGACAGGGGCTATTTCTGCCTATTACACTTATATAATATATTAATTTTTCTGGAACTGAAAGCCATACCTGAAAATAAAAAGAATGCCTGTATATTCTAGGTATTGGTTTCAGTTTTGCAGCATAAGTGTAGCGACACCTTCGAGCTTCATTTATTGAAGGCTCTTTATTGTAAAAACTTTCTGTACAATTTTTTGAAGTAAAATGAAGTCATTTATTTAGAATATGTATTTACGCTGTACATCACCCAGCTTTTGTGCCAGGTGCCTGCGGACGCTCTTCACCCATTTGGCGGTGACATCTGCTGGCGTGCCATCTCTCATGTAAATATGGAACACCGCTGCGAAGAGAGCACAGTGTTACACACAGACATTACACACAGCATACAGCTGCCCGCCGATTTTCCAGACATGGCTGGCACTGCAAAATAGTTTGAAAAATCCGACATACAAAAAATTTATTAATACATGAAAATGAAATGTATTTGTATTAGAACAAAACTGCTGCACTGCATCTGCTACGAAATATACCTGGCCCGCTAATGCACAATCTTGGATGGTTACTACGCAGTTCTAAAGGAAGGATGGAGAAAACAATTCTGCTGTTTGTTGCAGCTTTAATCTCTGTCATTATTGACAAGAACATACATAGAGTCCACGCAGTTCACTTGCGCCAAGTAAACAAAAACGAAAAAAGTTTGCTGGAGTTTCTGAAGCACTGGTCGTCGCTAACAACGTGATTGCGGGTGGCGACTATGCCTTCTTCTTTGCTTTCCGTGAACATAGCTTTAATTGCCTCCTGTGCACTTCACACTTGGCTCACTCTAAGGATTATCTTAATTAAACCAAGTTGAGGCCAAATGTGACTGAATAAATAAGAGTTTGACACCTTTCAACAATTCATACGCTTGTGGGACCAGATTACACTTCCGAATCGTCCAATTTTCTAAAATAACAAGTCTTTACTATACCCCAAATCAACTGAGTCATCACAACACGAACATGCCCATCGGCTTATTGGAACCGAAGCCACGACATGCTCACACAGGGCCTTATATATTCCTAGAATTACCCATAATGCAGAATTATGCCGGCATACTTGCGATCCCAATGAGGATCACAAAGCAGTAAGCACCAGATAGCAGGATGTGAAAAAAGCCTGCTACCTGTGATGGTGTTATTCAATGGGACATGATCAGGAACAATGGCACAAGTTCCCCATCAGCTGATCCAACCTAAGACATAAGACTATCATACCTTTCAGAGAGTTTAGCTTCTCCGGCGTCATGGCAGGTTTCGCCTGTGTCTTCCCAAGGGACTTATATTTGTTCGACAAGATCCCCGGGACACTTCGGCATTTAAAGCTGCTCTGGTGTCCAGTAGATGAGCATGCCGCACGACAAAACAGTGAATCGCTGGGCGATTTCATCAACATGCTCCAGGCATTTTTTTCTATCCGCCGGTCACACCAAGCGTAGATCTGCATACAGAAAGGGGAAAAAAAGTTGCACAATTTAAACAAATAGCAAGCATGCACAGCTCACGCCATATTTATCAGTTAACTAATGCAACAGAGTTATTGGCTCTTTGGCAAGCACAACATTTTGTGTTAGAGTGACATTTTGCCATGTAGGTGCGAACATGTACACTAAAAAAATAGAGAAAAATGTGCATCCTTTTGTCTCACAACAATAATCATCTGAATTGCTTACATTTCCTCTCTTGAAAACTCGGCGCTTGCCACTTTCCTACCGAAAATAACATGTCACGCTGATAGCGCACATGCCATTTGTGACCAGAAGAGTGCTGGGCATGCGGTGACAATGCAAAAAAAGGAAGGCGAAATAAAACGCCAGGCCTGCATGGAAGGCGCAGCACAGTCACAGCGAAAGCTAGAAGAGCGGCCTTTCGAAGCTTCTTCTAAACACTCATTGGGTAACTACCGCAAGCACACTTGCTTGATACCCACTAGGTCGTTATTAATAAATTTGTTTGAGTAGTAGGCCGGCATTCGCTATGCTATTTTTCATCATTCTATTCAGAAGCGTGGTGTCCTTTAAACTATTGCGAGGAATTTTGTGCCAATCGCTCATGCAGTGGCTGACGACGATGAGGAATTAAGGCTGATGTGGTATGCGCCACAGTTAATAGGAGATCAAGAACAAATTTTGTGATGAGTTGGAGCAATGGACGGCCCACTCGTTACGCCATTCACATTGTGTGACTGCTTGTTCTTTCGCTGTTTCAAAATGCTTTAAAAATTTTATTAACGCGATCGCTTTCCAGACATGAAGCCTGCTTAACGCAAGTTTCGCAACAAGTCACAAGCATATTTGTAGCTCAGCTGCAAAGACGCCATACTGTTTTGGGATGTCCTTCAGCGAGCACTGAAAAAACGTTTCGTCATTATTTCTCACACAATATGTTATCTTCTGCCAGCAGCGCTTGATGAAGTACCATATGATATGTTTTTTCTCATGGGTATGCACAGCTTGTGGAAGACACTAATGCAAGACCGCAATGCAGAGCCCACCACCTCTTCAAGCGCACACTTCATTGAAATGGCTATCCACCTAAAAAACATTTACGACGAGCTAGACTTTAGACCGGACTGGTACTCCATCTTAGAAAACTGTTTGACCTCACCCCTTTTTTGTTTGTATAACACAATGTGAAAAACTCTTCATGTGAGGAACTCACGCTGTGTTAGCCATTTAGTGTTTATGAGTAACGCTTGAGCGCTTACTTTGGTGATTTCATTGTACTTTTGTTCGCTTGATTTTGTCTTTATTGCGCAAGTACTTTATTAAATACCTTGAAACAAACCATATTTGTAGCTCAGTGGTAGAATGCTAGGCTGTTACCGAGCAGACCCGGTTTCGAGCCCCACTGTATCATCGGTGCTAGTTTTTTTTTTAATTTTGCGCGAGGTTGTTACAAACACCGGCGGTGGCGGCGGACAACTTCGCGTCACCCAAGTTGTGATCTCATAACAGCTTTCGCTGTAAAATGATGGTTATTATTTTGGGACGACAGACACCCTTTTTACCTTATTTTTTACTTTGAGTGTAGGCCATTTTGCAAAGTAATCAGTCGTTAATTCATCAAACGAATATTGCTAAAAATTCAACGTGTGTTGGTGATTGCGAAAAACTCCATTCACTGCTGCCGTAAAAATTCTCTAACAGCAGAAAACCATCAAATCTATGCTTTTCAGATGCAGAAGTCACTTCAGCTAATCTCCCCTATTGAGCCTATATTCTCCTGCGCAAACACCGGAGATGAGACGGCTGAAGTGGGATTGGCAGCAATTTCTGGAGCACTAAAATTTCAATTTCTGAGCAGAAGAACCTTCATTTCGAGCAGTCAGGGTAATTTATTATGTCGTGTTAGGAAAAATGAAAACAAATTTTTAGTAGCTTGGAGGAAGAAGTACATATTTTAATCAGTTTAGAATATCCATAACTCAAACAGCCTTTCCAGAAAGCCTTTTAACCAACTCTCACCAGGTTTGAACTGCACTGCCTTTTTACGCATCAAGCAACCTATTTATTGTGAGCAAACCATATAATGCAATAAAAGAACCATTGTACAAACTAGGTTCACTTCACGAGCATTAAAAAAAAGGAAACGAAAAGCATAACACTCCTTAAAAATAGAAAAAAAATCGTGATTGCACAACAATTGTAGTTACATAATAGTAGGCCTTCATTTATAACAATGTGATATGATTAAGCAGACTATTGCATAGGCTTTCTGTAGGTCTGCTTATTTAGCGTGTCAAGCTTCCCAAGAGCTCCAGCATGTCAGTGTTAGTCTTTATTAGGAGCACATCACAGAAAGCACCTTTAGCTATCTGCTTGGCCACGCAGTTGATAATAACAGCACGCAGTATACAACTAATGCTATAAGACAACAAACATGTGCTGAACCACTGTTCACTGCAACCTCATGCGGAACCACCTTCAAAAGTGCGATTTAGGAACCCAAAAATCTCGACGCACTATCACAAACGTGCATATGGTACTGCAAGCCTATCGGCGTTGTAAGCATACTGAATGCTTTTAGTAGTAAATGTCACAAATACGCTTCATATCCTTGCGCTGCCACCCTCTCACGAAAAACAGCTTGAGCATCACGGAGACGCATTGTGTGGACGAAGCTAGTCGTCACCGCGTTGATGCAAAACAAGCTATTCGCCTCGCCCAAGCCCAGTATGGCACTTCGCAGCACTCCAGCGGCAAACACACATAAGTAACCTCGTACAGCAGCTTAGACACGATAACGACAATGACCGGTTGAACACGTACGCTACCCACAACCAGGAATCTGAGATCAACCCCACTATGTATGCCACTTTGCAAAGCAAGACCATATAGCCAAGCGAGTAGAAGCAGCATGTTCGGGGCACGGCAGCAAAATTTTTAAAGAGGTCACGCATATTCACAAAAGCCATGGTCTGAGATTTTGGCGGCACTCTCGAAGCCTTTGTTAGAAATGTGCATAGGGCTTTTTGTTCTACAAACGTCTCGTTTTCTTGCTATCTCTGGCACGTCTTTTATATTTTGCTCAACCGGGTGTTTCACAAAGAGAATATTTCAAGAATCGCTGATCAGATTTCTAGCAAATTCTTTCACTGTATTCCTCGAACTGAGGTCAAACGAAGTTGTTTTGCCAACAATCGATCGTACCTGTAATTTGTGATTTTAAAATATGATTAATGCAAGCCTACTCACCAAAATTAAACTCAATACTCTACTAATTTTTTCAGCAGTATGCAAACCTTGCTTTTGCCGGGAACAAACTAATTTACAACACAAAATGGGCTGCGCAAGACTGGCAACCAATATTCGGGGTTCCACTGTACCTTTCCATCATCTCTGCTTGAACCAATGACAGTTTGATCTTGAAAATGGTCCCGCTCCCCCTGGCTGCCGCCAAGCTCGTTGGCGTCACCGAACTCGTCCTGGCTGTTGCAGAGCTTGACTTGGCTGTCATAAAGCTCGACGTGGCTGTCACAGAACTTGACATGGCTGCTGCCGAGCTCGACACGGCTACTGCCAAATTCCAGGTTGCCTAAACAGAACACAAATTATGAGACATGAGTAGCAATGCAGAATGTTAACACTGTCCATCCAAAAAAACATTAAAATTTATAGACACCTTCGTTGAACAAAGACCCAAGAAATGTTGTTGATGAGAGAGATGCTTGCTTACCTATGTTTTCACCATCACGTGCTGGTGCAACTGCTGGTGCAGAGGCTGGTGCAGGAGATGATTGAAGTGGTGGCACTGTAAATAATGTTCTCATAATTCATGCAGTGGCAAGCTTTACACTATCAGACCGACAACATAAATTTGGCATGCTCTATGCAGATGTCGTACTGCTCGTGCTGCGAGTAAGAGTGTACAAATGGCCCAATGAGCATAACGATGAACAGTTTGCCCTTGTCACTGAACTGAATTTGCATTAAATTAACTTTAGGTGTAGGTTTTTGACCCAGAAACACTTCTTGTAAAGTTACTTCTCTTATAAATGTTTTTGTTTGACTTGGACAAGAATATGTTCCATAGTTGAAAACATTGTTCTGTCAAGTTCAGAGTTTCGGAAATTCAAGCGCACGTAATGAAAAAAATGGTACACTTGATCATCATTGTTCCTTGCAAAAAAAGAATTGAAATGCAGTGTTATGATTAATTTATGGCACACTGCTAGAAAAAAAAAGGATTTGAGCAAAAGAAATACCAAAACGATAAAGAGCCCAAAATGCTAGTACTGATTCAGGAATTTAATGAAGACAAGTTAAACTGAGGACTTAAAAAACTATACACACCTGTCAAGGCACTGTATGGTACCTAACAAAGCAGAATGTGTTTTGCAAAGAAATAGCTCTTACAAGAGCTCTCCTGTATCCTTTTCTAAATATTAGATGGTTGTCTTGCAACTGTAACAAAGGCATATTAAGAAGTTAGTATTGGTAGAAGTTATATAACAACGACATGATTATGAAGCAGGCCATCGGGGGGGGGGGACTCTGGATTGACTTTGATTACCTGAGACACTTTGTATCATTGACATGTTCATGAATGAAGTATACTGAACTGAAACACCACAGATACGTGCCTATTGTGCTACTTACTTGAGCAATCTGTAAATTATTACAAGCATCTATAAAAACATGCATGTATGGGACGTATTAACGTGACTTCATCTATAAAGGGCACTATCACGGCATTCCCCATACTGATGGCCATGCGTGCGTACAAATGTTTTTAGATACTGTCAGCTGGAAAAGCTCGCTCCAAAGGCAGCCCCAACTCGTATTCACTCCGGGCAACGATGCAGGCGTAGCGTTGAGATTGAGCCGTCGCCCCCACCGGCGTCCCACGGCAGCGTTAATTTTTTTTTAGTTCGCTTGCTCACACCACAGCGGCGGGAGCTTGTAGGGAAGGTTAAATTTCAATTATCGCAACACATAGTACTTAACATGTTACACGACAATCAGGCATGCTTGATTGAATTAGCAGTTTAACATAGTAAACATGCCGATCTGCGGCACGCCAGGCTGTCAAAGTGGCTATGTCTCTGAGGAAAACATTTGCGATCGGTGGCACTTCTTAAAACCCCCAAAATTACCCTGCAGTTTTCAGGACCTGAACAGCTGCTATTCAACGGAAAATTTTCTAATGACAATGAAGACATACATTTCCGACTTACATATAGAATCCGAGGACATAACCACTTACTGCGAGCACACCGTAAGGGGAAACAAGGAACTTTCATGTGGTATGTGGACACCGAAGCCCAGTGCATTTCCTAGAATTCTCCCGAATATTTCTGCACACTTGTCTAAACCAGCAGAATTAAAACGCAAAAGGAAAGTACCGAAACTTAAATAAACCGCGAATTTTGAGGGCTGTGTGTCCGCAAGTGGCGGCTTTAAGTCTAAGCCAATAAGGAAAACAGCGATGTTGACAAAGCTATTGGCGCCCCTTCCGAGCCTGAGTTGTGTCTAGAAGTAGCAACTTTGTTCCCTGTATTACAAGAGCGAATAATGTTTTAATCATGGAAGGCCGAGCTTATCAAGAAAGAAGTGTTTTTTTTTTCAAACTCCCTTTTTGTGCTGCGCTGAAAGCTTCATAGCGAAGTCAGCCAGAAGGCTGCGCTACAAAACCGAGTGGCTGATTATTTGCCTGCTCCTTAAAATATCGAGCCCTGCTGCTGCTTATAGATTGATATCAAAAATGAACATACTGCCTCTGCCAACATTGTCACGTCTTAAACAAATTATTAGGGAATGCTTTGTGAATTTGGGTTCAAAGATGTTTCAGTCAGCAATATCAGTTGTGCTGGAGAAAGGCCGGTCATCAGTTAGTCCACTTGACTGGTAGAACCATTGAAAAGACGTGTTTTTCTTTTCCAAATGTGGTTCCACACTTTTCCTCCAAAACTGTGGCCCTATCAACCGTAATTTTTAGTTTTTGGTAGTCGAGTGTAATTTTTGGTAAAGCATCGTTGAATTTGTGGATTTATTTCTTTTTTTTTCTTCTACCGAGCTCAATGATTCTTCCCTATGTTCTTGCATGGTGGGCATAAGTCTTTCCGGGACAGCCTGAAAGTGATCCTCCACACATCCTGGATCTTCGGGGCTCATGTTGCGTTCTAATTCGAAGGAAATAGGTGCTATGACAGCTCGTGTATGTCTTGTATGTGTTCAGGTGATCAACATATTAGAAAAAAGTTGACACCGTCTGCAAGCCGTGAGTTTCAGCTGGCTTCCCAAACCACGTTCGCTGTTTGCACACGAGAGATCAAGCTTCCCCCTGCAACTGAAGACAAAGGTGAAGCCTTTTGTTATCACCACTGCCTTTTCGATTTCGACAATACCTTTGTTTTGAACAACTTTGAAAAAAAAAATCCTGAATAAGCTTGTCATTGCTGCATTGAAACTTTCGTCAGTCGTGTACCACAGGCCACCAAGTACCTGCCTCTGGACATGTCCCTGGATAGGAGGGGACGCCAGTAGCTTCGTCAAGATAGCAGCACTCCATGTTAGCGTCAGACACATCGCCATCAACGGCCGACACACGGCCCTGGAAATTCGCAGTTTCTTCTAGTTGCTGGGGTTCCCTCTTGCACTTTAAAGCTGCTGATTTAGACAAGTTTGCAGGATTATTCGGAAAAATCTGAGGAACAGCACCGGGCTCTAGTGCTAACGTACCACGTTGAATTTTGACGTTTCCGCATACTATGTGCTCGCAGCAAAAGATTAGGTCCTGGGATTTGAAATGTAGGTCTTGACTGTCACCTGCAAGGCTTCTTGTGGAATTGCAGCTGTGCAAGCCTTGAGAACTGCAGGATTATTTGGAGTTTCAAGAAGTGCCGCCAATTCCAAGTGTTTTCCTCGAAGGCATACCAATTTCGACAGCCCGGCGCGCTACAGGTCGGCAGGTTTGTCATCCTACCGCTAATTCACTCAAGCATGCTTGATCATCGTGTCACGTGTGAAATAAAAAATGTGAAAGAGCTTTTGCATTTTACACATAAAAGTTGTTTAAATTTTAACTGTATGACATCTATTGCACTGTGTTCTATTTTTTCTTAAAATTTAGAAGCCCTTCTCCTAACTCCTCGGATGATTTCAGCTACAATTCAAAGAGTTTGTGTATGACATGCATCTTCACATAAAACCTATACCATTTATGTCAGCTGTGCCAGCAGAAGGCTTGCAAGCTCACTGATATAAAGCACAGCAGGATTGTGGTGCTGATTCGAGCAAAACTGCCCATGTGCACTGTCGTTTTTTACTTAGCTGTACAAAAAAAGCACAGTCGTTCATAAGTATATTCTTACACGCAATTTATACGATGTGTAATTACGACAGTCTCATTTGCTTAGAATCTCCCACAACCTGAAGGCGCAGATGAACCCTATTTATTGCAGAGGCGCAGGCAGAATTTTTTTTCGGGGGGTAGAGGTACTACCTCGATTTGAATAGGGTGCCGGATAAATAAGTGAGGTCGAGTATGACTTTTTGCTCTGTAAACAAGAGGGAAGAGATTTTTCTTGGGGGAGGGGGGGGAATGGCACTGCCACAGTGTGCCCCCGGCTGGCCACATCACTGAGTCATTGCAGCCAAAGAAATAACGATATATTTCTTATGCATTAGGTACCGGCGCGGCACTTATTTATCACTAAGTTGTATTTATTCGGCCTTCAAGCTGCTTTAACTACAGTTCGCGTATTTGGAAGCGAATTTTCCGCCGATTCGCATGCAGAGGTAACGGACGACGCTCCTTCGCCAATACCAAAGCGACAGCAGCGCAGCCACTGCGCGGGATGCGGGAGGGGGCCGCTCTTCGCCGCTCCAACCACGCGTGTTTACCCAACTGACAGTATCTAAAAACGTTGGTGCGTATGCCGTCATCGGACTACAACCAAAGTTCTTGGCGGCATACTTCATGTTGCTATTTTTCTAAGAAAACAGCTTAGTGAAGTGCAGTGCAGATAAACATCGCGCTGTCCTCTGCTGGATCGCTGAACGACCACGACTATGGTGGTGCCCTCGCTACCGCTATGGCGGGGTGAGCTCAATGAATACCTCCCATAAAGTACAATACACATGTAGTGAATATGAAGCTATCTGCTTACTGGATTGGCTGTGTCCATGGTCTGAATAATGGGCTGCTCCTTTGACTGAAAAAAAACAAGTACCTTGTGTAAAAAAACCCACTTAACTGCATGAGGGAATCAAAAAAGGCGTTTTAGTCCTTCTGCACAAACAGAACAAAAAAGCCACTACCTAAACACCGCATAAAACATGAGACAGCGATGTACTAAGGATGCAACTGGCAAAAATAACTTGCCTTTCTTCCCACTTCTCGACAGCATGGACGTTGAATTTACAGTGAAGTCCATTGTACTGGCCTGTATAATTCTGCATTCTAAAATGACAACATATGGTTAAGATTCATCAAATGACTACAGCCCTTATTTGGCAAATGAAACAGGAGTGGAGTTACAGCTGTATTCTCGCCTCATCGCTTCTACGAAATTAATTCAGACAATTAAAATCGGAGATTTTTGTGTAGGTTTCAATCCCTTGAGACACTACGTACAAAACTGTGTAGACGACTTAATTTTGCTATAGTCGATCTCAGATATATCAAACCTGGACATATCTCTTTATTTGCTATAGCAAACAGTTAAGAAATCCCCTTGAATTTCCCATGCAAAAGTATAGGGCTGATGCACAGGTACATCACACTCCCGCACAGCGAAACATCCAATATATGGAACGCTGTGCCGTGCAAACTGCAAGAATGCATTTTTCCTAACAAATGCTGGTCATTTTCAGCCGCGTTCGGTCAAGTACCGATCACTTTCTGCGCTCAGGTGACAAAAAGGTGGTGCTGTTGCTTTACGTTCTTCTGGTTAGCTGTGCAGCGTTTGCGAGTGTACCGGCTCGTTTCAATGCGCGATCTGTGGGTTCTAATGAGCGTGCATAGGTGTTTTCAAAGGGGCCGATTGCCGAAGGCGCCAAAAAGAGATGAATGTGCAGATACTCGGCAGCCTCATCGCAATGTTAGCATTCCTTTCCATGTATGTTCGCCTACGATGGCATGTGGGCCCAAAAAGCATGGCCTTTGAAATCTGCTATTTATGGTGCTTTCGGTTATAAAACACACAAAACAGAGGCTCCCCTCTTTCTTTCTTTTTGCGCCGAATGAGCGGCTGCTTGCTGCAAAGTTACAAGTGCCATCGCCACCGCCCAGTTGTTGACAGTCGGGACTACTGTCATTTTATCAATATAAAAAATAAACTAAAGAGTTGTTGCCACCATTGCTTGGTGACGACTACCCCTTTTCAAATAGTTGTTGGGGTAAAAAAAAAAGAAGGAACAAAAATCCTTCATTGTTTGTGGGCTGCGTTATCTTTTGCGGCTTGAGGACTCGTGTACTTCTCGCTTCGTTCGTGACAAATTCTCATTCAGCAGTTGAACTAAACAATGACCCGCTCGTAACGATAAAATGATGACTGGTGCTTGGAACGACATCAATCAAGCACCGTCATGAACTGTTTTCTTGTGGGCCTTGGTGCCAGGTGGTGACTTTGGGATCGTCATGATCGCTGATAATGGCGTACAGTGCCTCAGTAAATTTTGCGACTTGGCGTTTCCGGGCGCGCTCTCTGAATGGGTTAAATATCTAACAATTCACCTGTGCATCCCTATTGTGCGCAAATGGCTTAGATGGGCAGCAGAAATCCAGTAGATGCCTAAGTGCTCTTAAATTGTTGGTATAGCATTTCTAGAACAGCTACCAGCCCCATTTCTCTCCACTGCTTCAGTACTCTAATCCACTTTTTGGGTACTTTCCTAACATGGGTACAATGTGCTCCTTGTGATTTGGCATGTACGAACGTGCTCAGTTAAGAGCTTTTTCTTAGCCCGGTATGTCAGACGGTATAAAAGCATGACAGTTAAACACATGCTTTGAGCGCTGCAACTCAGCGCTCCACAAAATCTTCATTATGTTTGAGGCCACCTGTGACATTCAAAATTAATTGAAAGAAACAGTCTTGATTTGTGTAACCTATGATAGAACAGCAGCACTCAGCGAAATGACAAAATTTGCAGGTGCCGGCTGCTTCAAAGCAAGTAAGTTTGTTCAAAGATTGTGCTTGAAAATGGGGTAACATTGTGCTTTTCATGTGACTTCTACAGTGCCATGCATAAAGAAATTTGACTGACCTTTCATAGAAGCCACTTTCTACCCAGGGAATGTTTTTTCACGAAGCCCAACAGCTGGTCTCAGAACTCTTTAAGGTAGTGTTAGCATACAAAAACAGCTCCCTCTTATTGTGTTAATTACACAGCAACCCTTATTGCACTTCTATATGCCTGTTTCCTTTGTCTTTCTGCTTGGCATCATGAGACAGTCATGTCGTAAGCAAAATGCTGATATTGTAACATGCATAAAATAGGCAGCACTGGAATGCTTTATCACTTTCTATATCCACTTGAGCATCTTTCCTTGAAGTGATCAAGCGTAGCCACTTGCCAGCCTCATGCTCCCCTTTATAGAGTCGAAGAAAACAGAAGGAACACTCACGGGTGAAAAAAATCTTTTGAGTCAAGCTTTTCTGGAGGTCCCTGTTTAACGCCTCTAGCTCCTCCAGCTTCTTCTGCATTGTCTTGCAGTTTTCACATATGTCCGCATCGCTGCTTTTCTTCAGCAATGCTAACTCTTCTTCGATTTTGTGCAACCCCTTCTGCACGGCATCAACCTCTGCCTTTGCAACTGTACGTTCTTCTCCACCACATTCTGCCAGCAAGTCTTCCTCGTGCTTTTTCTGCACAGCCTTCCTGGCCTTTTTGTTTGGTTCCGGAACCTGCAATAAAAATCCAAATAATAGATGAAAATCTACGTCATCACCGAAGAAATATTCAAAAAAAGATGTCAATATTGCAATGAAAGGTGTGGGACAGCAAGGCCAACTTTTTGGACACTTTTAGAGCAGAGCATGTTGAATTTGGAACAGAATATGCAAACATTGAAAAGTTCTGTGAAGAATGATAGCGAATTTTACTTCAGTCTTTCCTTTTTCATATTTACACTCATGACTTAGACCCAACTTGTAGGGCTGTACAACTTGATTTGATTCATATGTGGGGTTAAACATCCCAAAACCACCATATGATTATGCGAGATGCCGTAGTGGAGGGCTCTGGAAATTTTGACCACCTGGGGTTCTTTAACGTGCACCCAAATTTGAGCACACGGGCATACAACATTTCCGCCTTCATCGAAAATGCAGCCGCCGCAGCCGGGATTTGACCCCGCGACCTGCTGTAGGGCTGTACAAGAAAAATCAAAAGGGATATTCCAATTTTTATTCTTTATCATATACAGGGAAGACCGCCAACTGTAGCATACACTGGTGCAAACGAGTGCGCAGTATAAAGCCGTTTGGTTTTTTATAGGTTCACAACCACAGTTTTGTGGCATGTCTTCAAACAGCAATAAGGCTACGGTGGTGACAGCCGGTGTATCTACTATCAGCGAGTCAAGGCACAATTCCTTCAATTCCCAAACTGGAATCGGAATCATTGGATATAAACCTACAGATGAGTATTCGCTAACCAGTTCATAATCGTATTCTCACCAAGGGGAATTTTTTTCGAAACTGTGCATAGCACAGCAATCGCCAAGGGAAAAGGGTAACAGTGATATGGTCTTTGTTGTTCTGTAAGCTTTTGAAACATTTGTTAAATGAACATACAATTTTAGTACTATATGATTGTATCTAATTTCTATTTATTTTATTCATGAATGAGCAACAGATCTGTAGATATAAAAAATACTTTTTGTTCCTTTACGATCACCCAAAAAAGTTAGAGCAAACTCTTTCTGAGATAAATCTCACTGGAAATTTCGAAATGTCCAAATTAATTATGAAATGGGAGCGCACAACGTAGATGCAGACGGAAAGACAGGGACAAGCGCTAACTACCAACTGAAAGTTTATTCGGAAAAAATATGAAATATATACTAAAAGATGATACAGTGTCAAGGCACATACGATAACACTAAAGCACAGACCAAAAATGGCAACACCGATAGAATATCTTAGTGCGTCAGCCCTACCTTACCTTCACTTACTGTGCTTTACATTGATTAGTTAACTTCTACGGCATCTGTTAATGTTTAAAAACGCTAGCTCCTTATCGGACAAAGCGATTGATGGTTTGCTGACGCAAGCCCCGTGTTCCGCTATGTGTGCTGCTTCAATTATAAGCCTTGTGCGCTCATCTTTGTGTTTTTGGAGAACTACTGTCTTATCAAATTGTACTTCACAGCCACATCTAGTGACATGCTGGGCAAGAAAACCATCGTTGCCGCTACGAACATTGCACGCATGCTCACGCAACCTGTCGTTGAGGCATCTTCCAGTTTGCCCAATATAACAGGCACCGCACGAAAGTATGATCATATAAACTACGTCACTAATGCAGTTGACAAAACGGTTCCTGTGCTTTGTTTTACACCGCTGTTGCTTGTGTCTAGCGCCACATGTCAGTCTAGCCAGCTGAGAAAGCTTGTGTGGTGCAGAGGAAACTACACGCACTCCCATGCGCTGCCCCACCTTTTTCAGGCGGTGGGTAACCTGATGCATGTAAGGGACAACAGCTACTCTTTCTCTTTCGTTTTCGTGGGTCCTGTTGTCACGTCTTACTGCACCATGTCCTTGGCCTTCTTTAGCTCTCTGTTTTCTACGGATACTTTCGGCCACGGACACCAAGACCGCCTCAGGATACCCAGCTGACTTAAGCCTAGCCACCTGATTGTGGAAGCTGGCCTCCATTGAATGCATACAGGAACGGTCAAGTGCATTAGTAAAACACGTACTCACTATGCCTCTTTTTACAAGTTTGCTATGAGCCGACGTGTATGGCAGAAGCGGTTTCCCCTCGCGTGGCTGGAATTCCCAGCAGGTATGTTCAGCCCTAAACGTAAGCCTGAGATCAAGAAACCTGATTGACGAGTTTTTCGGCATTTCATGGGTCAATACAAGTGGACCAAGGTATTTCTTAAAGAGAGACAACACAATATTGGCATGAGACACAAAACCTCGAGGATCACACTTCACTATGACTAAAAAATCATCAACAAATCGAAACACTTTTTTCGCTGCAGTGCTCACTAATTCTTGATTAACGGCCCTGTCCATTTTCGCCAACAACAAATCACTCAAAAGTGGGGCCAGACATGACCCAATCGACACGCCCTGTTTCTGAAGATATACGTTGTCATTCCACTCTACATATGTGGAGTTGAGATACATGCCCAATAAGTCTAAAAAACCACGCGCACTCATTCCTGTGCTGTTCTGAAATGACACTCCACCGAATTGGTCAATGCATTCTTCAATACAAGAGAGCAACGCATCGTGAGGTAAAGAATAGTAAAGATCTTTAACATCTATTGAGAATGCCATGAGACCTGTGTTAAACTCTTGTCGGAAAAATTCGATAACTTCATCCGACTTCTTAATTAAAAATGGGTCCTTAATGGTGAAAAGCTTCAACTTATCCTGCAGAAACACGCCTACAATCTTTTGCCAGGAAGCACACTCAGATACTATAACTCTAAAAGGTACATCAGGCTTATGTGTCTTAGCTGAAAAAAATAAGTTCAACGAAAGTTTATCGCACCTAACTAAATTTTTCACTAAGCCTTCTAAATTGAGTTCTCGGCACAGGTCCTTTGCTCTTGCCTTCACTTTTCGCAAATCGATGCCGGTGAACGTATTGAACACGGTACTAATGGCGGACTGCGCTTTTTTCAAAATACTGCCTTTTTGTAAGCACTGCGAAACCTCCCTCCTTGTCTGAAGGCACCGCACAAAGATCATTGTCAATTAGAAAGTTGATTGTCCGGCTTAAAGGCAGGTGGCTGCTGACGGGCTTACCGCGTTGAAGTATGTCCAGTCCTTCCGAGATGCACCGGCCAGAGTCTTCTTGAGGAACCCGACTAGATACACTTCTAACAATGGCTAACAGGTCCGGGGGGTCTCGCTTCTTCACAAAGGCGAATTTAGGGCCTAGGCCTAACGTCCTCTGCACAAATTCGGGAAGCACCACGTTACCAACCAAATGCACAGTTCTTTCACTCTGTTGTTTTCTTCTGACTTCAGAACGCAGCTTCCGAAGCTCTTGAACCCATAAGGAAGCAGAGCTGTCTTCAATCCTTGCTGCGAATTCTTCAAGCCTTCTTTTCCTCTTGTGCGAACGATGTTCTTGAAGAACTTGTAGCTTGAGCGACTCCCGGTATAGTCGAGCCTGCCGATTCCACTCAGAACGCAGGATTTTGCAAACCCTGATTCCGTGACCGGTCGAAGGGCTGAACCCACCAAATAGTGCTTTTTACATCTTGTGGTATGTGCCTCTTACGAATGCAGAACGCTAAAGCTCTGGCTCGGCAGGTAGCTAAAGCGATGAGAGTGATTAAAATAGTGGGATGAAGGAACACAGACGAAGGAATGCCCGAAGAACTAGAAACGTAATTTGTCAAAATGGTTGATTGGGCGAGTTGGTGATACATGACTAATTATGAAATGGGAGCGCACAACGTAGATGCAGACGGAAAGACAGGGACAAGCGCTAACTACCAACTGAAAGTTTATTCGGAAAAAATATGAAATATATACTAAAAGATGATACAGTGTCAAGGCACATACGATAACACTAAAGCACAGACCAAAAATGGCAACACCGATAGAATATCTTAGTGCGTCAGCCCTACCTTACCTTCACTTACTGTGCTTTACATTGATTAGTTAACTTCTACGGCATCTGTTAATGTTTAAAAACGCTAGCTCCTTATCGGACAAAGCGATTGATGGTTTGCTGACGCAAGCCCCGTGTTCCGCTATGTGTGCTGCTTCAATTATAAGCCTTGTGCGCTCATCTTTGTGTTTTTGGAGAACTACTGTCTTATCAAATTGTACTTCACAGCCACATCTAGTGACATGCTGGGCAAGAAAACCATCGTTGCCGCTACGAACATTGCACGCATGCTCACGCAACCTGTCGTTGAGGCATCTTCCAGTTTGCCCAATATAACAGGCACCGCACGAAAGTATGATCATATAAACTACGTCACTAATGCAGTTGACAAAACGGTTCCTGTGCTTTGTTTTACACCGCTGTTGCTTGTGTCTAGCGCCACATGTCAGTCTAGCCAGCTGAGAAAGCTTGTGTGGTGCAGAGGAAACTACACGCACTCCCATGCGCTGCCCCACCTTTTGGGCAAACTGGAAGATGCCTCAACGACAGGTTGCGTGAGCATGCGTGCAATGTTCGTAGCGGCAACGATGGTTTTCTTGCCCAGCATGTCACTAGATGTGGCTGTGAAGTACAATTTGATAAGACAGTAGTTCTCCAAAAACACAAAGATGAGCGCACAAGGCTTATAATTGAAGCAGCACACATAGCGGAACACGGGGCTTGCGTCAGCAAACCATCAATCGCTTTGTCCGATAAGGAGCTAGCGTTTTTAAACATTAACAGATGCCGTAGAAGTTAACTAATCAATGTAAAGCACAGTAAGTGAAGGTAAGGTAGGGCTGACGCACTAAGATATTCTATCGGTGTTGCCATTTTTGGTCGGTGCTTTAGTGTTATCGTATGTGCCTTGACACTGTATCATCTTTTAGTATATATTTCATATTTTTTCCGAATAAACTTTCAGTTGGTAGTTAGCGCTTGTCCCTGTCTTTCCGTCTGCATCTACGTTGTGCGCTCCCATTTCATAATTAGTCATGTATCACCAACTCGCCCAATCAACCATTTTGTCCAAATTAAATGCACCAGGTCACATTAGACAGAAAGTGTGATCCTCAAATAGGCAAAGCAGGGTAACCATGCAGCATGGCCGAGTTGAATGAACACTCGCATTCACCAGCTAGATGATAAACTGCATCAAATAACCATCAATCAAGCGTAGATGTGCATCACGAAACATTACCTTCTCCTTGCTGTTTGTTGCCCGCTTCATAATTGTGCCACTAGCAGCCTTTCTGGGGCACTTTTCACTTTTTTGGAATGCCTCCACTTTTTCCTTTGTCTCTATATTGCAAGAAATTGTATGTGATTAGAATACTTGGAGCAAGCGAGCACTTTTTTTCTGGCGTGCGAAAGTGAATGATTGTTACACAGCTTAAAATGTTTAGTTTGTGCGATGTTTGAGCGCGCTTCGTAAAATGAAGTTTATTTTGTTCATATTTCTACCTCATATTGGCAATAGAATGGCAACTGCAATTTGTACATGAACTGTGTTACAGCTAACACATCACGGAGGAGTGGTAGGCATAAATAAAAACATTACATAATGAAGCCAGGCAGAGCCCACAGGATGTTATTAGTAGTTTTTAACTGCAGTAATTGCGAAGCTTGCTTCGAAATTACTGCAGGAGAGGGGTCCTGGTGAGCCTTAATCGAACTAACAGAACTGTGCACATGTCTGGAGTTACCAACAATGGAAAACATACCACCAACCTCAACATTGTTTCCTATCAATTTCACACTGCCATGTATTTTGTGCTCCCTTCAAACACTTCTGTTGTATACAGTCCACTGTTTTACCTATTTGCTAACAATCTCCCTATTCACCTATCATAGGGTGTTATAGGGTGTATGCACTGAGCCTTGATCCGTAAGGTGCCAACACCATCGCTGCGCCATCTCGGAGGTGCGTTCGTATGCGACGTCCGTGCCGTTCATGCGTCGGTGTGCAGAAAGTGTTCCGGATGTCTAGTAATTTGTGCTGTACAGATCTCGGACCCATCGCGTGCAGAGAGCTTTTGTCGCGTGCGGCGAGTGCGCCATCCGTCAAAATAGCGACCCCCATTGCTATCACTTCTGGCGGACTGCGTTATGTGCATACCCCCTAGAGGATTGTGAGACCACACGTCTTATTTTAACAGGTGCATACATTCAAAACCTTGGTTTCATTGATGACAGACGGGCAGCCGCATCATGTGCAGCATGATGCCAAATGTCCTGGCCAGCATTCTTGCAATATATCTGTTGCATATTCTCTCAAACAGGGTTTAAATATCAGCCCATGAGCCGAATGTACCATTTTTGCACATGATAAAGCTATTGCAGACATTATCAACAGATTCCGAACACTTGTTCGCATGCTTCATTATGAACATTGGCTGTGTTCGGTTGCATTCTACATTTTTGATGAGCTCTACATTTTTAAAGGAGCGGACAATGCACCATTTGTGCCATGACTTTCCCCAATATTTTTAGGCAGTGTGAACATAAGGTATTATTCTTCATGACGGTGGCTGAGTGGGCTTTTTGGTACGTACTCATATTCCAAAACGCCTCTGTAGTGTGGTACTTTCTTGCCCCGTTTGTGCACTGTTTTAGAATAACTAAGTTATTATGGCTGCCTTTATTTTGTGCTCTGAATTTGCAGCTGCTTCAGTCTCGTTACTTGAGCTTCTGAATGCTTTTGGCCCACTGATGTTCTAAGTGTGGCAGAATAACCAGTGCACTGTACTCAAGCTACTTGCTGCTGCATCCAACCGTGACCTAGCTAAGTAAAAAGCTTGGTTCATGTTTAAGATGGCAATAGCCAATTTAAATACGTTAAGTGCCTTTTAATGCTTTAAGTACTCAATTTTGATTGGGTATCTGTGCTAGCGATCATGTCTTGCAATCCTTCATAATTTTGGCAATTGATGGCGATGTTTTCTTTGTGTGTGTGTGTGTGTGTGTGTGTGTGCAATTTTAAGTGCTGTTGTCATGCATTACTCGACATTACTTATAATTTCGTATTTACGCAACGAGGATTTGCCTCCGCGGCTGGACAAATTACGTGCACTTTTCCTGCACTCGTCGCCTACAATTAAACTCGTAATTTCTTAGCCAACACAAAGCGCACAACACAATAAGTTGTACAATCTGTGTCACAATACTTTTTGCGGGCTCACTTTTGACTGAACTGAGTACATGCGCGAGACGAAGCGCTACACAATGACTGTCAACGGCAACAGTACCTCGACAAAGTACCTCTGAGCCTAGGACGCTTTGCGTAACCGATGCTTAGAGCTCATGCTATGACTTTGTTACAGCAATAAATCAAGTTTGTGTACATCACATGCCAAACAAAAATCCAATCAACAATATATGAACTTACCAGCTAAGTGATGCAGTGTCGCATCATAATAGCCACCCAGCGTACCACTGTCGCCGCACCAATAGGCCCGATATGTGGCACGAGAATCGAAGTCGGTTACATTTCTCGGTTTAAATAATTCAATGTCACCGCGCTCCAAGATGGCAGTTGTAGAGTCTATGTGGTATTGCACGAGAGCATACATACTGCGAGTTACGGGGCAAACGAGAAGAGAAACAATGAAGAAAAGCACAAGAAGGCGTACACTCGACAAAACCCGCACGTGTACCACCAGTCATGAATGCACCCATATGTTGCAGACGCTGGATATAGCAGAGATATGGTGGCCACCTTAGTGAAGACGGTGTTAAGTGTTTTATTATTTTTTAAGTCATTGTTCTGTTGAAAGAAATTTTCTTCTTTGAAGTAAGACTGTAAATGACAGGCTCCTAATTCTCACTAACGCATGTCATGTTTCTTCTTTTCAATATTTTGATGTGAAGAATGACGCCAGTGGGACAACTGCCCCATGCAGAGCCCGTGAGCCTCGTTTGATATGCTTGTCGAATTAAACACACACACAAAGTTTCAGTATGCAACTTCAAAAGCATTAGTAGGAAATAACATCCAGGCTGCATGCACGTCGTTGACATACATCGATCACAAAAGTAAGAATTCCTGGTTTAAATTAAACAATGATTGCGAAGATGAATAGCTTGAACTTGTCTTTTAGTAATCTTGAATATGATTGTAAATGAAGTCATGTATATGCGCACAAGAGGGCCACGGCAAATGTTGTAACCACCGACAAGCAAAGCAGCCCTTACGCAGAGAGCTAAAGAACTGCATATAAAGTTCATCCTTATAGTGGACAGCTGTCCCAGATATGGTGTAGTGATACGTTGTTTCTCAGCTTTATGTCAAGGCCAAAGATCCCACATGCATGGAAAATTTCTGCGAAGTCACAGGTCATCGTGAACTTAACACAACTAACACAAAGTTTGCCCGACGTTTGCTTCGAAAGATTACGGTTTGTTTCCGCAGACTCCAAAACCGAAAGTAACTGTAAAAAAGCTGTTATATATAAATATACATAGCGAATTGAGCTTTGGAAATATGTTTGCTATTGTCCATAGGTCATGGCACTTTGTTTAACGCCACTAGCTTAGCAGCAAAAACATGCCACCCCTACTCCTTTTTACCTATATATGAGGGCACGGACATCCGTGTACCCCTCAACTAGGAACAGTAAAAACATGCTGTCGCTGCTGATACCTAATCTGCTTTCAACGTGGAACCATCTGAGGGAGAACTATACCACTCTACGCTGAGAGAAATTTCAATATCAACTCATTTTACCCCGCGCTTAGGACACGTATACGTAGTGCTAGCTGTCTTGGTGCTATTAGCTAAGCCTATTACAGAAACGTCCTTTGTTCTGCCAATTAACATGAAACATTCGCTTTCTGCTAGCACACGGGCAACGCCGCCTAAAATCTACGAAGGCTTTGACACGGGAGATGGATTGAGGGCTTTAACCTCACTTCACACTTAAAACTTTCAAACTTTTGCACAGGGGATGAAACAGCAGGGGATGTGCATGTGTAAAACAAAATCCTACTAGAAGAAATTTAGAACACATCGCGTTCTTTCTCATATTTCGCAGAATTATTGCATTGAAGTGGCGTCGCCAAAGATTGCACATCGAGTCCGTGCCCCACCCCCCTCCCCCTCCCAAATTTCTTTCTGCCATGGCATACAATTAAAGCACTGACACTCAATCACACTTGCTACCCGGTACCCTTTTCAGATAAAGGACGTGCCCCCCTCGAAGCAAAAATTTCTGCCTACACCAGTGTTGGATTGTCTATTACAGGTTACTTGCAGTTCTTTTAAGATCACAAACTGTTGAATTGTTGATTTGATATGTGGTGTTTAACGTCCCAAAACCACCATAAGATTATGAGAGACACCGTAGTGGAGGGCTCCGGAAATTTTGACCACCTGGGTGGGGTTCATTAACGTGCACCCAATTCTGAGCACACGGGCCTACAACATTTCCGCCTCTATCGGAAATGCAGCCGCCGCAGCCGGAATTCGAGTCCGTGACCTGCGGGTCAGCAGACGAGTCCCTTAGCCACTAGGCCACCGCTGTGGGGCAATGTTCAATTGTTCGAAGTCACAAAATATTCAATTCCATGAGGAAGCTGGCTGCTGTGAAAACAGTTTTTGCGTGAAGTGGTGAAACATTAATTGTCGCCGTTTGCACAAACGTTGCCTCCTAGAAATTGCTTTAAAGAGTTTGATTGACTTGCAGCAGCATCACCGCCGAGTTTTTTTCAACTTTCGGCAAGCGGTGACACCAAATCATGCTAACGCACTCTTGGCATTGGTTACAGACACACCCAATTGTATTAGTCTGCGTAACAGTGCAAGGGGCGCTTGCCACACTGAGGCAGCGAATCTTTTCATCATTTTTATGTCCGGTTGTGATTCGCTACAGCATCGATTGTCGGGATTTTGTTGCTGTATGTCTAAAAAGTGGCCTTGGATAGCTTTTAAGGTCTTTAAATAGAGCCTTTTAGCTTATTTCACGATGTCCGATAAGCCGCGGCGACGTTACAGGCAATATCTGGAGCATGGGTCGAGCGTCCAGGTTCCGAGGCAAACTTTAGCAAATGCTGCCAAGAGAGCCAAGCGTTCCAGTACTGGCCAGGTGAGTGCCTGTTATGACTGTGGGTTGCAGTCCAGACGCGTTTCATATTATTTCGCAATTATCACAGCCAGACATTTTCTGCACATCAGGTGCCATCAGTTTCGACGTCACCTTCAAAATTTTAATTGTTTCACTAATTTCATGCAACTTTCGCGATTTCTAAACGTGGATATGCTACAAATTTGCCTGCACTACAACTTTATAGTATAAACAACTGCCCTTAAGTTAATAACAAAATCAAACTAGTAAGCTTTGTTAATTGGTTGTGTGAATGTCAATAAACTGCGGGAAAGTGTTTCCACCTTGACATAGCGTTCATGTGTGAAAATAACCGCAGTCTGAGTGTCACAGAAGTTTAAAAAATATGTATTGGCGAAAAAAACACTGTTTATGTACTATTAGAAATAATAAATGTATTAATTGCAAATAAAGATATAGAATATTGGTAGTTTTCGTCATAACCTCACACTACATACTTGTTTAATTTGCAGAGCTCATCACACCTCCAGGATGACACATGTCAAATTCAGCCAGTAGCAGTAGAAACCAAAGTTACAGAAATGGTTCCTCGGAGCTCCAAGGCTCTGTGAACGCAGCTTCATTTCAGTGCGCTGCTCAAGAATGCGCTCAGAGCAGCAGCAGCAGCATAGACGGAGTGTCCGCTAGTTGTTAACTTGATGTTACGGACCATTTGTCTGCGAGTGCTGCTAGCCTTGGTGAGAACACCTTTGACAGTGAAACGATGAATCAGGAAGACATAGATGACAACTCTGCCAATGATGATGCCAATGGAAGTGAAATTGATAAACAAGGTGCTGCTAATGGTTTCATCAAGCTCTCGGAGGAAACACTTCCGCACCAAAAGACAACCAAAGCTCAAGCTCTGCTTCTAGTTATGGCGTTTATTGTGACGGCAGGATTGACGGGGGCACAGGAGAGAGGCTTGCTTATGCTGCTGAACAACCTGTTTGGAGAGGCTGTTGTGCCATCGACAACCTACTTGCTTCGCAAACTTTGGAAGGACAAGAAGGAGGCGCTAAAGATTCATTTATATTGCTAGCACTACCATGACTACCTTGGCATTTCCCAAGAGATGCGAGCACAAAGTCAAGTCACCTGTGGTGGCTGTAATGAGCAACGGACAACTAAGGAACTCGTAGAAGCTGGAAGTTTCTTTGTCATGTTTGACTTAAAACAACAACTGACAGATATGATCAAGTACGTCAGTGGTATATTCTTAGAGACTTGCAAAAGTTGTCTGTTAGTCGGGAACTGGGGATGTACTCTGACATCACAGATGGCAACCTATACAGAAGCATTCGAAGGCAAATGAACATGGCATGAAGCAAACTAACCATAACCTTCAATACAGACGGTGCGCCGATGTTCGATTTTTCGAAGAGCTCGATTTGGCTCATTCAAGTAATGATCAATGAGCTTCCCTTCGAAATTAGGTGCAAGAATATTGCACTTTCTGCCCTTCGGTTCACAAAGGAACATCCACCAATGCACATCTTCAGAAGTTGGTTTGTTGAGAAAGTGAGAGACATTGTAACTCTTGTATGGTCACATGCTGAAGATGTCGTCAAGTCAAAAGTTCATGTGGTTCTTTGTTGTGTTCACTGTCCAGCTAGGGCATCAATACACAACATGAAGCAATTTAGTGGATATTACAGGTGCAGCTGGTGCCTTGAAAAAAGAACTTGTGTTGATGGCAAGTTTTATGTATCTTATATGTGTTTTGAAATAATTATTAAATTAATCTCTGTAAGTGTCCATGAGATGTTCCTACAAGCTTGTATTGCGCATGTGGGAACCACAAGCAGCAGCTCATATGATCAAAGAATAAAAAAGATAAATGTTTGAAGTCTTGATGTGCAACAGCCTAACTTTCGGGCCATGCTTCACCCTGCCTGCATAGCTTCCAGCATGCTCAAGGTGGTAAAAAATACGTGCACCTTTTGCAATGATTTTGCATACCTCGATTTATTGGATAAATTGGAAAATAGTGCATAGTCTCATAATCAGAGCAAATAAATGGTGAGGTCAATGTGCAATTTTTGTTAAAGCTTTGCAAGGCCCTTTTGCACAAATCTTGCTGTGAGTGCACATAAAATCAGCGAGTCAAATCACAGTTACAATTTGCTAGTAAATAATCGACAGTGGTGATTCAAAACTATAAATGCATGTTTGTCTGTCAAAATGGAAAATGTTTGAAAATAATGTCTTATTATTACTGCAAACAACCGAATAGCCCAAGAGTTACTCCTTGGTATAAGCTTTGTGCAAGCAATTAAAAGGTGGCTGTTCCTAGAAGCCTCTCAAGTAAATTCCTTTAATGAAAACTATTAAAAGCGGTTGCGTGTGCTTTTAACATGGGCAGAACTTAAAGTAGTACTGACAAAATTTTTTCAAATATTTGAATTGATGCTCTAAATAAACATAATGGTTTCAAGAAACCTATATAGGGTATAGTAGTGCCTGTAAATGCATCATATGCATTTGAAGTATCGCTACCTCAAAAAAAGACACTTTTGGTTTCAAAATCGAGAAGGCAGCTATTCTGACGTTTCACAGAACTGCGATGTCATGGGGATACAGAAACTCGTGATATACTAGCGGTAAATTCATCATATCCACCTGGTGTACATAAACAACGATTAGTGAATTGTCTTACAGTGACTCTGACAGTGAGTTCTACCATATAGGCTGCATGCAGGACACAGAACTCACAAACTTGGCAAAACTGTCTTGACTTGTCGGGATAATGTCCATTGCAGTGGGGCTGGCTTGTAGATGCTTATCAACAAAAACTTCGAAGTGAAATCAAAATATTTTATACATGTTCCTTGACTCCGGTGTATAGACTGCGTTGACGCTGTATACGAAGAAAATGAGAAATGTCCCTTTTGCGATGTCTCAAAATCGTGTCAGTACTCCTTTAAGTTGTATAATTAACCACATCTGTATTTGTGAAAGTTATTCATACTCTTATGTGTGCTGTTCTGTGACAGGTTCAGTGAAGTACCTCCACTGCGGTCAACTAGCGCCTTATCAAAGCCATGGCTGTGTGATAGAAGCCTTGAGGAAAGCCAAGGAACAAGAGGTGGCAGTTGAAGGATTCAAAGGGCCATCACTAATGGTGAGGCTTCGAAGCCTCGACCTTGTCTAGGGGCTGCCTTCAGACTATATGCATTGTGTTCTGGAAGGGGTAACAAGGCAGCTTATGGAGTTATGACTCTCAGTCACTGACTCGGTATTCTACCTGGGACGGCGCATAAGACTTTTACATGTCAGGCTGCGTGCCATAAGGCCACCGATTACTTTTTCTCGAACAGGGAGACCACTGTCAGAGGGTGCATACTAGAAAGCCACTGAGTGGCGTAACTGGTTGCTGTTTTACAGTGTTCCATGCTTGTTGGACTTCTTGCCGTGAATTTATAAGGTCCACTTCGCACTCCTTGTCAAGGCTGTATTTTTATTGAACAAAGACACTGTTTCTGAAACAGATGTTTGCTGTGCAGAAAGGTTGTTGCTAACATTTGTTCAGCCGAAGGCCAAATTGTACGGTGACTCAGCGATGACATTTAATGCGCACCAGTTATTGCACCCCTCAAAAGCAACACGCATGTTTGGTCCACTGTGGGCTACATCCATATTTCTCTTTGAGGACGGGATTGGGCATGTCCTTCGGCTTGTGTCAACTGCCAAGTATGTACCAACGCAAATTTCTGAGAGAGGCATTGTGCATAACACCTTCATCGAACTAGACAAGCATGTGGACCTTCCTCCCCACCTAGCTGCAGCCAAGAAAAATATTGTTGTCAGATACAAGAAATGTTCTCAAACTTGCCCTCTAGGTATAGCACAATCCACATCCACGCTCCCAGAGTACCTAAAGACTCTATTAATTTCTGAATTCAGCCACATACCAGACATGCTGAAGTACTTTCGGGCTCAGGTCGACACAATAGTCATACACATGTCTGACTATTCAGCGCCAAAGAAGACTTGTTCTTCTTATGTCAAAATGGTAGATGGCTCACATTGCTTTGTCCGCGGAATTTATGTGGTTTTAGGCGACATATATTTTCATTGTCAGAGGTTGCCGATCACACCAGTTATGTTCGATGTATCACACATAGTAGAATGTCATCATCCACCAGCTGCTCAGAACCACTGTCTTTATAGAAGCAGTCATATAGCCTGTCAGTGTGTGTTTCTGACTGTGAATGATGTCCCGTATCTATGTGAAGTGCCAAATAGTAAAGAAAAAGACTAGTTATGGCTGTAGCAATTCGAGACTGCATGTTTGTACCCATGGGCTCAGTAATGATAATTGTTAGGGTTTTACATCCCAAAATTAAATTTTGTGATCGTTGCAAAGAGCATGCGTAGGTCAGGTAAAGATTTTTGTTATGAATAAGTATTCATGACAATGCATGGCTCCACAGTAGAACTGCCTAGCCATGCATTGGCTCAATCTTGTTCTTGCTACACTTCTCATCTTGTGCACTCATTCAGGCAGTACAGTGCAGCTTTCTTGCAAAAACAACAATGACTGCTGACATACAGACACATTAAGGAATGGTGATATATGTGATTGCTCTATTTGCATGTTGTAATGTATTGAAGGGCCCACAACATGTTGTTTATTTTGCATATTAGCACTCTACAGCATCTTCAAATGTAATTAGAGAATGCTTTAACAAGCCCATTTGCTCGTGTCACCTGCTGATTGATACCTACTATACTTATTTTATTTGTTAACCCTATGGATGTAACTTTCAACTGTCGCCATCATTACGTATGTTTGGATGTAGTGTAGTGCTTCTTGTCAGATTTTTTCTTGATCCTCCATCTGTAACTTTTGGGGTGTAAATAAAGATTTGATTCGACTTGTTACACGCTGTACACACAGATTCATCATAATATATATCAGTGGCTTATTGGGGGGGGGGAACCCCTTAACGTCTTTCACTACGCAAGTAACTTGTATGCATCTGCGTATATACATACATCACTGCATGAAGTGTGCAAGTTCAGTAATAATTACAGATTAAGCATTATTCAAGACCTGCTGTGTGCTCACAGCTTCTCGTTTTTCCTATTGCACGAAGTGAGAGAGAGCTGTTTACAAAAATAATAATCAATATTATTATAATAAATTTGATTTAAGTCGGGGCATGGAGGGAGGCCCGTCTGGTTTGGAAGTAACAGGATAAAATTGAGGCGGCTACCAGCAGGTACCTACATTATGACTCGGTGCACCGGACAAACTAGAAATCGCCGATTGCCTCACTTGTTGCCAGAACCAACTGAGCCTGCAAAATGTTGAGTAGCAGGACTGCTGACCTATAGCAAGTGCAAAAAAATCCCTCAGTGCATTTGCTACCCGAACTCTGTCGAACTCAGCGGAACGCCAGATGTCTCAGCCACAAAGACGTGACCGTGTGTTCCCATGAAAATGTGACGCTATGTCATATGTGCCTGATGTGAGCGAGGGCTTTGCCAGCATTCTACGCCATTACCCCATCCAAGTAGCTCATGTTCTTACACAGATACTACATCATCAGTTGGTTATAATGTAAAAGAGAGGCTACCAAATGGAAAGTTTTCCGGTGTCATTTACCGGATCCCATGTAAAGGCTAGCATGTGATTGTGTAAAAATTGTCGAGACGGGGAAATTTTCAACAGAAACAGCATGTCTATGATGTCAACAAGAAAAAAGTATCTTCTAATGCCTTGGCAGAGAACACTGACAACTTAAGCCATCAAATTGCTTCAGATAACCACAGGATCTTGGAGAAATAAAAATAAGCTGTGTTTATGGCACCACTTAATTAGAATCCACCCTGATTCAAATGACAGCATTTAACCAAAATGATCGTGCCCTCTATAGCTCCCTCTTACCTGCGCCCGCTGTTTCCTCACAATTCAAAGCCCTCATAAACATTACTTCATTCGTCCTCACTTTCATTGTGAACAATTGAGGCTTCCGTCAGGGCAGCCAAGACATCTTTTTTGTATTATTCCTTTTTCATTGTCGGTGTCTTCTTAACTCTGTCATACATTTTATTTGCACAAAAATATGAACCCTCGGGTGACATGCGAGACTAGAGAGAAAGGAAATTCCTTAATTCGTGTGCGTAGATCTGCTGGCCCGCGTCACCGGAGGGCGAGGAAGAGGGGTGCGAGAAAAAGAGGGGGGAGAGGCACGAGAGGAGGGAGGACTAATTCACGTACAGGAATAAAAAAAGAAAGGGAGGGCCATTATGCAAAGCCACCACGAGTCGCTGGACAAATGCAGAGAGCAGAAATATATCGAGTATTCTCTTGTGCGAGGGGGAGGTGCACGAACACTCATGGAATGAAAGGCAGCTGCGATGGCGGAAGATTTCGTGGGTGGAGAAACAAGCGCTTATTGTGCCGACGATAAGGGGATGTCAGACAGCGAGCCATCGAATAGGCGACAGGGCAGGCCCATTCGTGTCACAGCACGACGCTATAGCGAAGGCGCCACTTCGTCATCTTCAAGCGAGTAGCGTTTTCCACCGCCGAGGACTTTACCGCAGAACAGTGACATGGCCGTGCTCGAGGCTCTTTTTTTCGTACACGTTTTTGTTACCTCTCTGTCACTGAAACAGTTATACAAATTTAACTCATATGTTCTTTTGCTATATGCCGCTGGTAGCGGCGGCGAACTCAATTGTTCGTTGCGGATGTTCGAGCTTCAGAAGAATATATTGCATGGGTATTGCGACAAATGCGGGGGCGCGCGTCATGAAATTTGCTCCTTGACGCTCCAAATTGTCATTTTAGCTCTACGACGGATGCAATTCTGAGCCAGTTTGTTGAGCTACACACAATCGCAGTTTCTCAGTCGTTCGTCTTCGATTGGCACGAAGCCTGAATGTGCGCTACGGATCGATATCGTCCGTCGCGCGGCACTGCCAGAGTATATGACAAAAATGAATTTTATAGAGATTATATATACAACGGGATGTAAATTAAAATTCTCTTGAGAATATAAGCACATCACGGTGCAACTGGAGCTTCGATCAGGGAGTGTATAGACAAAAATTTCTTCAGGGCCTGGGGAGGGGGGTTGCACCCCCTTTATCTGAAGTTGGGGTAGTTGGGGCGCAATGTACCCATATTGCGCGCTAGTTGAATATGCCATATGGCAAAAAAAATCGGAAGGAGGGGTGGGGGACACACAGACCCGGTATACATGTATACTCCTAGGTACGCCACTAATCTTGTAGGTACATCTCCTGTTTGAGAGCTCCCGGGCAAGTTGATCTGCCTTTTCGTGCAGACACTTAATCTAGCCGAATCCCCAGTCAGCCATTCTTGACTCTGTGCTTGACCACGGGCAGCCACCCTGACCGGGGCGAAGGCTACCGCCAGTTAACCTTGACCGTGCTGTAATGGTACGGGCAGCGATCCTGACCGCACTGCATGACTACGGGCAGCCACCCTAACCGTGCTGCATGACTGCAGGCAGCGACCCTGACCACGCCTAAAGGCTACGGTCAGCCATCCTTGACCGGGCTTCATGACCACGGGCAGAGATCCTGATTGCAACAGCACTCTAACTGTGACTCAGTTAAAGATTCCTGATTGATGTTCAAGGATTTCTGATAGTCAATTAGGAGTGCTCTGACAAATTTTTCGACTGGAATGTAAATCATCTACACTTGTTGACCAGTAGCAAGTGCTAGAAACGACTCTCAAAGAAAAAAGACTATCGACAGCAACAGCTGACAATCAGTGTATGCTCAGTCAGTCAATTTGAGATTTTTCAGAGATTTTTTGCTTCAAAAACTTGGCGCTCTTGCTAATATCTGCTCGTCATTCGGTGCCCGGAAGCCGTTCATCACTGTCGAATCAAGACCAATTATTATTTGGAAAGGAATATCGTTTCAGTGTTGACTGTGCGACTTGTAAACTGAAGTTGAACGGCGCGTTCTTCGGATAAATAGTCATTTTAGAGCCACATAAGCATGTTCTGGCTTGGCGTGGTGGGTAGCGTACCCGGTTAAAGATCGGAGGTAGCGCGTTCAAATCCCGTCAAGGGGTGTTTTATTTTTTCTATTTTTATTTTTTATTTTGAATGCATGTTTTTTACTTAAATAATTATTTATTTATGGCGAATGGGCGCCCCCGTTTTAATCTCTGGGAAGCCATTTTACCCAGAGTACTGGGACGCTGCTGCTACCACGTCCCAGTACTTGCGCTGGGAGGCGCTGGTGCCATCGCTATACTGGGCCCATAATCAGGCATGGCACTGGACGCTTGTACCCAGTGGCGCTGGTTTTGCAATGGCATTAGTCTTCCTTTTTTAAAGTCCTGTCACAATTGTTGCAGATTCTGCATACTGCAACTGGAGGGCGCACAGCTCGTAAGTACCGTTTGAACATATATTAGAAGCATAATTGTGGGATCTGCCAGTTGCCCTGAGGCTTTAGATAACCGTCTATACCCATTCATCAATATTCATTTAGCATTATGCGCATGGGACTTACATATCTACTCGATATCTACCTCGATAAGAGGGGGACACTTGAGGAAAGCGGGGTCAAAACCTCATTGACCCCCTCCAGCCCCATTAATACAGTGGTGTGCTCGCCTTGGTATGCAGGCTCTTGAGTTCCTTGTTGAGTTTAATGTTCTGGAATTCCTGGAGGTCCCGAAAGGTGGCCGCAGTCATCTCGCGGCGTCCGTTGCTCAAGATCTTGCACATCAACGATAGGACCGGCAGCGGCTCACAAAACACGGTGGATGACATGTCCACGTTCATCAAGGACTTGCACTGGGCCGGTATCATGATGGTTTAGTTGCCAAAGCACACTTCGCGACTACCCCGCGGAGAGTGCACCTGGTTGGGAAGCGGCGGCTTGAAGAAGTACCAGCCGACGGGAGTCAACCTCATGGCAGGGCTGTGACGCAGGGGACAATGTCGATGGCTTGCAGTGCTTCCTGTGGGACGGTGCTGACCCAGTTCTCGAAAACAGCGTGCAGGTCGTCCTGCTTCACTGTGGCCGAGTACTGAATTTAGACTACGAGCTTCCGCACCCTCTAGCCTTCCTCGAGGTCCACCCTGCAGGTACACGCAAGGAACTTGAGCTTCCAACGGATGTACAGGTGCTTTCGGCCGTCGAATGCCAGCACGCAGTTGCCCAAGTCTAGGCAGTACTTCTGTACGACAAGTCGGTTAACTTTTCACTTATGCAGCGGTACTTGCGCTTCTCGGGTATCTTCGTCTCCTTGTTGATCTCAGAGAAGATCTCCACGTCATAGTAGTACACGATGCTCGCCGAGCTCTCGACAGAAAAGTGGTTGGCCGTCAGCTAAATGTGGCGGCCGAGTTTAGCTGAGCTAAACTCGGCTGCGCGGTAAGTGGGATGGTAGCGTCATCTGGATTGTTTACGGTATCACCAGACGACGAGAGTGACGGCAGTTTGTAGTGACCTGCACGCATACGATTACTTTGAAAGTAAGTGCGCAGTACAAATGTTCGGCGACAGGATTTTCAGGGGGGGGGGGGGCGAACCAGTTTGCATCGCGGCTGGTGATGGGGTAGCTTGCGTGAGGGCAAGTTCTTGAGGGGGGACAGGTTTTACTTTTGTACAGACCCCCCCCCATGCCGATGCGCATGACACTACATTAGAGACGGCGTGGGCGTAACGTAATTTACTTGCCCCGCGCTATTCCTTCCTCCTTAGCTTCTTACCTCCACAATGTTGCTTCTATCGCTATCAATGGGCCTAATAATCCGTTGATCACGTAGCTGGTGTGTGCTGCCATTTTCTTCATAACTTGGAAGATTTAGAAAGCCACAAACACTAATTATATTGGCTACGCATCTTTCAGCGGACGCGACGCGCCTTTCTCCTCCGGTCGGCTCCCTCGTCGTTATTGAGTGGCGCACTCGTAAACAAGGTGCTAACAAAGCGCTAGGAAGAACATGGCTGCTGAAAACGAGCGTCAGCCAACGACGTTCGTCGATGGCTTTTCAATGGTTTTAGGTACTTATACCTAAACAGGGAAAAATCTAGGGACCTTAGCCGGGAAGAACGAGGGGAAAGCAATCGCAGCATGCAACCAATCTCGCTAACGCATTTAACAGATTTTGAAACTGTTTGTAGTGACCCATTCGCCAAGTAACGAGCTGTTTTTAAAGGATCCCGCCTCACTTTTCTATGAAGACTTGAAATGGACTTTTGAAAAGAGCTTATTGCCTCAGCAATTCACCGCCACAAAAATTTTAAGAATCACTACAGTACAAGCGGATGTTTGTTCCACGCTGCGATCGTATTCTCTCATCTCTCGTTCCGATGAAAGTGTGGCAAGCTACACTCTGTTTTATATTTCCGTGCAGCAGAGCAAACCCTAGGCGATTGTCGAGCGCAGATTCTTGCGAATCGAGATGTAGTACCCCCGTTTTGAACCCGTTGCGTGTCCTCTTGAGCTTTAGAAGGGGTCTTGTCAGAATAATTTTACTTGAGGACTTCCTTCCTTTTTGGGAGTGTGATATGCTTGGCGAATTGGGCCCATTTTATATTAAAGAATTTTCTTGGGGCTATACTGAAGAAATAGTTCTCTCTTCTTTGTGTAGTAAAGTGCAAATGGCGAAAAAATAATGCAAATGTACCTCGTGATGAATATATTTTCATCTCTAAACTACAAAAGCTCTTCAGCAGCGCGGAGGAATCATCATTTATTGCGGAAAATCATGGCTGCAATGCCGCAAGGAGTTGTCCCCCAAGTCAAATTTCTCAAGCAGCGGTCGTGTGCTCTGTAGCTTGTAAGCTCCGAACTGGAGCTTTTATTCGCCTCCGATTCATATCCTTGAGCTATCAAGCAGCTGCCGTGTGCTCTGTAGCTTGTAAACTTCGAACTGAAGCTTCTATTGGATTTCGATTCATGTCCTCAAGCTTCAACACACACAGAGTCCGTGCTGATTTCGGCACCGTCTTTGAGAGTCACATTGAACCAATTTTGTAGGCTCAGCGTATGGCGATGGGTGCTTCCCAAATCTCAGAGCGTAAATTACGCATTTGTTAGCTTTTTCTAATACTTGCTAATCAGTGTCATTTTAAAGACGTCCAGTTGAGGACATATCGTTTCATTTTACCAAACGCTTTTTCGAATATCGGGTATAATATGGCACTCTTAATAGACTGCTGGAAAGATTTTTGGCAACGACGTGGACGACATCCGAACATATAGTGCGAAAAATTCAAAGCAAAAAGCAAGTAGCTAGAAGCGTTTCGCAGCACACGCAGACGACAAAAAATTAGCCGAAAGTTGATTACGAGGCTCGCTGATGTAGCTGTCACACAAGACACTGTTTTGTGGTGGCAGGGGCCGTGAAAAATAAAAGATGCTTAGCCTCGGTGTGTTGTACAGAGTCGCGCACAAGTATCGGTAAACAAAGGAAATTTCCACGGTGTGCAAGCTCACCGCTGTAGCAACGCGTATAGCTTGAAGACAACAGGGTGCGGAAGGACACATTTAAACGGGCTCACCCTCTTTATTCGTCGAGAATAACTGCACCTTCTGCTGTGCTCCATGGAGCTACTGAAACAGAGCTCAAGTAAGAAGAAATGGCACGAGGAAAGAGAAAGCGTGGGGCACGCCTCGTGACGTTGAGCACTTTTTAAATGCGAAGCATTTCTTCGCATACTGCAAGCACTTTTGCCGTGTCCCTAAGTATCTATCCATCTATCCGCCTACGTCTGGGTGCTCTAATGATCACTCCCTTTACTTGGGGTACGCCAAAATCTGTACAGGAAGGTAAGATGGCCTGATGAATGCGACTCGTTGGTCATGAAATTATCAAAGTCATGATCAGTGGCACATACCCGCGAGCGAGCATGTGCCACTGGTATGCGAGTGTGTGTCACCGGTGATAAAAAGGTCCTTCCAGGAACGGCTGGAACACTAATGCGTAACTAACGGGCGAGCATTAAGAAAAAGCTAACATCGGCAGTGTTGACTCGATGGATGCAAAGAATAGACGCCAGGGTTCCAGTAGGAATTGAACCCCAGTAAAGACTACAAAGGCTCCACAGCAGCATAGAGGGGCACCATCATTGATCAAGTATTTGACCACAAAATCATGCCAGGTATGGGAACTTCTTTTCAAAGAGGCCGTAATGTATACGTGAAATGTCAATTCAGGTTACAGTGTGGGCTATCCAACTTCATATATAACGCATGTGCTTCTATGGCACAGCCAGTCATGTCGAGTTAAGGTTAATGGTAGTTAGCCCCCACCCAATCAAGTTAGGGCTGTCACCCTCGCGAGCCCAAGTACTTCATATCTGCGTTAATGCTTCTACTGTTAAGATATCCACATGGCTGGTGGCATAGTTACGTAGCGGTAAACAACTGGTAATATAAAGCAGACTCGGTTCTTTACATATGTCGGTGCGTGCATTTGTACATAAATTTAGCGCCACGTCTTACCATTTCGCTCAATAAAAATTACAGCAGAGTCACCGCATAACATGGATTTTCAAGAAACGTAGTAGTGACCGATTTTTTTTATCTTCGAGTGCACGGCTCGCACTCCGACAGCGCGCGCACGCATGAAGAAGTCGCGGCGTCCGACGGCGACCCCACTAACGTCCAAGCACGCCACGCTGAAATCAGCGGATTGCCAATACCATAGGACTTCAAAATTGCTATTTGGAGCCTGTAGCGTACTTTGTTGACGAAAAACGTATCTTCAGCCGACTTCGAGAGTTCGAAATTACCATGCAACTTCCTACGCTATAATTTTGGCACGATTGTTCTCAGTAACTCTATGATCAGCGGCGTTGTCTGCCAATTCTCAAAACGTTCTCGCCAGGCCTTTAATGAAGCCATTCAATGGTTACTTGAAATTGTGTTGTGAGCTCCTTTATCGCCATCAAACTCTCGTTACTCCTGTCATATATATGGTCGCAACCTGGTTGGTTAACACGGATGCTCCAAGGAGTGCGTAAAGCACGACGCGTTGCTAATGTACGACGAGCTCAAACGGCATTGGCGGACAATCGAAACAGAAGGGAACCGAAGTCATAGGCGTACCAGCCGGGGGGGGGGAGGAGCAAAAGATGCGCCCCCCCACCCAAGAAAAAAGTTGGGGGGGGGGCTGAATCCCCCCCCCCCCGACTTTCGACAGTGATCACTCCTGGCTGAAGGCTGGGGAAACGAACAAGTAACGTGTAGTTTTCCATCGCAACAGTGATTACTCAATTGCTTTCCTACGGGAGAATGAAATTCTTACGAGGCTATTATATATACCGGCTGACTAGCTTTAGAATACTGTAGGCGAGGCTTGGAGGCATAGTGTTAGCGTCTGTCACTCATTAGGAGCCCGCACGAAGTGATCGTATACGACGCAATGCAAACGCAATGCTTTGCATTGGAGTGTTTCTAAAACTCCCGAATAAGATTACAGTTTCACTAGTGCCAGACTCCTCGCAACGAAGCTATTACGAAACTATAATGAACTGTAGGCGGAGCTCGTACTATTAAACTATGCTCTCGTGTAGCTTACGACGCGATGCAAACGCAGAGCTTTGCGTTAGCTGTTCTAAATTTCTTATACAATACCACTTTCACTAGCGGCAGGCTTCTCTCAGGCCGTAACTATAACGAAACGATGCTCACCTGTAGGCAGAGCTTGTCTCTGAACATCTCTTGGTCCGCATACGCCTTTCGGGTGCACGTTACCGGGGACCTGGGGCGTGGCGAGGAGACAGGTATTTACCCTTATGTGAGAGCCATGCAGCGGGGCCCGTCGGCTGTGGCGCCTACGACGACGCCGTGGCTCACCCCTTTCACGGTCAATGGAACAGCGGTGCAACAGCTGCAGCCATGGTGATAGGCCAAAGCTGCGTGGAGCACGGCGGCATCCCGCCGCGATGCCGACGTACTTCGAGATGGCTTGGGCAAATTATGCCTGAGTGGGGGCGCCGTTGGCGTAGAGGACATGTCCGTTGGAGTGCGGTACCTGTCCGTTAGCGTGGGCGACCAGGCTGTTGGCAGCTCCTCCCACCAAGACGGCCACCGGTCGCGCCACGGTGCGAAGGTCGAAGGGGCTGCATCCCACAGTTAGTGCAGGAAAGGCATACCAGTAGTTTTTGCCCAAGAAGTCATTGCACCTAAAGGCAGAAGGGACACTGAAATGTTAGAATACTATAAGTACAGACTTTCACAAACGTGGCTGTGAACTGCGAGTTATGTGTTTCTTAGCCTTGATATATGTCAGACGATTTTGCGCGGCGTGTGAGTGGTCAAAAGTTTGAGAATAAAGTTCGCACCTACGCCCACTGCAGCACTACGGCCCCTCCCCAGTCCTAGACGGAGAGTAAGGGGACCAGCTTGGTGCGGTCGGGCACCCTCCGAGCTGCACTGAAGACCAAAACCCCCGCCTCCCCCCTGGCGTGTGCCCAAGATATACTTTCAAAACTTGGCTTAGGCTGTCATTCTATGCAAACGGACTGTTGGCCACCCTGTCTTCAAGCTATGTCAGATGGTACTCTTCAGGCCCATTTTTTTTCTTTTATGATAATAAAATTCAAATTACAGGGCAGTGATAACAACGCAGTCTGGCACCATGGTCACATTGAGGATGAAGCCGCAGGACGACGAAAATTGGGACATTTGCATGGCTGTTGTGCAAAATAAAAATGGGAGTGACGCGTGCACAACAACAAAATTAGTTTTTGATTTACGGATATTTTATCATGAGTAGAATAATTTGATTAGGTTTTTCTCCCTCTCACTCTATCTATCTATCTATCTATCTATCTATCTATCTATCTATCTATCTATCTATCTATCTATCTATCTATCTATCTATCTATCTATCTATCTATCTATCTATCTATCTATCTATCTATCTATCTATCTATCTATCTATCTATCTATCTATCTAGGGATATAGAAGTGTGCAAAAGCAAATTCCCAAATGTTCCTTCAATAAACCTGATCTCGAGCGGGTTAATCCCAGACGCGGCAAGAATGTACCCTAAAGCTTCTCATCCGCTTCTCTGGTGTTCCTCATAACGACCCCTGCACAGATGTTTACCTTTTGGAATACCTGCAGGGCTCGATTTTTTTATTATTTTGGACTACGGTGTCACTAGCCTGCGTTTGTGTTCTTCCAGCAGCTACACGTCATCGTAATAGCCGGCATCCCTAAGACAGGATTGGCAGCTTGCCCTTTTGTCCACGAGCACCTGTTATTTATGTTGGTGTCACTGGTCGCGATCGTGCCTGATGCTCATCAAATTTCACTATCACGATTGGCTGTCTTACGTAAGCTGCAGATAGGAGCCAGATGATCGTTTAGACATTTAATCTTGATCATGTTTTATTGGCATCATCACTGCACAGTTGGCATTATTTTCCCTTCCACGCTACAGAGGTATAGCGACACCATTACTACGGTAATAATGACAAAGATAGGTGACAGGGGCAGCTTAAGGATAATATGGTTGGGAGGGTACCTTTGACTTCAGGAGTCGAGACGTTTGATTGCTCTTCGGGCGGGGAGGAAGAAGCCGGCAAACTTTGGGGTGCCTCAGTCCATCCGCCCCCCCCCCCCGTAACTCCCGCTGGCACTGCCTTTGATAGGTGAAGGTAACCCGACAAATAAGTAGTCAGCAATGTGGTCAGTGCCATCTGCTTCAGGTAGGGGAAAAACAAAATGCGTAGTAGGAAAAACAGTTTCAGTTGAAGGGAGGGCGGAGAGACAAATCATAATGGGTGAAGAAATTGGAAGAGCAGCCTCCATTTCGCTACCCTACTCTTGGGTGAAGAAAAAGGTTTAGCAAATATAGGTCGTGTCCGCGATGCTGCGAGAGCGCCATGTTTCAATTACGATGCTTCAGAGATTGCTTTATAGGCCTATCTACACGCTATCCACGCAGCTGCCGCACAGCACGTCCCGGGACACAAGCCGCACGCAAGCGGAGGGTGAGAGAGCGTCGCCGATACACTGTTCCGCCCACCGCTTGCGTGTGCCAGTTGTCTCACCACGTGTGGTCAGACGCAGTTGAAAATTGCACCAGAGTGTGTCTGGTGTGTTCTAGTTTGACCTGGTAGTTACATCTAAACACACTGGTGTGTTCTGGTGTAGACACCAGCCCTGCGTGCTGTGTTTTATGAAAACATTTACCCACTCTGGTGTGTTCTGGTGTGAAAGTTGACCAAGTGTGGTGTATTCTGTGGGAACGCTGACCAAATGGTGTGTTCTGGTGGGACATGTTGTAGTTGGTTGTGTTCTGGTGGGATGACCACACTACTGTGGTGTGTTCTGGTTGAGATGTCTTCTGGTGGACTCAGGAAATATATTTTTTTCTTGGGGCTTGTACTAAAAATTTTCTTCAACCGAGCGCACTCGAACACACACTGCTTAATATTTTCCTCAACCAGAATCACTTGTACTAAACCTCATCATAATATTACTCAGCCGGTCGCTCTCAGATTCGTGGCTCAATCATTTTCAGTGAGTTGACTCATAAGTACGTTAATTTATAATTAGCTTTTCTAACCATAATGTCAATGCTCTTTAGTTTATTTATTTATTTATTTATTATTTATTGAATACTGTAAGCCTTTCTCAGGCTCATACAGGGTGGGCGAGCAAATATACACAGTGGCGTACAAACCAGGCAATATCGCACATAGCGGAAGAAACAGAATCACAAGATGATGGTGACAATAAAACTTGTACGATAAAAGCAATTGTACAAAATCATGAACAGGTCACAAAACATCGAGGTATCAGCAGGGGCTACTGTGATCAGTGTGTTCGGAAGCGCTCACAAACATAAAAAAAGGTTGCTTTTAGTCTTCATAAAACAGGCTTTCTACATTCCGAACAAATGAATCTACAGAGGAAGCGCTAACAAACATAAAAAAAGTTGCTTTTAGTCTTCATAAAACAGGCTTTCTAGATTCCGAACAAATGAATCTACAGAGGAATGATTAACGCATTCACGTGGCAATTTGTTCCACTCTTCCACTGCTGACGGGAAGAATGAATATTTAAAAGTGTCACAGCGTGACATAAATGGTCTAATGCACTTATTGTGGTTGGTACGACGGGAGTGCTGGTTAGGCGGCTTTATATAGTTGTCTTTATCTATGTTTAAACCGTTGTGATACAAAAGAAAAATAAACTTTAAGGAAGAGACACGGCGACGGGCCTCAAGGGTCGGCAAGCATGCCCGCCTGCGCAGCTCAGTGACACTGTCATGCCTCGAATACTTAGAATAAATAAAGCGAAGGGCCTTGCGTTGGACGTTTTCTAATTTGTCGGAAAGATATTTTTGGTGGGGGTTCCAAACAATGCTGGCGTACTCGAGGATCGGCCTTATGAGAGATTTATATGCTACCATCTTTACATTAGGAGGCGCCAATGCAAGTTTTCGACGCAGGAACCCCAGCTGGCGATAGGCTTTTGTGTATGTGCTGCTTATATGTGCATCCCACTTCAGTTTACTTGTAAAGGTTACTTGGTAGTTATTGTTAACACTCACATATAATGATGAAACCAGGAAACACATGTAACAAAAAATTGGTTTCATTTTGTAGTTTTCGTTGCCCTGGAGAGTACGCTAGACCCTTGATAAAGAAATAGCTATGCCATCTTCGCCCATGCAGCTTATTGAAGCACCACCGCATTTTAGAAAGCATAAAGTCATCCTTTTTGCAGTACTATTTAAATGTAGTGTGGCATATCTGCATTGTTTCCCAAGCTTTGTTAAATTGCCTGCATACGCAAGACAAACCCCGTAATAGAACTTATCACATTGAGATAAAACAGCTCACTTTATTCGCAAACTCTGTGTCTGTGTCTGTGTGCAATCAAAATTGCTCTTGGAGTACCTGCATGTCCGTTCACCCTTCAGTGTTTACATGCAGCACTTACAGCGTACAGCGATCAACGCAGTGCTTGTTACTATCCCCTTGTGACTTAAATTATGCCACACTGTTTACGTATCACTATTTTACTACCACCTTAATATCAAACCAAACAACATTTTAGGGAGCGATATTAAAAAATATATTCACAGCACTCCAAACAACTATAAACTTTTGGAACCTAACTTTTTTAGAAGCAACAATACAAAACTGTTCAAATTCACAGCATTCCTACAATGCTACTATTTACCATAATTGGTTCCCTCCTTAGTCCGTTTGGACCTCGTAGCTTTTAATAAGAGTTATCAGTAGCAATTCAATGAGGACATGTTCATTGAAAGGCAACTCACACGGGATAACTATATCAAAATAACCTCATGTGAAAGAGATTGTGGGCTAATGCCAAAGACCCACTACCATTCTTCCTGCCTGTTATCAACAAGTATTTAGATGGAGTGTAGACTGTCATGCACTGAAGCATGAACATAAGCCGACATAAGACTGATAGTAATGAAGTTGAGTAGATAGGGCCATAAGTCGACAGAAAAGTGGAGCTCATGCATGCACACTCAAGAAATAAATTTTGTGCTTATGGCTGACTCGAACTCTTCCCCTAAAATTTTTTGAACCGGACTGCAGGACTAAAACTTCTCAAAATGTTACTCACTCAAACTTACTCCGACTCAGACTGGCTGCTTGATCTGAATATTAGTTAATTGACCCATGAGTAATTTTACTAACCTAGGTATATTCTTCTTTGGTAGGCCATATTCTATTGCACAAACCACAACTTCCTGAGGCACAACACAGCTAGCCTGGGCCAGGTGATTTCGAGATCATCAAAGAAAAAAAGAAAGTCCCACAGTTTACTGGGAACACGAAGTTGTACACATTGTGGAACTTATGACCGACAAAAACCACATAAACTGAAGCCTTGCAGTAGTGTGTATACTTTATTTCACAATGCATAGTCAACTACACTAACACAAAGCTTTTCTATGGCAGCTGATGTGTACAAAATACTAAATAATATGTCGTATTATACTTGCCCAACAGATACTAATACTATTAAAATAATTCAGAAATTCATAAGAACACTGCACAAATTAGGTACATGAATGTGGGAGCACCTATATTTGCATTGTATTATATTGTAGCCTTCACATAGCAATAGATACAAAACTAGATTCAAAGTGGTCACTAGTACCAAGCTCGTGTGTATGTCTGGTGCACGGCAAACACACATCTGTATAAATGCGTGAAAGACGATTTGACACGGCATCCTAAGTCGAATGACAGCAATTTATATGGTGATCTCCAGTGCAGCACATTCCACAATGTGGAGAGCCACACAATTGTTTTAAAAGTGTATTCGTTTCTTCATGTACCTGAAGATTTGACTTGCTTGAACACAAGGTCCTACTGACTGCTATATTGACAGGTGATGCAGATTACATTGTTTTATAAATTTTATCCACTTACACGGGGCTTCTAAGCTTCCCAAATTTTAAAAGTCGCAAAAATAAATGGCTGAGAGTTTGTGAATTCTGTATTCAAATGTAATGATGCAAAAATTGCCAGTTCCTTTTTTAGCATCAAATGCAAGGCAAAGCCTTCAAAGGCCCTAGATTGTGCACTAGTAAGTATCGGTCCACCTTGGAAAATTAAGTACACATTAGTATCAGTTCCTTGTGTACCTTGACACCACGATATGACACAAGCTTTTCAGCACATCCTCACCCAAGCTGAAGCTTTTACACATTTTCATGGTTGGCTCTTTTGGTGAAGTACAAGCAGTCAGTTTGCTTGCTTTGTCCCTGACATCATCAACACTGCCCTTACTAGGGCACGGGGCCACCAGACCACACTATTGGGTCAACATCCCAATGTGCACCGAGATAGGCTAATATTCTTCACCTTTTTCATGTTTCACGCTATCTCATAGTCATGTCCATATAGAGAATATTTTTCTGACAGAGTTAAGTCCGCTTTTAAAAATTGTTTTTGTACCCCTTTCAATCGATGCAAAATGTTTTTCTAGATAGTGCATTATGTAGCTTCAGCAAGCCACCCCTTGTGTTCATTGCAGTCTAGTAGTTAAAACAAAAATAACAACTAGCACATAGCTTCCAAAGTACTCACAGAAAAGCCAGAAGGCAATATTGCTGAATTGCCTAATATAAAATCCAAGATAAGCATCCCCATTGATGACTTGATTATCTTCAGGGGCTTTTTGACTACCCTCCGAAGCACCGTGAACTTCGCAGACTGTTGAAAAGAAAAATCATCTCATAGACTTCGTTCATCTTCGAGCCCAACAATGTCCTCCACTAGCTCATTTAAACTTGCCTGCATAGAAACAAAGAGAAATAAAACAGCAAAATAACAATATTAGGTATTTATTCATTTAAGCGCTCGATCATGCAGTGTAAGCACATAAGCGAATTAGTAGACAAAGCAACAAACGACATGAGAGCGACATGACAAAGTTAGCCGTCACCTATGAAAGCTGAAACCCAGGACAACGACAGCTGTTGAATTGTCGAAGGCAGCAGTACACACCGAAGCTGGCATGACGCATGCTCCAACAAGTTAACCATGGTTGTTTGTTTTTTGCTCCTTCTATGTGACAACCTGTATAGCATGTTAATAAAAAGTACATACTATTCAAACTTCGTGCTACTGACAGGTCTTTTATAGTAATTCTAGACAACAAGCAATATATTCTTGATTTCTGCAACTAAGCGATCTAGCAAGGGGAACAAGCTAAGGATCAGGCCTTGTAATAGTCTATTTTATTGCATTCAAAATAGCTTTCATGATAATTGGGGTTCTGTTTCACTCACGACATGACAACAAGCAGATGTTAAACTGAAAATAGGGCACCATTTTGATGCGATCATAAAGAGATCACCGAAGCTGTAATATTGGACAAGTCATGAGAACATACCATTCATGGTTTTGGTAAAAAAAGAATATTAGTCTTATCCACACAATTTACTCAATCACTGTCTTTTGAGATGCTAAGCATTTTGAATAACTAGCAGTACTGAATGAAAAGAATACAATCACGGCACAGCTCATTTATTATTCTTGAAATTGATTGCTTGTTAGGTAGCTAATTTATAGAAAATACACAGTAGCCTAAACAGAAGCATTCCACGCCAGAAATATTCCTATATCTTAGCTTTCACAACTGAACATGCAATAGTTACTTCATTCTTTTCATTATAATGAGTTTTAATAAAAGCTTTATATATGGGCTGCAGCATTCCCAATATTACCCTAGAATTCCCATTATTGCACTACCACTACCACAACCCCCCCTCCTCCCCCCCTCTGGTCCTCGCGCTGGGCGCCCAGCTGATGCATAAATATGAAACAGCTGACTGCATCACCCCGTAGATGAAAGCTCTCGGTTACGGCAAAAAAAACCCGGTTGCCTTACATGACCGCGAATGTAACGGCCCCATGTGAGAATCGATATTGCCATATGACAATACTTACTTCAAATAGAACCTACTTTAGCGGCATCTAGTGTAGCAGACGATCCTGCATCTGGCTCCACACTTTTCGCAGAGGAATTTCGATGAGTCGGTACACGCCGGCTATTGTGACTGGCCAACACTGCCACTAACTCCACAAGCAAAAACACTGACGCAACAAGAAATAACACCTGTGCACGCACATATAAACACACACACACCATACCATATCAGTGATACAGCAAAATTTTGTCGTACGGTAGAACATGTGTTGTTATTGCACCTGCGAAGCCCGAAGCTTACCAGCTTTTAGCTTTCTTTAGTATCACTCACACATTATTTTGCTTTGTGTGAATGAAAATAATTCTTCAGGTGTTTGTTCATTAGCTGTTATTGTCTGCCAGTGAAGTGCTTCCAGCTCAAATGTGCAGGCTCTCTTGTGTATCGACAACACCCCTGTTTGTGTGCTCCTGTTGTCCTTGATTATATACGCCTCATTTTTATATACTATTATCATTGCCTAATCTTCCCAAACCATATGATCAGCGCATGCCAGTCAAAAAATAAGATATCAAGACTCTCACCATCACTGCCATGCCATTCAAAAGCTATAAAAATGCTATGCTTAGTGAGACCTTATTATAAACCCATTTTACTATGCATAATGCTTCAGATTATTGTATAGGGAGCTACATTGCCTATATTATCGCCGTTTTGCTGCATTCGATGATCGCAACACTCACCGCGTCATCTGGCATGCGACAGAGCAGAAGCAAACCTTATTGTAAATGCATTTACAATTGAAAGTCAACATTGTGAGTGCATGTTCAACTCCATGGTGCAGCCCTGCCGCGGTGGTCTAGTGGCTATGCTACTCGGCTACTGACCCGCAGGTCGCGGGTTCGAATCCCGGCTGCGGCGGCTGCATTTCCGATGGAGGCGGAAATGTTGTAGGCCCGTGTGCTCAGATTTGGGTGCACGTTAAAGAACCCCAAGTGGTCGAAATTTCCGGATCCCTCCACTACGGCGTCTCTCATAATCATATGGTGGTTTTGGGACGTTAAACCCCACATATCAATCAACTCTATGGTGCTGTTCAGGCGAAACAGAGGAGGTGCCGATATTGCATCGTAAATATAGAAGTGGTGGCTCGGTCGGAATCATTGACAGATATAAAAAAATTGTCCCCGTATCGGCATGTTAATCTGCAGATGTTGTCGAAAGATGATAGTCCTGCGTGTGGAGAGAAGGAACAAAACATTTATTTGATGTTCTGCGCCAGAAAATTGTTGAATGGTATTCTGGACGAACTGCATTAGAGTGTCTCGAGCGTGCAGCGGAGGCGAACAAGCGCATCAAGTCACGTCACACGTGAGACATGAGCGCCATCTGGCAGCTTTCTTGGAAAACGAAGTGCTAGACCCTGAGACAGGTATGTGCGCCCGTCTCAGAGGTGATAAGGTGTAGAACGCATGTCGTCGAGCACGTGTCACCACCGTGACGCCTCATCAAAGCGTTGGAAACACTCGCCTATTCGTGCAAGCGTTGCATGGTCAGGGCTGCGTGTTAAACACAACAGTCCTTAGAATTACTTATGTATGCCTTTTCTAGTAAAACACGCACATGCAGAATATATACGTGTTGTGATGGTGCCTCAGATATGCGGAATAATTGCTTTTTGATTGAAACTCGCATAAGTATGAACGCTGAATCTTGAGCAAAACTGGTGGGAGCTGCAGATGGGGTCGGCCGTTTGGGATATCGGCTGGTGCCATTTTGTTTACCCGCTACCTTTAAGGGTGGACAAACAGACAAATTTACAGACAGACAGACACAGACAGACAGACAGACAGACAGACAGACAGACAGACAGACAGACCAAAATTTTTACGTCGAAGGTTCCCAAGAAAGACTGTCGTCTTTAAAAGGAGTCGAAGCCATGACTTTAAAGGAGCCATGGACGTCAAGACGAAACGAAAAAAGGTAGCGAGCTAAGGACACAGAGGAAGAATGAGCCACAAGCCTTGAAAAGCATAGCCATGCAGAGAACTAATCTGAAAACGACAGATTTAGTGGAAATACGCAGCAGCTCTGTGGATCCAGCCTGCCAGCCATTACCTATGCCAGGTTGTGTTCGCAAAGCTACTGCGGATGCTAGCTAAATTTCTCCAATAAGAGTAACTGTACCTCTCGCTACATACACCCAGGCATAACTAAATCAGGTCACAGCCATCTTTAAGTGGCACACCCAAATCAACCAGACCATCACAAGTATGGCTGAAAAATTTCCACATCTTTCTTAATTTTCGAAACTCGTTCTGCTTACCTACAAGGTTGTGTTATTGCTCATTGGCACTGGCTCACCTGGGACAGTTATCGCTATAACTGAGGCCTTTTTTTTCAAAGTCTTCGCCATAGTGGCACTATATTTATTAGGTGGATGTGACACTACAGGTGCTCTAGAAGTTGTTCCTATTTATCTCATATAAGTAAATTTTCTAGGAAACGTTCCACATTTTGTTTGCAAGTGCATGAATAGAAACTAAGTTGTTTTGTGTGGTTCAGCACAGCATTTTTTGTTTAGCCTGTTTTACAGCTCTTAAGTTCATTTCTTACTGTACCCCCAAGGATAAATCAGTGTGGTTCTACTGTATGTGTTTCAGTTGAAAGTGCGATTCAGAGCTTATGAAACTCAGCACATCGTTTCAGTCATCGGAATGAAGTAATCAGTGCTGGTTTGCCGTTTTATCATGAAATATTTTTGGTTTGTGTGTGCGCAGGTTTACCTAGCTAATGGTGTGATGCCCGCAAAGGCCGCCTAAAGCCGGCTGATGAGAGTTCCAAAGACATCCATTTGGTCAAGTGGTTTAACATCACAATGAGGTGGACAGAGGCCGGTACGGCACGCATAGGAGCTTCACCAAAACAGTTGGAATTGGTTTGTGGCAGAAAGTGGCCAAAAGCCTGCACAGCACTAATTGCCTCCACAACAATATGAAGCATAGAGATGTTAGTGAGGAAGCTTGCTCATTTCAGTGGAGTGTATGTTTTGTCATGCATGCGTTTTATGACCTGTTTCCAGTTTGGCGACAACAGTGCCCTTTTATGAGCACAGCTGTAAGTTATGTTGTCAGCCACAGAATTTCCAGCCATCGGCACCCTTCACATGAATGCTTCGACGCAGCTTCTTAACTTGCTTTGACTAAAGCCCGTGCTGCAAAGTGTTGGGCTCTGCATGTTTGCGGGGGTCGCTTTGAGTAGTAAATTTTTGTTTCATGTCTGCCTGACCGGCGGGTGTAACTCACTCACTTGGCAAGTCCATTTTTGCCACGTTTGCTCAAGGCTACGTTCTATGCACCGTCATAAAATTCATTGTCATATGCTTGCCTCCGCTATGAACCATTGTGTGTGACAGCTAACACACCATTCGTTTTCGAAATGGCAGTCGCTGCTTAAACGAAGTAATATATTCGTATAGAATATGAACTGCTGGTTCACTACATTTCAGATTTATTTATTGGGGAATATTTGTAAGCGCTATGAATGTGCGTTTCCTCAGTTTTTCAAATACTTTACCTTTTTTTAGCAGCAGCTGCAATTTAAATCTGGAAACGTGCGTGAGTACTCACACATAATGGATTATTGCTGAGTACGAGTTGGCAACGAATTTCATGGGCTTGCGTAAAAATATCTACGAGCGAAATGTGCAAGAACGGACCTGCATAGTGTGTTTTCGACCCGCCTGTTGAGCAGAAGTGAACTGGAAATTCACTGGAGAAATCAACCCGTGTTTCATGTATTATTTGTTGCAGTAAATTAACATCTTAAACTAATATTAGCGCGACGTACACAGGGATGGACAAGAAAAGACAAACTACAGCCCTGTAGTTTGTCTTTTCTTTCCCGTCCTGGTTTACGTCTTGCTAATATTCGTTTAAGATGTAAGTGCACCAACTCGCTCAGTTGACCCTTCTGATGCAGTAAATAAACCGTGTCCAACCCTAGGCAGCGTTAGCATCAGTCGAAGCAGGTCCCATGTGGTGGAGTAAAAGTGATGCTCTACAGCCGTCAGCACGTTTACCTTAATGCTTTGACGCGTGGCCTCGGCTCACTTGGTCAGAGGTCAGCGCCACCAAGATTTGAAAATGGTATGCTTGCTGCAGTTAGCGATAGATGTAGCACGCGTCGGTTTCACTAATAAATTTCTGTTTCCAGACTGCCTGACCAGCAGTCCAAGTGCGTTCACTTTGCTACCCGTTTTTGCGATGTTTCACTCACGGCTATGTTATCACGTGCATTCATGGCATTCGTTTTCTTATTCCTTTCTCGACAAAGAACCATTGTGTGTGACATCTGACGCACATTTCGTGTTTTATTGACAGCTGCTGGTGAAAAGGAATTGAACATATATAAGGGAGAGCAAACGCACGCTCAGGGCGTTTGTGAAAGCTGCACAATTAATATCAAATGCAGTAGCGTTGTTCATGTTCTGAATGAGTAATTTTCTGACAGCGTGAATCGAACTGCTCTCGCAATTTAGAGCGTGCCTTCCTACTCGGTGTGCGCTGCACGGAAGATGTGGTCTTGGGGCACAACATTTGAGTGGGTAACAATACATGGGCTTTAGCGTGTCTACTACGATTTGAATTTGAGATAAGATGGCAGTTTAGGCTTTTATGCGACAACTATAGACGCGCGAAATTGCTTTGTTGGCATTGTATTTATGTGTCTTTCTTGCAGAAAACATGCACAAACATTGCGCTCCATACGACATCTTCCATGCAGCGTGAACCGAACAGGAAGGCACACTATAAATTGCGAGAACAGTTCAATAGACGCTGTCTGAAAGTTATTGAATCGGAACATGAACAACGCCAACACAATTGAGATTTATTTATTGTTCAACTTTTACAAACGCCATGAACATGTGTTTGCTCTGCTATTTATACAAGTCGTTCTTGGGTGCCAATTCAAACTCATAAGTTGGGTAAGCTGCCACACGCAGTGGTTCGTTGTCGAGGAAAGCATAGAACATGGAACGCCATGGGCGCACGCCATAACGTAGCCACAAGCGAAACGTGGCTAAAACTGGATGCGAAGTGAGTCGGGCAGACTTGAAACATAAATTTACTAGTGAAACCGACGTGCGCTACATCCGCTGGTAACTGCAGCATGCATATCATGTTGAACGCTTAGTGGCGCTGATCTCAGTTCAAGCGAGCCGAGGCCACGCATCGGAGCGTTCAACTTAAAGCTGCTGACGGCTGTACATGCCTGAGGGGGGAATTGCTGACAGGCATTGCAACTTTGTTTTGTCACGAAATGCATACAAAAAAAATTGGTATTGTTGAAACTTAGGCGGTATCGACCTGTTGCATGTTCTTCATCGTATGTAGTGGTCTGCAGAAGGAAAACCTCAACTGTGATTCATGACTGTACTGACATTCCAGCCGTTTCTGCTTCATAATGTTTGAGCCTTCCCTTAGGCACGGTTTGTTTGAACGGTAGTCCTACTTTTAAAATTGAGTTCCTCGAGCTGGTTAGACTGCATGAGAAGCACACAAAATTTTTTGCGAATGTGTATTTACTACTTGTGCTTCTTTAGTGAGCTTATAATGAACTCCTGTAGTTCAGAGATAGGCATTTCTTAATAAACAGAAATGAATTCGTGTTCTTTATCTTTTTAGAGCAGTGAAAATAGGAAATTTTTTGTGACAAATGAATTTTAATGTCGAAGTGTGAGTGTGAATCAAATGTTTTTGAACATTTTTTGAATATTTTGAATGCTTCTAAGGGAAGTTACAGACGAAAAGTTGCAAAATAGGTATGAGCACATTATTGTCAGATAGTATTATGGCATTGTTTTTTTTTTTGCTCAGTTAGTGGAGATCTGGAGGGAAGGTGCTCCCTTGTTTTATCAAAGATGAAACATTGCAGATCTAATTGCATTGATTTATCGTGTTTGGTGCAACCAATGTGGTGTCGACAGCAGTTTACACGTGAAAGGTGCCTCCTTTTCCCCACATCAACTTCTGTGGAGGCCTTTCTGATTTGGTGGACAAGGGCGTGCTCCTTCCGAATTTGGAGTTGCTGGTTCGCCCTGTAGATGTCTGTGTATAAAACACCTGAAATTTGAGATAGTGAGATGGTTCGTAAACTTTTTTTGGCCCTTTTGGTCTGAAACATTGAGTAAAGCTTCCACCCCTGCCATGCAGGTTTGAATCAGCGCTTTCGTGAGTCAATCTCATTATGCCCGTTGAGTAGCCCATGAAGCGGTGAAGCATAGTGAAGCATAATAATAAACTTGAAGGGGTGACTAAAACGGCACAGTGCATCTCTATGTTTGAACCAGCATTTTCTCGAATCAATGCATTTCCTACCAAGGTTTGAAAGGCAGCTTCGTCGCAAAGTGCGATTGTAGTGAGCTAAAGCAACTAAAAAATCTCAAGGGGCCGCCGTCCATTAGGCAGTGACTGTTGTCTTTGGGAAGTTCCAATTGTAAAACTTTCAGTCGAAAATAGTCGACTTGCAATTGCTATTCGAAAAATGTTTGAAAGTTCAATTATTTAAACACTGTTATTTTTTTAAAGTGAGAACACAAATCTGCAACAAACATATTTACCTTAGTTTTTCAAATTGGGCAATGTTGTAATAAATTGTTCGTTTTTTCCATGCTCTGCAGAGCTGCCTAAAGCCTTGTTGTAAAAGTAAGCAACGCAGGCGAACTCAAAGATGAAGCTGAGATGGGAAAAGAAAAAAAATAAACAGAGAAGTCATTTTCAGTCCTACACTACTGTGCAAGGCTGCTGTATTTGCGCATGGACGCGTAAAAGTGCATGTTTTCATCCACGATGCATTTAATGGGGTAAAGTAAAGAAATACACGAGGACCCGTCTTGCAAAAACAGACGAGCCTGGTTCTTACCAAACCATAATAGTCCGGGATTCCGAAAACACACCATCCCGGGTCTTGCCAAAACACACCAGTCCGTGTCACACCAGAAAATGACCGTGTGCACCAGACCAGCTGTATACGCCAGAAACAATGCCTGAATTCCCACTCTGGTGTGAACGGGAAAAACACACCAGACACGGCCTGGTAGATTTTTCGACTGGGGAGCTAAGCCACTCATGCGGCTGCCGGATTTCGATTAGCTAAATCCTAAACAAAATAATAAATGAGCAAAAACTACAAAAAGGGATCGGGAATGCTTTTATGAAATTGACATCTGTTGTGTGATTCATCAAGGCACCTAGGCAGTCTCGGCTGTAGTGACTGACGATGCTAAAAGTCAAGGTCAGCTTCTATGGAGCATATGCATTGGATTACATGCACGAATTGCGGTGTTCTTGCCAACCGTCGCTACAGCGGGGACAACCTGTGAATGCAGACACGACATTGATGATCTGCGGATTTTCCATTGTGGGACTTGCAAGTGAGCCGCGATAACAACTATCAGATCTGGGTGCACGTTAAAGAACCCCAGGTGGCCGAAATTTTGGAACCCTCCACTAAGGCCATAATCATTCGTGGTTTTGGGAAGTTCAACCCCGCCTATCATTATCAGCGATAATAACTAAAATAAGGTATACAAGGCTAGCGATGAACTGGAGCAACAGATTCCCGCATACCCGATCTGGCGAACTAGCTCCTTCTGAACAGGGCTGGGTGGCTCGAGCCACACACTTAGCCTCGCACCCCGTATGCGATCGTGCACTAGGAAAACGCCCCGGAAATTGGCCGTTCTTATGGCACACTCTACTGCAATGTGGAAGTACCTCCAGGGTCAAATGACATGGCGGAGCCACGCACCGTGTGCCTGATCACGCAACGCGCCGCTCAGGGAACTGCGATAAGAGAATACGCGGCCTTTGCGGCGAGCGAAGCTGCCTTCGTGCGTCCATCGATATTGAAGAAACAGAGGCAAAAACACCACATATGAAATGGTATACTGAGCCACCTGCTGATACCCGTCAAGATAGGGAGCACGCGACCACACCCGTCTGATGAAAGCACTAACTCGTCGAGCCTCACCCCTTCGAAACCGATCACGAGTCTCTCGAGTGACCAAAAACACGGCCGTCGCATTTTCCCTCCTCTTGATGCAATTATAGACTCACAGATGTTTAGGGGGTACTGTAAGAGCAGAGTGACTGTTTCACTCTCCCCACAGTTCTTTAACTCCGTGGCCGAGTAGGGCAGAGTTGGCCACGGAACACACTCTTTCGCTCAATGCAGAGTAAAAGAGTATGCGAACTCTCTGCTACTCAAGTGGAGTTCCCAATCTATGCAACTCTCATTGAAGATGAGGCGTGAATGGATTATGGCACTCTGTCCTTGCTGACCTAAAGCTTGCATGTTACCGCCAACGCCGCGAAGCAATAAACTGTCTCGTAGCCATACTCCTCTGAGTGTAGATGCCCCAGATGTAAGTTTAATGCGTCAAGAATTAGGATAACTTTCTGTGGTAACTAAAGCATGCTTGTGCGATCATGCACGTTCAGTTTCGGAAGCGCCACTACCGAAGCGCCACTACCAGCATCTTCAAAGCAAAAACAGCGGCAACATCTAAATCGTCGCTAAAAGTTAATTTATCACACAAACAAATTGCTACATGAATGAGCTAAATGTGATCACATACTGTAAAGAAAAAGTTAAAAAAAAACTTCTACAGTGGGGCTCAAACTCGCTACATACGTAAGACGAGGCGGGTATTGTACCATTACGATACGATGTGCTGCGCTCACCGTATGGTAAAAAAATAGTTGAAAGAAAGCATGCCGCCCCCCTTCACGGGTCGTAATTTGAACACATACACAATTTTTGTCATTAACTACACCTTCCGTCTTCACGAGACGGGAACTGCTGTCATCCACGCATTACATGCCACTAATGCCAAGACGCCAAGCATCTTTCAGAATTTACAACAAAGAAAAGACTCCACACAAAAATTACCCAGAACCTGCGGCAGATGATTGATATCTGGAGTTTACCATCCCAAAACCACCATCTATTTGCAAGATGTTTCAGCGCGCGAACAAAGGAAAAAGGACAAGGTAGACAGAAAGAGGCATCTCTCATGAACCATCTGTTCATGAGAGACGCCTCAATGAAGGGCTCCGGAAATTTCAACCACCTGGAGTTCTTTAACGTGCACCTAAATCGGAGCACACAGGCCTACAACATTTCCACCTCCATTGGAAACCTGGGGCAGTTGATTTACTACCGAGTGCAATAGAGGTTACTTTTTTACTGGTTGACGTGCGCCGAAGCTTTATATAGAGTGTAATGCTCGATAAGGATGCACGTATTTGATTGATTTAGGTGCATTTTCGTGCGCAAGTGACGATATGCTGTAGTGTGTCTGCAGTGTTAGAGTGGGCTGATTTGCTTATGTAAACCGATATCTGGAACTACATAGCCGATAGCTAAAAGCTACTGCATGTGGATGAAAGCGTCTCATGGTGTTACTTTATGAAGGTGCACCGAACGATAAGCCTGTGTTTGCACGTATGAGTCAGCGAAGTGCCGACGAGTGCGCGCGGAGGCTGTCGGCGGTGGCCCGTGTGCGCTGCGCCGCAGCCTTAAAGCGCGTCGCGTCGATGCTAATGGTACGCAAGAAACCATGATTCATTCAAGTTAACTAATGGCAAGTGTCTACTGTACTGTCATTCTTACTCCTCAGCATAGCATATTGAATTCAGTGGCGTAGCCGGGAGGGGGGCAACACCCGCAATTTTTTTGTCCAACACCCCCCCCCCTGCCACTTACTCAACTCATTTTTTTTCGTCACTTCACGCTGACACGATTTATAAGCTATATAAGCGCTGCTCCTATCACAATATCTTTGCTGGGTGCTTTTTATTTATTTATCATACCCTCAGGGCTAAAGGCATTACAATGGGGAGTGGTATGAGAGCAAGGAACAACAAAAAAAGCACGAAGATGTTACGATACAACATACAATAACATCATTAACACAATGTAATTAAACAAACATTAGAAGAACTCCTCATTATACAATGTTAGCTAGAACATTTCGATACTGTTGGACGTCATTAATGGATGCAGTGTCAAAAGGAAAGCGATTCCAGTCGCGACTTGTCCGGGGCAAGAGGAAATGAAAGCAATGCATTGTTTTGCACATATCAATTCCAACTTTGCGCACACGGTCAACGCGACTTGATTGATAGTGTGGCCTAGGTATAAGCTCACCATGCAGCACGGGGTAGTGATACAGCTTATGAAAGAGTTTGTCGCGAACTTTGACGCCTAACGAAGAGAGATGGGAGGGTAATTCAGATTTAATTCTAGTTATGCTCGCGGTCCGATAGTAATTGCCTAGCACAAATCTAACAGAATTATTTTGAACAAGTTCTAATGCAGTTATAAGTTTTCCGTGACATGGGTCCCATACTGTGCATGCATATTCCAGTTTGGAACGAACTAATGTTTTGTAGAGCAATAATATGATTGATGAGGGAGCTGTAAAAAACATGCAGCGCAAGTAATCCAACATGCGGTTAGCTTTGTTCACAATATGCTCAATATGAAAGTTCCAGGTTAAGTTCGTGGTAATGTGAATGCCAAGGTATTTGTAGGAAGCAACTGATTCTAATTGGATATTGTTAAGAGACTATTGTGATGGGTTGGTTTAGTATGAGAAACGCGCATTGTCTTGCATTTGTTATTGTTGAGTTCCATTAGTCAAGTTTTTGATCCATTAACGACAGAGTTCAAATCAGACTGCAAAATGGTAGCATAATTATCAGAGGCTATTTCACAAAAAATAACACAATCATCAACAAACAAAAGCACATTAGATTTCAACAAAGAAGGCAAGTCATTATTATAAATAAGACACAAAAGGAGCCCAAGGACGGATCCCTGCGGCACACCTGATTACACAGAGCTAAATGGAGAGCAAGATTGATTAGCGACAACTAACTGCGAATGGTTAGTCAAAAAATATTCAATACAAGTCAACAAACTTCTGTCAATGTTCAATTGATTTATTTTGGGAAGTAGTAGCCCGTGTGAAACCTTATTGATTGCCTTTGAAAAATCTAAAAATATGCAGTCAGCATGCGAAGACCTATCTAAAATTTGATGTAATTTGTGAGTAAAGTAAATTAGTTGGGTTTCACAGGAGTACGACTTGCGAAAACCGTGTTGAGCTGCTGCGAAAAACGAGTTGGATTCTAGACAGTTAACCAAATTACTGTAGATGACATGTTCTAGTATTTTGCAGCAGTTACTGGTTAGAGAAATGGGGCGATAATTACATGGAATATTTTTATTACCAGACTTATAAACTAGAATCACCTTTCCTATTTTTCATTTCTTAGGAAGCGTACCCGTGGCCAATGATTGCTGAAATATTTTTGTTAATATGACAGAATTATAAACACCAGTGTTTTTCAAAAAATTTGTGCTTAGGTCATCAAACCCAGGAGATGGGGAATTATTTAGGTGAGTGATAAGTTTAAAGATACCGGTAACATCGATTTGTACTGAAGGCATAGCTGCGCAACTGAGTGCTTGAGGTGGAGGCTTCGCAAAGGTAGACGCCGCGGAAAAGTTATTTACGAATGTATCGTTGAGAAGCATAGCACAAAGATTGCTGAGAACTGCTTTGCCAGATGTGTCGTTTAAGGTGATGGTGTCATCGGAAGTAGGGTTTAAGTACGCCAAATTTTTTAAGTCTGAAGAATGCATAGACGAAAGCACATTAGATAAAATTTCTGTTTAGCGATTTTAATAGCCGAAATATAATCTTTGGAAGCAATCTTGTACGCGTCCCAACGCGAGTTAGTAGGTGAGCGACTGGCGATGCGATACAAACGTTTTTTCTTATTCGACAGACGCTTGATATTGACGTTGTACCATGGTTCTTGAGCATGCGTGGTGATGACTCGCTTTGGTATCTATTTATCTATGAGTTCGTGAGCTTTAGCTTCAAACCTGTTCCAGTTTACTTCTACAGAGTTGTCAAATGTACTCAAGAATACATCTTTAAACTCGTGAAGTTCGTTATTGAGTGCATCGAAGTTGGCTCTGTTGTAGTCTAGAAAGGTTTTACATTTTTAGAGCGCGCTGAAGCAGTAGTTTTAATGTGAATATTGAGCAGCAAGTTATCACTGATTCCTGAACAGCAAGTAACAACAGAGATAGGATCAGGTGTATTAGTTAGAATTAGGTCAAGTGTATTAGATGCGGTTGAGGACAGCCTATAGTGGGTTTGGTAACAAGTTGAGTGAGGGAAAAGACAGAATGCAAATCCGAGAATTCCTGTGCTTCAGTTGAGTATGGGGTTACAGTGGGAGAGGTGGTACACCATGTTTTATTAGGGAAGTTAAAATCTCCTAGAATGATGACGGAGGAAGAAGGAAACTGTGTGCAGATATTTTTGAGGACGTCATATAGTTCATTTGTAAAACAAGGCAACGAAAGAGGAGTCTGTAGCAAGCACATAGGATGAACTTTCGGTGGTCAATGGTTACCGAGGCCCAGATTATTTCGAGATCGCTGCTTACATAAATGCTTGATAAAAGAAATTCATTCGAAATGGCCAGAAGAACGCCACCACCGCGAGAATCGGTGCGGTTGCATCGGTAGATGTTGAATCTGAAGGTGTCATGGAAAAATTTCAGAGTTTTGAATAATATTACACAGCCAAGCTTGAGTGATTGCGACAACAGCCTCAAAGCAAGAATCTAAGGCAGATGACAGTTAATCTTTTTTTATAAACGACGCTGCGCGCATTGGTGAATAATATAGTTATGTGTTAACGTTCGTTCACTGCCCCTATCGCTTCCCTATGCCGCAGTATCAAGAACAGGCGCAGACGCAGTGAAGGGTTGTCGTAAAACAGGGTTTTTATTGTTCTGTAAACCTTCAATACGGTCAGTGTTTTCGTTGTAGGTGTAACGTTTTTTTTTATGGTGAGCTTGTTGTGACTCAGCAAAAAGGGATGGGAACCGGCTTGATTTTCAGGAAATTCAGTAAGCTTTTCCCAGACAATGCGGGTGGCTGGACAAAAAACTTCGGATAGCGCTATATTTTTTGTTTAAAAAGCTTACGTGCCGAAAGTATTCATTCTTTCACTTTAAAGTACACAAACTTTGCAATAACCGGACGACATTTGCTTGGGAAAAGACTGCCTATACGATGTGCCCGTTCGATTGAACCAGAGGGAAGTGAGGATATTCGTTTAGAATTGTAGTCACTTTTATTTCAGTTTATTGCCAGGTTTTCTTTGAGTCAGGCAACCTATAAAACAAAAAGTTGTCATAGCGTGAACTGTCTTTGAGTTCATCGATGCGCGACTGCAAAAGAGCATTTAGTGTGGCTAAAGAACCTGCAGTGGACTGCAATTCCGAAATTTGCGCACCAAGGCCATCCAAAAGACGAGATATTTCCTCCAGGGCGTTCAGTCTTTGTTGAATGTTAGAGACATTCGTTTCAATAGCCTTTTGTCCGGTTTTACTACTTTTTATGTCTGCCACAACCTCAGCTTGAAATTTAGAACTTTTAGAACTTTTAGAACAAGACCGCATTGCCGAACGTCAGCCCAGGAATCATGACCCCTTTCTATATTCCACTCACAACATCATACCTATTGTAATTACACAGTGCCCTATTTTTCATGACTGCTGCATTCCTGTTACCTTTAGTCGTCACGTATATTTCGTGTTCCCTCAGATACTCGGTCCCATTGCTTATCCATACGCCCAGATATTTGTATTTATCTTTCATCTCTAGCGTGACCTCCTGTATTCTAAGCTCACTACCTTCGTTGTCATAGAAAATCATGACTGCTGATTTTTCCTTACTGAATCTAAAATCTAACCTATCTCCCTCATTACCGCAGATGTCCATCAATCTCTGCAAATCTTCCTTGTTGTTGGCCATTAGCACTATATCATCTGCGTACATTAATGCTGGTAGTGCCTGATCAATAAGTTTTCCTTGTTTGACTAAAGAGAGGTTGAAGCCCAGTCCATTTCCCTCTAATTTTGCCTCTAATCCTTGTAGGTACATCATGAATAATAAGGGTGACTGGGGACACCCCTGCTTAAGCCCCCGTTTTACCTGTGCAGGCTTGGATACCTGTCTTTCCCACTTTATAACTACCTTGTTACCTTTATAGATACCCTTTAAAAGATTAGTGACTACATGTTCCACGCCTAGTGTGTCCAGTATTCCCCACAATTCCTCTTGAACCACGCTATCGTACGCTCCCTTGATATCCAAAAATGCTAGCCACAGGGGCCTGTGTTTCTTTTCTGCTATTTCGATGCACTGCATCAGTGAGAACAGATTGTCTTCCAACCTCCTGTGTTTCCGAAACCCATTCTGCAGTTCCCCCAGCACCCCCTCATCCTCTATCCACGCCTGCAGTCTTTCCTTTATAATCTGCATCGCCAGCCTGTAGACCACTGATGTCACTGTTATGGGACGGTAGTTGTTTATGTCAGCTTTGTCCCCCTTTCCTTTATAGATCATGCTCATCCTGCTAAGTTTCCACCCATCGGGAACTACACCATCGATTATTATTGTGCTCACTGCCTCTCTCAAAGCCTGCTTAAACTTCGGACCTAATGTCTTTATCAGCCTAATTGGAATGCCATCTGGGCCTGTTGATGTACTACTACCTTTTCTCAGCCCTTTTCCACTCTTGTTGTGAAAATGGAGCCATTGCACCACTTGATTCGTCCTTGTATATTGTGGTGCATAAAGTACTTCTTTGTTGAAATTTTTCTGTCACCCTTGCTCTTATATATTCAATAGCTTCGTCCCCTTCTAGTCTAGCACCTTGGGCTGTAGTTATAAAACTCTGCTCTAGGCTCGTCTCATTTTTAGGGAGTTTAGGTGGTTCCAAAATTTCGCAGCTGCCTTTTTATCTTTTTTATGTACTTTTGCCAGCCACTGAGCTCCCTTCCTTCTAATCTTTTTATTGATCAGAAGGGATGCATTCCTTCTACAGCTTAGAAAGGTTGCCCATTTTCTTTCAACATTTTCTCTCGGTTCACACCGCTGCTTTGCATGTCTGTGTTCCCTAGAGGCTTCCTGACGTTTTGCTATGGCTCTCTTAACTTCCTCATCCCACCAACTTTCGGGTTTGTGTCTTCTTTTCCGGGGTGGCTTGTCACGCGTCTTAGCCCGCTCTAGCTCAAAGAGTCTAATTAGATTCGTGTATGTCCGCACTGTCTTATTATCCTCCGTGATTACTTTCTCAATTTGTTTAGAGGCTATTTCAATTTGCCTTTCTGGATAAAAATTTTCCTGTAGTTGCTCATCTTCTCTCCTTCCCACTTTCACTGCTCTTCCAAAACTTAGCTTGGTACGTTTGTGATCGCTACCCAGACTTCTGGAGCCACCTTCATATATGTGCATTCCCCTGAGCTTATCATACACCCTATGTGACATCTGTGCATAATCTATCGTCGACTGAAGCCTTCCTACCTCCCATGTTGTTTGCCCTTCACACTTCCCGGTACTGTTGCAAATGATCAAATCAAGCCTTTCACACATATCCATGATAATTTTGCCTGTCGGGTCGATATACCCATCTATATCTTCTATGTGCGCATTCATGTCTCCTAGTATAATTATCTCGCACTCTCTTCCTAACTCCTGAATGTCCTTTGATATACACTCTACCATTGTCTGGTTTTCCTCTCTGGCCTTTGCTCCCGTCCACAAGTACACGAAACCAAGGAGTGTCATTATACCTGCCACTTTCCCTTTTAGCCATAAATGTTCCTTGCACTCCTGGTTGACCCTTTGCCAGTCTGTACTTTTATGAATGAATGCCCCAATACCACCCCCCTTTCTGCTGCCTTCTGTTCTATTACAATATTCCCATGCGTAGTCCGGATTGTTCGGAAGTTGTTCCATGTCCCTGAGATGTGTTTCTACAAAACCGTATACCATCGGCTTCTCTTCCCTTAGCTGTTCTTCTATCTCATCCCACTTCAGCCTGTTCCTACCACCCTGCATGTTAATGTTAAGTTGTTAAGTTTCGTGGACACGCAGCGCCACCTGTCGACGCAGTTTTAAGTAGTGCAAAACGTGATTTGCTTGCACAGTTTGCTGTGCAACCAGGTGCAACAAGAGCGCACAAAAGAATGATTGAGGGAAATATTATATGTAGTTAGGCAATGAACACTCAGAAAAAGAGCTACCAATTTCTCTCCTCTAGTCGGACGCGTCACCGAACTGCCGTGAAGTGCTTGCTGGTTAACACGCCTGAACGATGGTGAAAACAAGAGCAGACGCAACAGCTCTGCGCTCTACGAAAAAAAAACGCATCATGCGCTACTGTTGCGCTGTGAAGAACCACAGACGTAAATGACTTCAGTTTTACCAATTTCCGCAGCTTTCGCAAAGCAGAATGGTTAGAATGAGGCCGTTGCGAACGTGTTGGGTAAGCTAATTACTCGTGTTTTCCACAGCCGTTCGCATAAGTAAGTGTGATAATGTAGGTCTCCTGCTATTGTTTAGAGTAGCCTTGACGGAGAACCATGGTAACTTTTAATATGACGCTTAACAGACCCTCTGACCGCGGTGCGTGACGTACAACAGCAGTTAGGCGACGCCCGGCGGTTCGGGCATCGCACAAGTCGCGACCACCGATAATCTGAAGATGTAGCCGCCACACAGCATTACGCACGTGAAGCTTTGTAGGGTCCGAGTCCCAGCTTTCTCTAGGAAATGCGAACACGTGCGTCACACGGCTAAATCACAATATGATCATCACCCCAATCATGTGTCTTTTTTTTGCTGTTGGTCTCCGCAATTACAGGAGCTATCTTGGAGGCATCAGTTTTGCCTTTCGTTAAACACTGAGAAAGTGAGACACGCATGTATCCCCATTGGCAGTATATGCGAACGGAATGCAACCATCAACAGAGCATTCGAGCATACGTAATAAAACAGTTCAATGCATATGAGGTGATAAATCAATAAAGAATGCAACTGCAAAGCGAAAATCACCAGGGCTATTTGTGCCAGATAGAGCGAGCTTTGTACCACTGATCGCATACGTGGTTCATGTATGCACTTCCTTGCTTTTGTATCGTGTGTGTGCCCACGTTAAACGTAATTAGGGATTACGTAACGCACGTCGCAGTGATTGCATCAAACTCGATGTGATGCGATGCTCGCTTGCATTTAATGCCAGTTGCAGCATCCCAAAATAAATGAACCAACTTTCGCGTTGCGCCTGCATTTCGTTTTATTGAGGCTCCTACTTTTACGAAGCGAAGTTGGATCAAAAGAAGAAGGTTGTTAGGCCCTCATTTTTTGAAAATCATGCTTCAAAACCAACGAAAGAGGAGAGCCTATGCACGTTTGTTTGCAGACGGCTCTCTGTGCACTACTCATCTATGGCCGCCGTGGCGATGGGGGTGCTGGTGGCAGCGTTTTTCGCAGCGCCGCCTGGGCAGAGTTTGATGTTCTTTACTGCTCAAGTGGTGATCATACTTGCACCAGCAGGAACAGATCTCCCCAGAGTCGATCACTATGATAATTTTCCGTAGGGGAGAGGTTCGTTTTATTGAAAACAGCGAGACAGTGTTCTAAGGTCTGATGGGTCACGTTCAAGCATATTACAGTGCGACTCTTCGAACGTGTGGTAATATATACTCAAGCCAAATAATAACATTCGATATAACCTTCGCGCGTTCTGCTGACATCTAAACACAAACGCACGCACACAAACGTGCGTAAGCGCGCGACAGATTATTCAGTTAGTACACCTAACTCGGCTTGTTTGCGAGTGTACAATATAATTATATATATATATATATATCTTTATTATGCCCTAACCTCTAAGCCACTCCAAAGTGTTGTCTAGTGACGAAGGTGCAGCACAGGCAAACGTGCAGGCTAATCACAGCCTTAGAGAGGCCTACTAAAATACTCAATATGTAACTTAGGCTCCTAAATAAAAACATTGTGGTCAGACACCTAAAGCACCGTAATGAGAAATGCATTGTGGGCAGCTGTAGAGAGCACAAGTTTATTGTTCAGCCCTCTGGCAAACAGTACGAAAATGAGGAACATAAAGCTGAACTAATATACCACAAAATACATATATTGAATCGCTTCTTCTGTTCGTTTCTTTGCATTGACATGACTACGAGGGCACACCAAGAAATTTTTGCAACTAGTGACATGACACACGATAGGAAATGCACAAAAAGAAGAAACACGGGTGGTTGTGTCATTGCGTTAACTTACGAGCAGTATACAAAGTAACCATAATTTTTTAGAAAGAAATGAAAGAAACTTTGTGCAAGCAATGTCTCACGCCGGAAACAGACACATTACATAGCGGAATACTGTAGATTGTCTCTTTCAATTGACACAACGATTATCCTGCGCATTGAATGTCGCATTACATGCCCCGTATGTTACCCAAAATTGTTAGAATTGCCACATGCAAATTTGGTTTGTAGCATTGTCGTTCACGCATTTCGTATTTGTTAACCACACCTGCAAGTGAATTGTGTCACTGAAAAGCAGGGAGTAGGTAGCGGGATCTCATGCCTGTCGTATTTATGATGTAAGAGAAAATGCTTGAGGCCCGAGCACTTTGATTTAGGTGCATGTTAAAGAAGTAAAGTGGCAAAATTTCCGGAGCACCCCACTACGGCATCTCTCGTAGCCATATTGTGGTTTTTGGATCATCATCATCATTATCATCATCATCATCATCATCAGCTTGACTACGTCCACTGCAGGACAAAGACTTCTCCCATGTTCCGCCAGCCAACTCGATGCTGCGATTGCTGCCGCCACTATATACGAGCAAACTTCTTAATCTCATCTGCCCACCTAACTTTCTGTCACCCCCTTACCCGCCAGCCTTCTCTGGGAATCCAGTCAGTTACTTTTAATGACCGGCAGTTATCCTGCAAATGCGCTACATGCCCGGCCCATATCCATTTTCTCTGCTTCATTTAAACTATGATATCCTTAACCCTGGTTTGTTGCCTGACCCATTCTGTTCTCTCCTTGTCTCTTAGGTTACATGCGTGATTTTCCTTTCGATCGCTCACTGCGTCACCCTCAATTTAAGATAAACACTCTTTGTAAGTCTCAAGGTTTTGGTTCTACAGCTAAGTACCGGCAAGATGCAGCTGTTATAGACATTCCCCTTGAGGGATAGTGGCAATATACCAGTCATAACTTGAGTGTGTTTGCCAAATGTGCTCCAACTTAATTCTCATTCTACTAGTTACTTCATTATCGTGGTTTGAATCTGTGGTTATAAGCTGTCCTAAGTAGACGTAGTTTTTTACAACTTTGTGTGCACTAATATCTATCTCGAAGCGCTGTTCTCAACCGAGGTTGTAGTACATTACTTTCGTTTTCTGCAAAATAATTTTAATACTTACCTTTCTGCTCTCCTTGTCAAACTCCGTGATAATGAGTTGCAAATTGTCCCCTCAGTTACTCAACAATGCGATATCATCGGCGAAGCGTAGGTTACTTTGGTACTCTTCATTAACTCTATCCTACTGAAAAATTCTGTATGAAATCTTACGGAAAATGTATGGACTCCACATAGTTTCCTTATGAATTATACGGAAAGAATATGGATTCATATGGAAGCGTACGGAAGTTGTATGGCATATACGGAATTTTTGAAGGAAAATACGGAAGCATACAGAAATCATGTGGGGCATACGGGAAGTTACTTATGAAATATATGGAAGGATATGGAAGTCATGTCGTATATACGGAAAGTTATTTAAGGAAAATATGGAACGATATGGAAGTATGGAAAGATTTACGGAGTATACGGAGGATTCCTTAAGGAAGGGAAATATTGAAAGATATGGAAGTATGGAATGGTTTACGGAGTATACAAAAGCGTCCTTAATTGAAAAATAAACGAAGCGTACGGAAACTTCTTTACTAAATTATGGCAAAATACAGAGTTCCAGTGAACTAGTATTAATAAGACTGGAGGTATTAATGTCACTAGATTCAAATAACACTTTCAACCACGAGTGCCATTCAATCCGTGATGGCGCTACACTACATCCCGGAAAACGTAACGCCATTATGACCATACATGATATCAATGTTGACCATTTAGAAAGAAATTGCTGGAAAGGTTGATGAAAAGAAATGTAGAGTGATAAAAAATGTGAAGGTATGCTGAAATGAATAGTCAGTTTCGCGCAAAAATAACTACCACACAATTGAAAAAAAGCACAGACAGGGTGGGTGCTCCCTTGTAACTGCCAATTACTTTATTATTCTTCTTAACAGACAAGTGGAAAGAATTTGCTAAATAAATGTGCACAGAATTTTTTATATCACATAATTTATGGCCACTATGAGCCAGAATGACCCGCTTAACCAGTACAAACAGCTGATAGAATAACCACAAGCAACACGCCATGCGCAGCATGACAGAAAAGAAAGCGTCAAAATGAACGTCCTTATTGTGTCTATTTAGGCTTTCTAGAATGCAAAGGAACATATGCACACCTGGCTTGCGGTGCATAACCTCACACATAACCTCATACATGACAAAAACCCAGAGCGTTTCGCATTTCTTCGCTTTAAAACACGGTCTTGTACGTGCACGTGAACAGCTTGCAACGGAACTGCCGCAGCTTTATTAAAGCAAGAGTCTCTGCCTGGGTTCATTGCGCTCATGCAGCTGAGCCATCACTACAGATACATGCATATACATGCCCAGAGGCATCCGCATGTTTACATCATCGCCGACAGCACCGGCTACTCAGGTGAAAAGTAAAGACATTTTTGACGGCATTCTAGTTCAAATTATAGATGCCCTACAAAAGCTACATTATTAGCGTGTACGCATGCATGCAGGTCAAATCGGTAATGCTGAATGCGACCTCTTAAAAGGTAGTCATTTTGTTTGACTGCGACGGCAAATGTGTTTCTCATTCTCAAACTGCCTAATTCATTGAATTCTAATGGTATATATCTCTGTGTAGCAGCCACGTAATCTCTTTAGATGCAAATCTCATTCCATTCGAATTACACTGAAATGTCTACTGTGACAGGGGTATCTAATACACAAACGGTTTGGAAACGAATGGTTTTTGTAAGGCGCACACGATAAAGGGCTTCAAGTGCATGGAAAGTGCATGAACATACAGTCACAGGTTTCACCTAAGGGGTGAAACAGGTTTCACCTAAACTACAGGTTTCCCCCAAGAAGGGAGTGTGCAAAATATGCCTCATACTTTCACTTTAAAGTAGGGCAAGAGAGTTGCAATGAACCTTCCCCCCCCCGTGATGAAGAACTGTGGGTAGACCGAGATATCCTGAATATTTATTTAATTATTTATTTAATTATTTATTCATGATCTTACAGGATCATGATTATTGGGGATGATGTATAGATTGCATGAAAAACAGACTTGAGTAAACAAAAAGCTTGTGGTATCACAGGAATAACAGTGATGCATATAGAAAAGTAATAAAACAGATACAGAAGTTTTCGTGGAAAAATGGTACTTATAAGCATGAGTACAAACTCCAATTCATAGTTGCCTGTTCAATATAATTGTCATACTACACCTGCTCACACCCCTTGACAATCACCCATAATCAGACTCGTAGGTACTGTAAAATGCGAAGCAAGCACCCTCACCCAAGCAAGTGCCCTTCTCCCTTTTGCGGGAAGTCTTAAATAAGTGCCAGGGACTAGTCGAGCAACGAGAAAGTGTCCCCTCCCAAATCTGGTAAGGTTATTATTCGTTGTATGGGGAGTGGGGGGGGGGGCTTGCTTGAAATCTTTTGGTACTTGCATTGATAAGTATTCATTTTACTTGCACACACACATTACTCACATCCACACATAACTTCAATGAAGAATATTGCCTCTACTCCCCCTTCAGTGCTCACCCATTCGCCCCCTTACGCCTACTCTCATCATTGAGTGTTCACTCATGTTCATGATCACATCACTCGTCACTCACTCATACTCACACTCACTCAAATCATGAGTAGTCACTTGCATTCAAACTCAGACTGACTCGCACTCATTACCTCACAATGATGCTACATGCGAACTTGCACTCATGTAAGTAATCACTCATGTTTATACTTGGGTTTCTCAGGACACTTGTCACTCACTCATATTCATACTGATGCATTTCAAATGATTGAATGTGTGCACTTATGATTGAGTATGCCAAGGTAGTTTCCATAATTTCTTCAGGTACATGGTAATAGCTCCTAACGATTCAATTCAAAATAAGTGAGCTCTGTATACAAATATCTATGTGCATAGGTTTGTTACCGTGAAAAAGTGTGTCACAGTTCTGTGTGTCAGTGTGGTCGAGAGCTGCACACACTAGCAGTTGATAGTTGCACCCGGTTGCTTCTCGTGTTTGAAGCTCTCTCTCAAACCGAAACCGAAAGTGGTCAATAATGAGGGGCCTGTAATTATCTATCTGTCATGCGCTGCAGCAAAGGATGTGTCATGTTATGACTAACAGGCCCCCAGCAATACATTGCAGCAGAAAAACGCGAGGCCAAAGTTTTTGTGTCAGTATCCTTAGAAAGACACTTGAAGCAAACAACTATTCATGATAAAGTGAAAGGTTGATGTCCAAGAACATATAAAGTATTTTAAAGATTTGCATATTAGTAATTGAGAAACTAAGCAAATGTAGCACACAACATGCACCACCAGTGGAACGCAATAGTACAAAAGTCGTGACGTAGCAGACCCTCAATACAATTTAGAAAAATAGTAAGACTGCCTTGAAAAAACAAAGATTGTAAAAAGAAATATCAGAAAAAAAGGTTCCAAAATGGTATAAAATGTTACGCGTGCATTCTTTTGGTAAATTGAAAGGAAACAATTTCTAGTGCCGTTGCCTCACAACACATAGGTGAAAAAAAGTTTCATTTTTGCCAAGATCTGCACGCTGATGCGCCATAGTCTAAACGTGATTTTATTATTCATTGCTGCTGAGTGTGCAATGCTAGCTCATAAAATTCCACCTAATAGCAACCTAGAAGTTTTGCCCTACGCTTGCGATGTCATAGGTTGTTAAAATTTCGCGTACAACTTGATCAAGAGCAGCTGTAGGGCAAGACATAATTTACCGATGGGTGCCTTGGAAGGAACCTCTATACTCAAAGTAACTGAGTGTTGCACTTTGTCAATCCAATGAACTGAAAAGCCTACTTCTGAGCTTTCTAATAGCATGCAAACTACCGAACCTTGGTTTCCTTCCAAACTAACGTTTTTTTATGAAACAAGCACCTTGAGGTTTCTGGAATGGCGTTTTAGAAGTGCAGGCTAAGTTGATGTACCGTCGAAACATGCAATAACTAAATTTTGAGGGAACCCAATTCTTACTGCGACGAAATATTTTCGAACAATCTGTAAATGCACAAGAGAGTCACTGCATTTGATGACTCACGAATACGAAACATATTTCAACAGCAGTCCTTGAATAACAAAATTCTTAGAAAAAAGTGTGTAAGTAATTCACTATCGTGACATTACCTGCATTAATAAATTGCTCAAATGCATGAGTGATACACTTGAATTGCAAGAAAACTATGACCACAGTGCACTTGGGTAGCCACCACCATCACTGTTTACGAAAAAGAGAAGCTGGCGTTCATGATGATGATCATTCGTTCATCGCTATGGGCCACTGCAGAGTGCCCAACCCAAAAATTCATTTAACTAGCAGTAACTGCACCTTTACACCTTTAAATGCAAACCACAAGAATCTGTGACAACTTTACAGTGGTCATGTGGTAATATTTTTACAGACTTGTACGAAAACACCCGCTTATTATGCTGACTCGTAATCATAGACTAGGTAGCGAAATTGGCATCCACATGGAGCTTCTTGCGCTGAAGTAAGTTGTGGTTCACTAGCTTTGTTGGCTTTGCGTACCCAATGCTGCCGCACGTCATCGCGTGTATGGAGTAGTAGCAGTGACTGTGTATGCTTAGTTCAACGTAAATTGCATGAAGCGATCGTGAAAGCCGATTTGTCTGCCCACAAAAATGCCCGCTTCAATGAAAAAGCTGAAGTTCATCACCCAAGTGATTAAGGATTAAATTGTCATTCAGGTAGAAAAGGGCAAAGAAAGAATGTACGTTACTAAGAATGCAGCATCTCGTCCAGCTCGCTGTCCACAATCATCAAGGGCACCATTAATAGAGGGCAAGAAGAAGGCCCCCATTATTAGTATGCTTGAAAATGGCGTGGGAGCTAGAAGCAAAACCTGGATGGCTGCAGTGTTCCCGGACGTAGACAAAGCGGTGTCCGCGTAGTTTTGTGAACAGCAGGAAGGGTTGATACAGTGTGCGAATACACTTTTTGCAATAAAATGTTTTTTAGTCAATTTCCTCTTCCCTGTCGCTTTCTCATGCCACATAAGTTCCCGCAAGAGCAATTTTTTTCGCTTTCCTCGCCGATTTGGTTATTGAGGGGTTCAACTGTATTGTTTTTTAGTGTCCCTTCAGCATTTTTGCACTAGAAATTGCTATGACATATCCCATAAGGCATCAGTCTCGTTCGATTGAGTTCGGCAAATCACACACATACATTTTCTCATCAGCTGGAAATGCAAGTAACAAACAAGGTGCAACAATATCCGAAACCTTCAACACAGATGGATTAGACACATGTGAAAAAAACACTCCTTTATGTGGCCAGGCAGCTTGACATTACTTTCAGTGCATACTATTTTCTTGCACAAAAGCATTATTTCTTCAGGTTTGTGTGAGAAATTATGCACAACAACAATCCTGTCGATGACAAAATATTCTTCTTCAGCAGTGCGCACAATGCTGCTATCACTTTTTTTGCCCTCTTATAATGCCATAAACATAAACACTGAGTGCAAAGACATATGAGACACAAACACTGAGTGCAAAGCACTGATTTTCTCTGCTGTCAACTCAGGCGAAGGATCAGGATTTCCAAACAATGATACTGAGTCAATAGATGTTACTGCCAAAGTTTTCGGATAGCCAAAAAGAGAACAGATGAAATCTTTGACCTTAGTTTCAAAGGACCGTAGTTTAGTGACGAGATGCAGCTGCTGAAACATCACGAGCATCTCTACAACCTGGTTTGGCACCCCTTTCGGTCCCGTGATTGTCTTCAGCAGTCTTCCATTGCCACTCTCGAACACAAAGGCAGAGTGTGCCCATAGTGGCCCGAACCTTTCCACAGAAGACGCAAGGTGCAGCAGTTGATGCAGGTTGAATGTCATCATGCGTGAAGTGTAGAGTGTCTTCGTCCGGGAAACGAACTCTTGTAGCAGACGACCTGGATATTAAATATTCAGTACTAAATGAACGCTGTAGTTCTGAATGGAATTGAACACTTCAAAAGGCCTAGTATGACGCAATGAGCGATGCTAAAACCAAAAATTACATGAATTAAGATATTAAACTAATTTAGGTCGTGCATTTCAGTAATGCCACTTTGACATTTGCACCTCTTTATGGTAAAACAATACGGTAATTGAGAACAGGGGCAGAATACACGTCACGCACAAAACATCAAGTTTTCATAAGGCAGTGATTATATACATCAAGTCCTATTAATTTTAGAAGCAGTGTGGTAAAGACCTCGTCCTAACGGGAACTGAAAACAAAGGCTGCATAGAAACACTTAGATGGGTAACATGCACCTTTAGCACAACTTCTTCCGAAGGCAATGTGTCAGTAACCGGCACTACACTGGCCATCTAGAAAGCACTAGTTTTTGGTGGTGGTGGCAACATACATCTTGTTTTATATTTGTGTTGTGTTGACGTCTGATTACAACGCCATAATTATTGAAGAAATTTACTGTGAAGAAAATGTTCTCTGAGCCACGCCACTTTCTCTCATTGTAAACATTGAGGCGTGGAGTAGTTTCGGCATATCAAAGGAGACGATTCTTAATTTTTTACAGCAATTATGAAAGTGATTATGTTTATGACAACAATGTTTCACAGGAACTAAATGGTCGAGAAAGCACCAACAGTAACAGGGACAATGCAGATGATGCTAAAAAGCATGCTACACATCACATCATGTGCTGCTTTTAAGGGACCCCGAAACAGATTTGATAATTTAGCATAAACACTTTGAAACACTAAAGAAAGTCCCAAGAATCATTTTCAAACAAATTTGAACTCTTTGAATAACTGTATATTAGTTTCAAGGCTTTAGACATATACATCAATAATGATTGCAATGGCTCAGTTGAACGAGTTTTACTCTTCTTGCATAACCTTACGTAGCTTTTTTTCACATTACATAGCACCGGCGACTGATCTGACTGGCTATGACCACAGTCTGTGTCAGTGAACTTCTGGTGGTACGTGAGCTTTATTTACCTGTGTTACAAAATGCGTTTTAAGTTGACGTGAGCTTTGCAATAGTGTTTACTTTGAGGTTTTTTATCGGGCATCTTTCTATTGCTAGTTTATTCATATAAGAGAAATCAATTTTCTTTATAGCACCCCTTTAAGGTACGTCGCGACCTTTGAAAACAATACTTCGTTTATACAATTACCAGTAGGCTTCTCTAAATCTGGAAGTGATGCTTTGTGAAAATCAAACTTACATTTTGATCAGTAACACAAAGTTATACTTGTGCCCAAACTCGCAGGATACCTTTAGATTGGTTTATGATGAAGTACTGTAAAGCCTATTAAGATGGAGTAATGGTAATTGTGGCCTTTTGTACTGCTAATTGCATTATTTGCTCGTATTGAGGCTCAGATTGTGACACAATGTTTACATTGCACCAACGTGCTGTACTACCATTGTGAAAGCCATTTTTCATCAGTTCACCAAGATTGTCATCTTACCAATAAAAACAAAATCTGGCTAAGTTCTGAGTTAAAGGCTGAAATGCAAAGTGTAAAAAGTCGATGCACCTGCAAACAATTCAGTGAAACCTCTGGGCACAAGTCAATACAAGTACAAGTGATGTTTTTTGAAAGACATGCTATATGAAGAGAAGGCTGTGTAGGCTTACATCTGTTTAAATATGTTTTTATGAATTATGCCTGCGCAAAAACCCAAAACATGAATGAATGCTTCAGTCGGGCACTTTGGCAGCATGTTCCCAAAACTGTCCACGTAGACTCGAACACCGCTTTCTTTGGACTGTTATATTGAACATGTCAGTTCTGTAATCGAAATGGTGGCACGATAGATATCTTGAGGCAAGCTGACATCAATCGTAGTTACAACAGCACAGTAGCTTGTCTCTGCAAGCACCGCAATCACTCGAAGATTGTCAACCGCCAGTCAATGACTGACGAGAAAAACATTTATAAAACTAGGAGCAGCTGAACCACCAAACGAGGATCGTGGCAGCTGAGGAAGGTCCCAGCTATGAGCCTAGTGGCTAGAGGAAAACTCCTATTATTTCTTTTTTTTCAAAACTTCAATTTTGAAGCAGGACTAATAGTTGGCCTAGTTGGTGATATATTGTGGGCAGGAACAGCACCCAAAATCACAAGACGAAGAGACACAAACAGCGCTTGTTTGTTTCTATTCTCTTTGTCCCGTGAGTTTGTGCGCGGTTATTGCCCATAAAATGCTTCATTTTTAGTTTATTCTTGCGCCAAAAGTATTACCTTTTGAATGATTTAAGATTTCTTAATGAACATCCCATGCTTAAGTATGGAACAATAATCTATACAATGCATTCGAATAATTGGAAACTGCCAATAGCTTTTGATGTAAGGTTTTGACTGGATTGCAACCATCTAAAATTACCCTATTCGGTTTTTTAATATACTATACTTATTATTGACAACAGTGCAAATATTCTAGTTCACTGCATAGCCCGATTGTACAGCTACATCACCGCCAGGTGATTTTCGTTTGGTGTTGAAGGATCGGTATTTAATATTGTTCCCGCAATAAGGGGCAGGAGGGGGGCATATTATAGACTATTTCCGTAATTCATTGTGAATACTTGCACGGTTTTGTCTAATATGCCCAAATTGTGTTTTTAAACAGCCACTTTATTGCCAACACAAAGCCATCAAAATCAAAAAAAGATTTCTGAGAACGTTGCAATATACCTTAAGTAATGCAGCATGAATTTTTAGGAGGTAAATGTTTTTTACGGTGAAATGGGGGGGGGGCTGCACAGGTGAGTGTGTAATATTTGTTGGTTAATGCTAGTTGTCCCATGCCCAATACAATCTTTGGCATTGGCACATGCCTCTGTGTGCCATAACCAGCTTATAACACAGCTGCCATATTGTTTCATTTATCTCTACAGTGAGTGTTCAGGCAGTCATCATCACCATCAAAATTTTCATGTATGTGGCCGTAAGCCTGGTCAAAGGCAACTGCCATGACGTGATGCTAGATTCTAATACTTTCGGTGGGCATGTTTAAGTGAGAGCAATATTTATCATAATTGTTGTGCTGCTGTAATGTTTATAAATTTATAGCTTTATTAATTTCTCTAATATGATTATCAGGCAGAGAACTCCTCATTAAAGAATTAAGGTCTGTTATATGAGTGAAGTGCACTGGTGAAGTGATTTTTAATTAGGCACGGCAAGATGGACTACTGACAATGCGTTACCTGTGCCAGTGCATGAAACACTGGTAATTGAAAAAGGAGAAAACCCACAAGAAATTTGCAGAAAGGGATCCAGAGCCCCGGCATCAAAGAAAGAGGAAGAGGAAGAATCGTGTGGGTGCTTTTTTTACATTGCGCCAAATTAATTTCACAGTCAAAACACAGTAATCATATTCCCCTAGTCTAGAAAATCTAAAGGTATTGACTTGCATTAACCACCGGCTTCTTGGCCAATCCCCCTTATTGGGTGAGAGCCACAAAAGAAAGGAACAAGCAAGCAAGCAAGAACGCGGCTAGGGTGCGGAATGTGAGCTGATCAGGTGCTGGTACGGAGACGTCAAGGCATGCACCTAGCCGGCGACGACAATTACGGGGTCCTGGGGACCATTCAATCACCACCAAGGCTATTGGCTAGTTCCCGGCACGGTCTGGTTCTGGTGTTCGAGCTGAAGACAGTGCCGCAGATGACGTCGTCTACCGGGAGCGGGAGCGAGCCGTCAAGCTATGGGCCTGAGCTGTTAAATAACGCGAACCACTAGTGAGCCGTATCTATCTCCTTGCGTGTCTGGACTCCAACTCAAGAACTGGAGAGACTTTAGACACGTAGGGGTTTCCCCTCGTTAACGAGAACTGCCAGTGTTTGTTAGACTTCCTTTTGCTGATCTTAGAATTCCCCATTTTGTGTTTTTTTCGTTTTTGTGAAAACACTTTTTTCAGGCAAATGAAACGCTCACCTGTTTTTCTCTCCAGAGAATAAGGTTTCACAGCTAGCCCAACTGGTTTTATTTACCGAACCTGTCACAAAGTCACAAAGAAACATAAGGCTACTACAAAAGCCCTTCACATACCTTATTGAGAATCATGGTTGGTAACAAGTTGCAAGGCACTGTATGAGGGGCATCTCTTCTGAACTGTATTTGAGATTGGTTCAATATAGAGCTGGTTCAAAGAATGTGAACTGTTTAGTTATGATGCCTTCTACAGGAAACTAACAGACTCAGCCAATGCACACTGCCCCTTTTTCTAAGTTTAGCACACACAAGTGGTGTATCTCCCTCATGTCGTCTGAAATTGTGATGTAAGAGCAAGCCACATAATGTGAAGTGACAAGGCCCCAATGACTTTCTTTTGGTCTTGTAAGCTGCACTTGCTTGCGCCTTTGTCCCACAAAATATTTTATTTCTTTTCTGCATTTCTTCTCAGCGCCTTTACACTGAGCGCTTGGCACTACCCATCGTATAACAAAGAACTGCAAACACATGCTGTAGTAAGCGATACACCTTAATAAGGCTAGATAGAATCAAGCGAACAACAACCAGCTGTGGAACTTCCAAGCAGTGCACCATATGGTGGAATGCATGTGTGCTGCCTTTGCCTCTCTCAAATCTAACTTCCATGAAGAACGAAAAAAACACAGCATTGTTTTAATTTTCCACCATTTATGTGCCACTTGAGCACTTTATACTTTTCAGACATGATCATCACCAACTTAACTACGGAATGCGCTTGTTTTTAAAAGGCCCAAGTCTATAAAAGGACTCTTAAACAACCATACTTTTAAACAACCACACTTTTTAGAAGCAACAAGAAACCCATACACACAAGATTTCACATTAGCACAAAAGCGTTTGCTATGAGAGCCATGCTACACTCACCTGTATTTGAGCATGCGTTTTACCTTTCGGATTGATTTTGCATCTAAGAAAATTATCAAGCAAACATTTTCATCTCTTAACGGATAACCCTTCACACTCTACAGTCAATCTGAGCAACTTACAAGCAAGCTGAACTTGTGGCGAAGTCAGCTCTTCTAAAAGGAGTATGTACACAGCTTCAACAAGAAGCACAAAGTGATTCAGGTGGCGCTGCGGCAGGATCTCTGAGCAGCATGGCACGGCATAGAAGAGGAGCCAGTGGCGCCATTCACTCGCCTTCCAATGGCAACGTTCTCTGATCGAGCGTAGGAGCCTAGTGAAGCACTGAGGAGGCTTGATAAAGAGCAGCCTCTTGTCCACCTGTGCGACAGTTGATGGGTGCCCTGCCGTATGATGTGATATAAGTAACCCATTCCACCATTTTATAAGAGGGATATAATTTTGCAAAAAAATACCATAAAAGAGACACTGCCATATTGAAGCATAAGCATCTATTGCAGGCACCAGATATACGCCTCTGGAGTGCTGAAATACTGAACTGTGTGATTAACATGTTGCTTTTTTTTCTACTTCTCAGCATGTTTATGTGGCAGCTTAGTGTACTCCACATCAAATGAATTGCAGAATTCATGTACCATTGCCTGTGCATGGTAGGAGAATGAACCAGAAAAATTGTAATTGGGCCATATATCTTGATGCCATGGCCAACATTTTTTATCCAAAATATACTGTTCATCTATAATTATATAATAAGAATCATTTTTCAAGTACTTAAAAAAATGATAGGCCTGGGCAGATAACAGTTGGTAATGTTAGTAGTTAAGTGCAACTCTTGAGTAGAGGCTCTAGCATAATACTTACCAATGTCATTCGGTTTGAACCACCAACTGTAGATGACAGCTATCAACATGTAAAAAAAACAGCCCTCTAGCCTTTAACTTCAGCTTCAGTATTGTTTGCTGTTAGCCTCCCATGACTTTATCCTGTGGTCTTTCTTATTAAGAGTGTTTACACTTGCCAGTGATTCTTTCATTTAATGTAACTATATTTGAGAAATCGTATTTACCCTAATGCAAATGACTTTTACCAAATTTTTGATCTGAATAAAGGTAGATGCTTGGAAATCGTTTACTTTGAGCTTCAAAGGCCATTTGCTACAGGTCAGAAATGGTCTGTAGCATTTAAAAAAACACAACCCCTACATTGCCTTCCTTCCGAAACAAATTCTTTTCTCTTTTGTATTTTGTTTCCACTCACTCCTTACTAAGGTTAGAAAATATTGTATCAACTCAATCACTCTAATGGGGAACACAGCACTGCATGGCTGTGCTTCACCAAGTGCATCAGGGTATGCAGGGCACTTGACCATAGCATCATCATCATCATCATCATCAGCCTGTCTACGTCCACTGCAGGACAAAGGCCTCTCCCATGTTCCGCCAGTTAACCCGGTCCTGTGCTTGCTGTTGCTAATTTATACCCGCAAACTTCTTAATCTCATCTGCCCACCTAACCTTCTGTCTCCCCCTACCCCGCTTCCCTTCTCTGGGAATCCAGTTGGTGACCCTTAATGACCAGCGGTTATCCTGTCTACGTGCTACATGCCCGGCCCATGTCCATTTCCTCTTCTTTATTGCAGCTATGATATCCTTAACTCCCGTTTGTCCCCTAATCCACTCTGCTCTCTTCTTGTCTCTTAAGGTTACACCTACCATTTTTCTTTCCATTGCTCGCTGCGTAGTCCTCAATTTAAGTTGAACCCTCTTTGTGAGTCTCCAGGTTTCTGCTCCGTAGCTAAGTACCGGCAAGATACAGCTGTTATATACCTTCCTCTTGAGGGACAGTGGCAATCTACTTGTCATAATTTGAGAGTGCCTGCCGAATGTGCTCCACCCCATTCTTATTCTTCTAGTTACTTCAATCTCGTGGTTAGGCTCTGCGGTTATTACCTGCCCTAAGTAGACATAGTCTTTTACAACTTCAAGTGCACTATTACCTATCGCAAAGCGCTGCTCCTTTCCGAGGTTGTTGTACATTACTTTCGTTTTCTGCAGATTAATTTTAAAACCCACCTTTCTGCTCTCCTTGTCTAACTCCGTAATCATGAGTTGCAATTCGTCCCCTGAGTTACTCAGCAATGCAATGTCATCGGCGAAGCGCAGGTTACTGAGGTACTCTCCATTAACTCTTATCCCTAACTGTTCCCATTCTAGGCTTCTGAAAACGTCCTGTAAGCACGCAGTGAATAGCATTGGGGAGATTGTGTCCCCCTGCCTTACACCCTTCTTTATTGGTATTCTGTTGCTTTTTTTATGAAGCACTATGGTAGCAGTGGATCCCCTGTAGATTTCTTTCAGAATGTTTATATATATTTCATCTACGCCCTGATTCCGCAGTGTCTGCATGACGGCTGATATTTCTACTGAATCAAACGCCTTCTCGTAATCTATGAAGGCTATGTAGAGTGGTTGGTTATACTCTGAGCATTTCTCTATTACCTGATTGATAGTATGAATGTGGTCAATTGTTGAGTAGCCTGTTCTAAATCCTGCTTGTTCCTTTGGTTGATTGAATTCTAATGTTTTCTTTACTCTGTTAGCAATCACCTTTGTAAATAGCTTGTATACTACAGAGAGCAAGCTAATCGGCCTGTAATTCTTCAAGTCCTTGACATCTCCTTTCTTATGTATTAAGATGATGTTAGCGTTCTTCCAAGACTCTGGTACTTTTCCCGTCAGGAGACACCTCGTAAATAGAGTGGCTAGTTTTTCTAACACAATCTGTCCTCCATCTTTCAGCAGATCTGATGTTACTTGATCCTCACCAGCAGCTTTGCCTCTGTGCATGCTCTCCAAAGCTTTTCTGACTTCTTCTATCATTACCGGTGGGGTGTCGTCTGGGTTACTGCTAGTTCTTATAGTATTAGGGTCGTGGTTGTCTCGGCTACTGTACAGATCTCTGTAAAACTCCTCCGCTATTTTAACTATCCTATCCATATTGGTAGTTAATTTGCCTTCTTTGTCCCTTAGTGCATACATCCGCCTTTTGCCTATCCCAAGTTTCCTCTTCACTGCTTTGACGCTTCCTCCGTTTTTCAGAGCGTGCTCAATTCTCTCCTTGTTATACCTTCTTACATCGCGTACTTTACGTCTATTATTCAGCTTTGAAAGCTCTGCCAGTTCTATTTTGTCTGTTGTACTTGACACTTTCATGATTTGACGCTTCTTAATTAGGTTCTTCGTTTCCTGGGAAAGCTTGCCGGTGTCCTGTCTAGCTACCCTGCCTCCAACTTCCACTGCACACTCCGTGATGATACTCGTCAGATTATCATTCATTGTATCTACGCTAAGGTTGGTTTCCTCGCTAAGAGCAGAGTACCTGTTCTGCAGTGACACTCTGAATTCCTGTACTTTCCCTCTCAGTGCTAGCTCATTGATTTGCTTCTTGCGTATCAGTTTCTGTCGTTCCTTCTTCAAGTCTAGGCGGATTCGAGCCCGTACCATTCTATGGTCACTGCATCTTACCTTGCCAACCACTTCCACATCCTGCACGACTCCTGGGTGTGCAGTCATTATAAAGTCTATTTCGTTCTTATTTACGCCATTAGGGCTCCTCCATGTCCACTTGCGGTTTTCTCGTTTTCGGTAGAAGGTATTCAAAATACGCAGATTATTGCGTTCTGCGAATTCTACTAGTAGCTCTCCTCTGGCGTTTCTAGTGCCGATGCCATAATCTCCTACTGCCTGGTCTCCAGCCTGCTTCTTCCCTACCTTTGCATTAAAGTCGCCCATTACTATAGTATACTGTGTTTTCACCTTACTCATTGCCGATTCCACGTCTTCATAGAAGCTTTCAACTGAAGCGTCATCATGGCTGGATATAGGCGCGTAAGCCTGTACTACCTTCATTTTGTATCTTTTATTCAGTTTAATTACAATGCCTACCACCCTTTCATTAATGCTATAGTAATCCTCTATGTTGCCAGCTATGTTTCTGTGAATTAGGAACCCTACTCCCAGTTCTCTTCTGTCTGCCAAGCCCCGATAGCAAATGACATGCCCATTCTGTAGCACAGTATAGGCCTCATCTGTCCTCCTAACCTCACTCAGCCCTATTATATCCCATTTAATGCCTTCTAGCTCCTCGAATAATACAGCTAGACTTCCCTCACTAGATAACGTTCTAAAGTTAAACGTTGCTAAGTTCAAGTTCCAATGGTGGCCTGTCCGTATCCAGAGATTCCTAGCACCCTCTGCTGCTTTGCAGATCTGACCGCCGCCGTGGTCAGTTGCTCCGCAGCTGGTGGGGACTGAGGGCCGTGAGTTGATTGACGAATGCCTACGGGAGGGGGTGGCCAGATACTGCACCAGGGTGGCCAATCCTTCTCTGGTGAGATCAAACCATAGCGGCGCACATGTAATGGGATGTGTCACTCTAACTGTATAGCAAAGCTGTGTGAGTAAAACATGCTTCATTGTTGAAGTAGATGTTGCAAAGCACCCTCTGTGGCTGCACTACATCGCTCCAGTGTGCAGTCGCACCGCATTGAGTGGCACTGCGCTAAGCATCGCCACACTAAGCCACGTTCGAGTGGATAAGCCGGTTCATATTGCTCTTTAGCAAAATATTGCTGCAAGAAAACTACGAAAGCAAAACATAGATATATATTATATTTCAAAGCCTTCATCGTTGTGAAAAATCCAACAGGCTTTTATTCTGAAGTTGTTGTCCCGATATGATATTTTTAATGCAACCGGTCATCCCTGATGTAGTCTACTTATGCCTTGCTGCTTCAGCATTTACACCTGTTAGCAGCATTAGCTAGCACTTTTGATCTTTTACCGTGTATATATATATATATATATATATATATATATATATATATATATATATATATATATATATATATATATATATATATATATAATACTATGTTGTGAAGTGAAATACTAAGATACACAACTTTAACTTTTGCAGAAGTGACGTAATCCCATAACCTGAAGACAATGAACACAAGCATGCCAGATTTGCATAGTTACATAAAATGGGCACTCACATGTCAGATCAGCATAATTTAGATATTTTGGAAGCGTATGTACTGAACGTTTCTCTAACAATCATACCAATTATATTCAACGACACATTTCATGTACAACCTATGGTAAAACTGTTTCTGTCCAAATGTTCATGCATGTATTAATGAACTTTTGTGACACTGGGCTGCCTTCTAAGGCACATCACCTGAATAATTTTTTTTTCAAACACATGACAAACTGCCACACACAACATAATATATTGTATATGTCAAGGAATCGAGCTGTGTGAATTTCGTGAAAGCTTATTGATTTCCAGTAAACTGACAATGCGAATTAGACATGGAAACTTATTTAAACTTGCACTGCAGAAACTATTAAACTTATGATGAAAATTAGGCCGTATAAACAAACAAGACAAAAGAAAAAAGCAGGTACACATTGTGCCTTGCTTTCTTGCTCTGCCAAGTTTTCATCACAAATCTATACCAACCAGCCCAACTATCAACCCTTCTGCATTGTACGAAACCAATGTCTCCTGAATTCCATAAAAAGGTTCTCACTAACCAACGACAAGTAGCCCTTATAACCTGCGCCCATCATGTAGCATATACTTAGCTACAGGTAAGCATGTTACTCCAGACATTTTCAGGACATGTTGAGACAAGCTGGAGGGAATTCGTTCACAACGAGTTATGTTTTGTCCTTAGTCAAAAACATGGGGCTGAACCCCGACTTGTATTCTACAAAGCAATACCAACCTATGTAAAATGCTTCCTGATTGTTGCTGGAGTCAAACCAAGCATCCGCGAAAGACTTGGTGACGCCAAGAAGGACACAATGCATGTAGTCCACAGTTTGGCCGAGGACAAGGTCAAAGCCCTTCAACCTTGCAAGCGGGGAAGGTCTTTTCAGCCCATTCACTGGCTCGCCGATCTCAATGGCAAATTTTATGTCTCGCATCATGCCTTTTGGTGTTCGCAGTTCATCTGCCACGACATTCATGTACCTCTGGCCTCCTACGAAAAATTGGTAGAAAAGCTTCAGTAACCACAAAGCCTTTATCATCAGACAATGCAAAAAGTGTAATTTAAACACAGCCTCACAGCTTTATTTTAGACTATGAAACACTTGATGAAATTATGGTTTTCTGTATGGTAGATACACTGGGCTTTATCGCTTTCTATACTTAGATATTAGGCATTTTGAATTTGAAAATATAAAGGCTTTACAATTCTAAGTTTTTCATAGCAGGTTACTACTATTAGATGCTGTATTCCAGATCAGGTGGCCAAAGTTGTTGACTTCTTCCGCAACTTCCCATGAACAGTGACATGTCAGGTTGCCGTCCAAACCTAAGGCCAGCAACCAAACAATTTTTCATACGACACTCAGGAGGCAGCTCATTTATCAAGAACTGGATTGGCCATATCGATGACGTTGACGATTTAAAGATAGGGCTCCCATCTGTATTGAATGTGAGCGTCAAGTTCATGCTGCCAAACGTCGCCACTCCGGCGCAGTTTCCTGAGAATTGCCCCATCTGTTATGTCGTCCAGGGCCCCTGAGGTTTCGTTGCTGCCTTCATTCAACTGAATAAGTCGCTTGAAGAGATCATCCTTACTTCGGGCAATCAATAATTTTACTTGCTCTTTCAAGTGTAGAATAATAAAAAAATTTCCTTTGACCTTCAGCGCAGAGACGTCTCTGTCTACAGAACAAGTGGGGCACCTCATGGTACTTGCACCAGTTTGGGAGTTCAGCAGGCTGCGACAGACATCACAGTAGAAAAATTGCTTGACGAGGCTCCTTGTTTTGGATGACCACATCTTCCTGAACAGGTACTTTGTTCGTGGAAGAGTGTTCCCCTTGAAGCCAAAGAGGCCATCAATAAGGCTGAGAAGATCACCTAAGACCTAAGGCCACCCAGCTGAGGCCATGAGTTATCGCAAAGGCCATGATCATAACTAGTGCCGCTGCCTTCGATGTTGTTGACCCAGGCAAAGTATGAGAGTCCAAGAGCGCAAAATCTGCTGCTAGTAACTCCGACTCATCTAGAAAGGTCGGGAGTGCCTCTTCCGATTTGTTGCTAGCTTCAGTGTCACCATCGTTCTCAGAACAGTCGCTGCAGTCGCTGAATATGTCATCCATAAATGGCTCATGCAGCTGGGTTTCTTCAGCACTTTCAGCGCACGCACCATTATCCGTCTCCGCGTGTTCACAGACAGTGTCGTCGTCAGAGTATCTATCGGCCTGTGATGAGCGCACATCCTCGGGGTCCAAGCTGACGTTGTCACCGCCACTTTAGCGCATCGTCTGCGCCGTCTGCGAGTCAAGACAGGCTCACTGGTCGACGGCGAAGGGTGACCGCTTGATGCCTGCGCGTCCGCGGAGACTTCGGCATCGTAGCGAGGGTCACAGGGGTCACTGCGCTCTCGCTGTTTTTTCCAAAACGCCGTTGACCGCGGCAGCACGAAAAGCCCGTCTCTATCGAGATAGCGTTTTCGAGTGTTCTTTGGTGAATCCTGGCTCATTTTTCGTGCAAAAAGCACAGCCTCACAGAGCAGCCGGCGCAGAAAAATGACTTGAATGTGGTCGTCCCTAGAACACCTGGCGCAAACAAACTTTGGGGATCGATGAGCGAACTCATGTCGAACTGTCAAACCGCCACTACACACAGGAGCACGTCCGTAGTACTCGCATGAGTTGTGAAACTCTGTAGGCTTCCTGTATCAAAATGCCAACACACTACTTTTTTTCCGGTTGAACGCAAAAAAGTTGTAGTGTCACCTATTGAGTAAAATACTTACTATAATTTGATTATTTGTGCTTTGTTGTTGTTTTGAGGTAGTGCAAACAATAGTTAACTTTCAAAAAATTTAGTAAAAATTTTCTCAAAATTTTAGAACACAGTTTTGCAACTCATACAGTTAAATAACTTTGGTGTTGGCTGAACTGTCATCCGAACTCAATCTTGTAAGCAAAGGTTGTAAGTTCTGTTAGAACTCTACGTAAATGCAGGAAAAAAAGAAGTGTATACATTTATTAAAACAAAAATCAAAATACCAGTTACACTGATGACACGCATCATGCATATTCAGATTATTGTCTCAGGGCGCTGCGGGGGCTCTAAACACTTAGGGAAAAAAAGCAACCAAGTACTGATACCAAAATAATTAACCCAATACGTACGATACCAATATATGGTAAATAAAAGCCATAGAAAAAATGGTGCATTTCTAGATCTTCAAAATATGTTGAAATCACCACTTTTAAACAAGGTCAGTGCATTCAAACGATCAACCGATTTTGCTATTGAAATTGAAAATTAAAGTTTTTTATTTATTCCTCCACCCCTTCCCTGCGTGTTCAGGATTCTCTGACACGCTCTGCCCAAGCAACAGACAGCAATGTATTGTCCTTCGTGTTGCGTTGAATTACTTGCAGATATTCATTGCTTCTGTGAACTTCGACTGATATCAAACTGCCTGTGCTGCTTTCCGATTGTCGAAAGCCGTCCGGAAGACTACCTGCTCCTGCGTGTTCTTTTCAATAAATAGTTTTAAAATTACATATATGCCGGTCACGATATCGATTTGCCATTGAATGATTCACTAAGGTAAACATAGATTGGCAAACACACTCGGTCACCAGACTCTGATCGATCTGCGAGGTTGAGTACGATTGCGCCTGGCTGAATAACATTTTAGTCTGAGTCCGCGTGAGCCCTAAGGGCAAAACATAGGTCTTGAATTAGTCTGAGTGAGCTGTGCCTTTGTTAGGCGACCAAATTACTCACGTTTACAATCGCCTGTGCACACATATCTCAACGCACGAGCGTTTACGATCCGCATCAATATTTATCAATCAGAGCGAGATTTAGCGGATGGCGCCCAGGTGTCACCTCTCCTCCCAAGCTACATTTCACGGAAGTTCTTGGTGAAGGTGTATCGTGTGAGTTCCTCGCTAAATTGTAACCACCGAAATTTGTATTTTCAAGTGCAGATCAAAAGTTGTATGACAGAGTTGTGTGAGGTATTCACATTAAAAAGAAATGACACCAGCATCGAAAAGGCTAAATTATGCTAAAGAACTCATGAGTCGGATTCCTTAACTATAGGCTCAAACTGAGGTGAATCCGTGAGTCCCAGTGAACACTGCCAAGTATAACTATGGCGAGCCTGTTTTACACCCGTAAAACATGATATCCTGACCAAGATGTGCACGCAAAAATTCAATTCAATGGCGTGCAAAGAAATTTAACAGCGGTATCGCTGACGCAATCAGCTCCGCTTTTCCTAATATGATATTGCTTCTAAAGGAAGCCACGCATTCCCATATACCCGCTTCTACCTAGAATCAGTTCGTCATAAAACCACGGTGAACAGTAGTGAAATGCCGGAGCTCAAGCGGGCAATAAGATATGCCCATTTGTCTGCTTTGTTAGCTATTGTTTACGCATGTTCCTTAAGACGCTCGTTTTCGCATCGTCCCAATTGCCTGATGTAATATTGCCAAGTTACACTAAGCAGTTAAGGTCGGTCAACTCCTGTTTCAAAGAGCTGCTTAATTTACCGTCCAAATATTTATAACATAAATATTGTTGGGGTCTTACGAGGGACGCCCTAGCAAGCCTCATCGGAAATTTCGACGAACCAGAGTTCTTTTACGGAGCTAGCATTTTTTAAATTCTAAGCAACGGTTCTCCAGCATTTCGCTTCTATCAAAATGCAGCCACTGCAACTGGTGTTATTCAATCGAGTGACCTTCTAGCCAGCTGTCGAAGTGAATAATTACAAGAATATGTTGGAATTGTACTTGCGAAATGTGCACGCCTTTGTAAATCATTAATTGAAGTGCCCTTTCCGTAAGGCCGCATCCACCTTGTAAGATGTGCGCGATGACCTTTCATATCATAGAGGAAGGAATATTCCTTACATATATGTCACTCTGATGGCTCTTGAATAAAAGAAATAATTACCTTATTCATTCACTCACCAAATAGAATATTTTGTTTTTGACAGGTAGTTAGTGTGGGTAGTTTAAAAGTTGGTGCTGTTTCATATATTTACCTCCAGAAGCATAGCAAGAATTTTTATCGTGAGGAGGGGGTCAGTCATCAATTATGCATGTTTATGCATACGCGTTTGTATGTGCGGCTGTAAATATAACGTTGTAAATTGAAAAATTCTTGCAGGGATTGAATGTCCTCCCCTGGCTACGCCTCTGTTTTTCATTCCTACATGCATGGTTTCAATGCTTCTAGTGAGAGCAGACGACGTTTAGAGTCCACCACAATAGCCAAAAGCCATGAAAGCACAAAGCAGACGAATCCATTCGTAGCCTAGCCTCTAAGGGCCATCTGCTTGCACGCTTCCTCGCTGTCGCGCTGTCTTGTCTTTTTGTATCATTTACATTTGTTTTTCTTCTCTACCTTGATTTTTATAAAAATGTATGCGTACGTTATATACAAGGATGGCGCCAGAGCCATTGTGTCGCACCGACTGGTGAGGGATTTCTCTCCGTCGTCTGAAAAAGACATCGCAAGCGGCAAAAATAAAATGATATATTGGCGCCAGAAGAAAGACAATGGAGATGGCGATCTTGAGGATTTCTTTCCCGGGGACGTCATCGAATTGGCGGGTGAGTGACGTACAGTATGCTGTAAAGTGTGTCTGATCATTACGCCTTGTACATTTTTATCTTTTGTTTGCTATCTCCGCACCTTTTTCAGTACCATCGGCGGACAGTCCCCGATTGTAAGTAAATTTGTATGGCACCAGTTGATCTCGCTGATTTTTTTTGTCGTTACGCTAATACCTTACGCATATGCAAAACGTTTGACTGTGCCAGAAAAAAAATTAAGGCGGTTCACATAACACTGAAAGCTTGCGTATATCTGTGCCCTGTAGAAGTAGGCAAATTGCACATGCATATATTGTTGTGCCACTGTGCTCGCTGAAGAAAGCACTAAGATTATTTCGTTAGCTATTTCTCAGATGTGTTGATGAGTTTTAGATTTTGGAACTTAAGGGTACGATAAATGGCCTTCTAGTCGAGAATAATTGAATAAAAAGGCTAGGGCGCCGACCACGACAAAACAAAAATGTAACGACGTTTCGGCACCCAGAATGGGAGCCTTCTTCCCAATGCAAAGGCGTCCTTTCTGGATGCCGAAGCGTCACTACATTTTTATCCTGTTGTCGTGGGTGCTCTCGCCTTTCTATTCAATTTTAGATTTCTGTATAGAAGCATTGTTTCACCCATTCGGCCATCGTATCTCGCATTCCTAGAGTGCAGCTCAGCTCTAAGTGTGCCTTGTTGCTTCAAGAACGTTTCCGTAACATGATTATAATGCTCCCTTTGATGCCTTGAATGGTGCTGTGTTTGTAAATTGTGTTGCAGCGAGCTATCACTTTGAGTCGCTGCAACCTCAATTTAATTAAATGCATCAAACATAAGTGCATTTTTGAACGGTTGTTGAAGCCAGGCTGCATTCTAAACCAAAGAGTTTTCTCAATCGACAATGCTATGCCTGTTTAGCAAATGAGAGCAGGGGAATTGAATCAGCTGAAGCAGCACATCAGAAAGAACTTCAGTCTTTTACATTTTTATGCTACATATGTCTTGGATTGAGTAGAACTTCTGTAACATATACGGACAAGAAAGAAAAATTGTGATATCTTCACTGAAGAGAGGACTGCTTTTAGCAATACTAATCAGATACCCTCTTGAAACAGGCTACAGCAACAAGTTCACTGTGATCTAAGTGCATTGCTTATTTACCAGTGCAGTGCAAATCTTCTTACACTGCGCTTATGAACCTGCATCATTGCAAATAAAGCACAGATGTCTTGACAAAAAGGTATGCATTAAGTAGAACATGTGCAAAACTTTACGTCACTATTCTGTGGGCAATCACCTCTTGCCTTGGTCATAATTCACAATTTTTACCTTGGCAACTAGGTCACAACTAATGAGGCGTAGGTGATAATATACTTGGTACAGTAATAGCCCTTTGGCTTCTTTATTGTATCACGTCGTCCACTTTTAGTGTCTGTAGATTCTTAAAAGTTAGGATGTCTGTCTAGCAGCTAGCTGCCAATATGAAATCATTCTTGTCCAATAACAAGTCCATAATTTACTACTTAGCTGCATAGCTGGCAGTCACCATTTATTTTAAAAGTGCCCATGTTTCTTTGTCAATAAAACTTTGCATGTCTTAATTATATATACATATATGCAGACTTTTTATCACTTGTGCATCAGCAATATTGCAATATTGTGCATTCCTTTGCCTACTGGAACTAATATCACTTTCTCTGAGTAGCCTTGCTGTGGTGTTGTTGTTACAGAATCCAAGCAGGAACTTGCACGAAAAGTGCAGAAGCGTCGTCTACGATGGCCAGATCACGTATTTGACGACGTTCTTGGGGTTTCCTCTTGTGATGTAACTAAACTTTACTTGTGAAGCATCTCTGATAATTTATCCTGACAAATGTTTAAATAATACTTTCTTTCTAAGTCTATTGAAAGGGTAGCACAACAATTTTTGAGCGTGGCGAGAAAATGCTGCGAATCTGTAGTTGAAGCTCCTGAGAACATGTGAGCCATTCATTCTAGCTCGGCATGTCACCTGAATCTTGCAATTATTCATTAAAGTCAGCTTGAACTTGCTTACTGTTCTCTCATAGTGATGCCGTAAACCATAATGACCACGCCCAAGGTTTTTGATCATTGGCCGATTTTAGACTCAATAATGGCATATAGGGACAGCTGCGACTGTGGGATTCCAAGACATGCTTGCTCACTCTCTGGCAAATGCTAAAAAAGTTTATATGTATGTAATTCCTTACAAGACACTGGAAACATTACAAATTATTACTTATATGTAATATTGCAATTATTGCTTATTATGTGTTGAAGAATGAAATTTTTTTCAGCAAATTCATTATCAGTGGTAATCAAAGAATCTGTGCATGTCAAGGCAGTACTCTGCAGCCATGCAAAGTATTCATGCAGTGTTGTTCGCAGGAAGAATTGAGCCAAAAAGAAAGAAAGAAAAGGAAGGAGGTGGCAAAGCGGAAAGAAATGGAGACTCTGTCAAAGGATTGGCCTGCAGATGGTGAAGCTGGGCATGAGCCGGAAAAATTTGGGAAGTATGCTCGATTAGAGCAGGAGATTATTTCCCTTAGAAAGAAGTTAGTGGAAGAACGAAAAAGAAATCAAGATTTGCAAGACGTTGTGGTCAAAGGAATGGGTAAGCAATGCATATCGAGTTCATAGAGGTCCTTGAAAACCTTGAAAATGCTTGACTTTGAAAAGTGCACTTTTAGTACCCTTGTTTCGATAGATGGATGAATGAATAACTTCATTCTTCCATCCATCCATCCATCCATCCATTCATTCATCGAGGACTTTCAAGCTCTTTGGACGTGTTGGCATAGAATGCTCTCTTTGAAAACACCTTGAACTTCGGGGCCATGGCTATTTATTAATAAATTGACAGTACAACCTTCTCTTCTTTCTGTTGTACATTGGCATTAGTGCAGCAAACTCTCCATTTCGAAAATAATACACAGTGCAAGTTTGCATATTTTCTGCTTGTTCATGCTCTGTCCTAATGTCCATTTCAATCCTCAACCCTCATGCCACCTCATCTCGCTTTCTCTCTTTTACTCTCATCTTTTAATGAGTTCACTTTTGCCTCTTACATTGAGGTTGCTTTTTCTCGCTTTTTTTCTAGGTCAAGTGAATAGTTCATGTAGTTAATATGCTTTTAAAATGCCAAGACTTGCTAATACTAGGACAATTATTAGCCCCTGTCCTGAACTGTTGTGTGTTGGGGCACTGCTTATAATGACATCAGCATTGGACTTTTTTATGGTGTAGTGATGGTTAAAGCTTGTTCAAACACAGCAAAAATTTTTAATGTTTTCAATCTAAGGTAAAACCTAACATCTTCTGGTAGGTACTCAGAAGGTTCAAGTTGACTTGGAACCAAAATAAATTAAAAGAAGTTTTTATGAAGGAAATAATTAAAGAGGCACTGAACATTTCAATTTTTTTCAAGATGCTTTTTTCTTCAAGTGCTGGTACTATCGCTGATAGATATGTGGCGTTTAACGTCCTAAAACCACCATATGATTATGAGAGACACTGGCACTAATGCTATTGTGTTAAAACATTTGTCACCCGTAGTCACTAGCTTGGTCTTGTTTTCACAAAGCTACATTCGTTCAACAAGCATGAAACAGTTCAATCAACTTGTTGTTTTCACGTAGCAGGTAGTATGCAGGTGGCAGCGATTTATTGTTCTTGTCAATGCTTTCGCATGAACATGGCCATCTGCTTTTGTTTTTCATGCGATGGGAGTTGTCTCCACGCAACTTTTTTGTTATCCCTTGTTGCAAAATCGCTGCATTCATTCTGTTCATGGTTGCATTTTGGCTGCATCACATTCTATGTTACTGCCTACCTGGTCTGTAATAACGTGGACCAAATATATGAGGTTTAAGTTTTTGTGCACAAAAACTGGCTATTCACACAAGCACTTATGGGTTAGCAAAAAAAAAACAGTCATAGAAGACTTAAAGTACCTCGATTTCACAATTTCAGGTGTCAATATTACAAACCGTTTCATTTAGCAAAGTGATTTAATTGTGATTTTGAGTTTCAACTGGTTGTTTAGAAGTGCGATAAATTTAGTTAGAGTTTGAAACGTCAAATTGATACAACAATTTCTCGTTGGATGCAGTGTTTCATGGGTTGAAACTGCCTTGAAATTTCTAGACTATCTTTGGATTTTCTACTTTCAAATCTGTGCTATTCCTGCTATATATCTTGTTTCCATTTACCCCCTATCGATGCAGAAAAATTGCTGAAGAAAGCATGCTGCAACTGTACTAGTTAGCAGCAGAAGGTATGTGCACATTAGTTATTTCAAAATGGTGTTCAAGGTCATTGAAAAGTGCATGAGTTCTGTGTTGAGCTGGTTGGACAGGGCATTTATTGTGTGGGAAAGCAGCTTCGAGTTATGGGAAAGTAGATGTTCATGATAATGTTTTTAAAGTGTGCTTGTTCACCCACTGATTTTCATTTAATTGCAAGAAAGATATTGCACTAAATTCATGCAGGCCCTGTTCTCATAATCTCCTTGACACTTACAGGAGTACTGACTGAAAATATTCAAGACGAGATAACTAGGGACTAGATTTATGTGAACTCATGCAATTTCCATGAAACATCAATGGGTAATACAGCCAGGAACAAACTTGAACATAGTTTGAAAGTGTGTGATGTGGAATTGCACACAGCTATGCTGAAGTACAATGAAGAAACTTGGGACATTGCCATCAAATATATAGGAATGTGTACAACTAACTAACTATGACATCACTAGTTTGGTACCTGCCTTGCTTCATGTTTGTTTTCCCCTTCTGTTGTCAACTGCGTGCACATGTGCACGTGAGGCTAAACGTAAAGAGTACATTACAGTCTTGCATGTTAAAAGGCTGTGGCGGCTGCATCCCGGCTGTGGCGGCTGCATTTCCGATGGAGGCCGAAATGTTGTAGGCCCATGTGCTCAGATTTGGGTGCACGTTAAAGAACCCCAGGTGGTCTAAATTTCCGGAGCCCTCCACTACGGCGTCTCTCGTAATCATATAGTGGTTTTGGGACGTTAAACCCCACATATCTATCTATCTATACCGTATTAGCATCCAGGCTTCTCATAGGTAGCTCTAACAAAGCTAACAATTTTTCTCATTTTAGCTTATGTTAAACCAACGCCTCCTCTATTTAGATGTGTGCCGCATGAGAAGGAAAACGGCTGCCACACCCCTTCCCTCCTTCATTTTAGAATGTTGTCGGTCGCTAGCGTCACCTGTGGCGGACAATGCAACAACGCAACACTTTGCATAGCCTCCGAAATAGTGGTCAACAGTTGCAGGTCTCAAACAACTCTCGACTGACGCGCCCCTATTGGCCGCAGATTAAACACGCTTAGCTGGTACCGTCCACCGTCGTGATGATGATAGTGTCGGTCGCAAGTGCCACCGCGCGGCGCTTCCTCAAAACTGAAAGCAGGCCAACTCCGCTGGGAGCGCGAGCCATTCCTCAGGCATCTTTCTAAAGAAGGCGTTGGTTGAACTTTTAAAATAAACCTTGAAAGTCTTAGAAAAAAAACTTGTGTTGTATCTTGCCCTTTGTAGCAATGTAATGTGAAAAGAGAGCACAAGTCTTTGACAGTTCTTGGCTGTCTGCAACTTGCATGCAGATAAAGTTTTCGTGTGTGTGTATAAAAATGCATGCTCTGTATGATGCTGCTAAATGTTAGTACTGTCAGCTTAAGCACTATGGCGTTGGCATTTATACACTAAATGTGCCTATTTGCGCAGCCGCAGGGGCGCCTGCGCAAGTAGGCGTTTGGTGTGTAGCGACACCACGAACCCGAGCTAACGGGGGAGTTTCGACTCCCTCCCACGCCTAGCCGTGCGTGGCTTTGCCGTGTCCGAGGAAAAGGGAATCCTGGGGGTTGAGCCGACGCTGGGTGAATGGACCGTTAAGCCCCCCTGGCAGAGGCAACACACCCCTTTGGCCCCGGCTTCACGTAGACGGCACCCCTTAGCTGACCCACCCAGGGGAATCGGCAGTCGCCTTTTCCTATCTCTCTCTCCCTACATCTTCGTCTTTATCTCTTACTATTGATCTGTCCTGTCTTCTACTCTCTTCCGTTTACTTCCAAACTTCCTGGCGGCTAGGGTTAACCCTGTGCAAATAGCCTACCTTGGTCTAGGCGCATTGGGTTATAGTGGCGTTGTACGGCTGGCGTCTGCAGGTTTCAGCATTTGTAACCTTGTAGCGTCCCCTCGTTGGGCTCCGTGGCGGGTGGCCGCCAACGCTGCTGAACAACAATAAGGAAGACATGCATGGAGCATTCCCACTACTGTCTGATCGTACCGGCTTAAAGCCGGTACGCACCGATGATCTCACCAGAGAAGGATTGGCCACCCTGGTGCAGTATCTGGCCACCCCCTCCCGTAGGCATTCGTCAATTAACTCACGGCCCTCAGTCCCCACCAGCTGCGGAGCAACTGACCACGGCGGCGGTCAGATCTGCAAAGCAGCAGAGGGTGCTAGGAATCTCTGGATACGGACAGGCCACCATTGGAACTTGAACTTAGCAACGTTTAACGTTAGAACGTTATCTAGTGAGGGAAGTCTAGCTGTATTATTCGAGGAGCTAGAAGGCATTAAATGGGATATAATAGGGCTGAGTGAGGTTAGGAGGACAGATGAGGCCTATACTGTGCTACAGAATGGGCACGTCATTTGCTATCGGGGCTTGGCAGACAGAAGAGAACTGGGAGTAGGGTTCCTAATTCACAGAAACATAGCTGGCAACATAGAGGATTACTATAGCAATAATGAAAGGGTGGTAGGCATTGTAATTAAACTTAATAAAAGATACAAAATGAAGGTAGTACAGGCTTACGTGCCTACATCCAGCCATGATGACGCTTCAGTTGAAAGCTTCTATGAAGACGTGGAATCGGCAATGAGTAAGGTGAAAACACAGTATACTATAGTAATGGGCGACTTTAATGCAAAGGTAGGGAAAAAGCAGGCTGGAGACCGGGCAGTAGGAGATTATGGCATCGGCACTAGAAACGCCAGAGGAGAGCTACTGGTAGAATTCGCAGAACGCAATTATCTGCGTATTTTGAATACCTTCTACCGAAAACGAGAAAACCGCAAGTGGACATGGAGGAGCCCTAATGGCGTAAATAAGAACGAAATAGACTTTATAATGACTGCACACCCAGGAGTCGTGCAGGATGTGGAAGTGGTTGGCAAGGTAAGATGCAGTGACCATAGAATGGTACGGGCTCGAATCCGCCTAGACTTGAAGAAGGAACGACAGAAACTGATACGCAAGAAGCAAATCAATGAGCTAGCACTGAGAGGGAAAGTACAGGAATTCAGAGTGTCACTGCAGAACAGGTACTCTGCTCTTAGCGAGGAAACCAACCTTAGCGTAGATACAATGAATGATAATCTGACGAGTATCATCACGGAGTGTGCAGTGGAAGTAGGAGGCAGGGTAGCTAGACAGGACACCGGCAAGCTTTCCCAGGAAACGAAGAACCTAATTAAGAAGCGTCAAATCATGAAAGTGTCAAGTACAACAGACAAAATAGAACTGGCAGAGCTTTCGAAGCTGATTAATAGACGTAAAGTATGCGATGTAAGAAGGTATAACATGGAGAGAATCGAGCACGCTCTGAAAAACGGAGGAAGCGTCAAAGCAGTGAAGAGGAAACTTGGGATAGGCAAAAGGCGGATGTATGCACTAAGGGACAAAGAAGGCCAATTAACTACCAATATGGATAGGATAGTTAAAAGAGCGGAGGAGTTTTACAGAGATCTGTACAGTAGCCGAGACAACCACGACCCTAATACTATAAGAACTAGCAGTAACCCAGACGACACCCCACCGGTAATGATAGAAGAAGTCAGAAAAGCTTTGGAGAGCATGCACAGAGGCAAAGCTGCTGGTGAGGATCAAGTAACATCAGATCTGCTGAAAGATGGAGGACAGATTGTGTTAGAAAAACTAGCCACTCTATTTACGAGGTGTCTCCTGACGGGAAAAGTACCAGAGTCTTGGAAGAACGCTAACATCATCTTAATACATAAGAAAGGAGATGATAAGGACTTGAAGAATTACAGGCTGATCAGCTTGCTCTCTGTAGTATACAAGCTATTTACAAAGGTAATTGCTAGCAGAGTAAAGAAAACATTAGAATTCAATCAACCAAATTAACAAGCAGGATTTAGAACAGGCTACTCAACAATTGACCACATTCATACTATCAATCAGGTAATAGAGAAATGCTCAGAGTAAAACCAACCACTATACATAGCCTTCATAGATTACGAGAAGGCGTTTGATTCAGTAGAAATATCAGCCGTCATGCAGACACTGCGGAATCAGGGCGTAGATGAAATATATATAAACATTCTGGAAGAAATCTACAGGGGATCAACTGCTACCATAGTGCTTCATAAAAAAAGCAACAGAATACCAATAAAGAAGGGTGTAAGGCAGGGGGACACAATCTCCCCAATGCTATTCACTGCGTGCTTACAGGACGTTTTCAGAAGCCTAGAATGGGAACAGTTAGGGATAAGAGTTAACGGAGAGTACCTCAGTAACCTGTGCTTCGCCGATGACATTGCATTGCTGAGTAACTCAGGGGACGAATTGCAACTCATGATTACGGAGTTAGACAAGGAGAGCAGAAAGGTGGGTCTTACAATTAATCTGCAGAAAACGAAAGTAATGTACAACAACCTCGGAAAGGAGCAGCGCTTTGCGATAGGTAATAGTGCACTTGAAGTTGTAAAAGACTATGTCTACTTAGGGCAGGTAATAACCGCAGAGCCTAACCACGAGATTGAAGTAACTAGAAGAATAAGAATAGGGTGGAGCACATTTGGCAGGCACTCTCAAATTATGACAAGTAGATTGCCACTGTCCCTCAAGAGGAAGGTATATAACAGCTGTATCTTGCCGGTACTTAGCTACGGAGCAGAAACCTGGAGACTCACAAAGAGGGTTCAACTTAAATTGAGGACGACGCAGCGAGCAATGGAAAGAAAAATGGTAGGTGTAACCTTAAGAGACAAGAAGAGAGCAGAGTGGATTAGGGGACAAACGGGAGTTAAGGATATCATAGCTGCAATAAAGAAGAGGAAATGGACATGGGCCGGGCATGTAGCACGTAGACAGGATAACCGCTGGTCATTAAGGGTCACCAACTGGATTCCCAGAGAAGGGAAGCGGGGTAGGGAGAGACAGAAGATTAGGTGGGCAGATGAGATTAAGAAGTTTGCGGGTATAAATTGGCAACAGCAAGCACAGGACCGGGTTAACTGGCGGAACATGGGAGAGGCCTTTGTCCTGCAGTGGACGTAGACAGGCTGATGATGATGATGATGATGATGATGTTAAAAGGCGCTGTAATGCTTTTCCATCTACTGTGCTGAAGTGCATGTAATGCTGAATACTGAGATGAATGCAAAAATAATTATTTAAATAGAGGCCCGGTAACAGAAATTATTAGCCTTCAAACTCTAAAACCCCAACTGATGATAAGAAAAGATGTACTTTGTTACATTTCACTCTCCTACTAACGTCAACTGGTTACAAGCACCGTGTGTTCTTTGGTGAGTTACTATAAGAATCGCCACATGGTGGTCCTTGTGCAGCGCTCCTAGTGTAATTATTTTAAAGTTGTCATGTTAAAAAAGTTATACAAGTTCTTGTGTTTTTGAGGAAAGATAAAGCATATTTTTTTATTTTTAATACACAAGTGTGTGGCCGATTTGTGGTATTAAAATATTACGTTAGACTTACCGTGTCAAACAATTCAAAATTCACAGCCAATTTTCTCACTCCCACATAATGAAGCATTGCTTCTAATCATAAAAATAGCTGCTCTGTGCCACTGTGTTCCAAATAAGTTTAATATTAAAATAAATCATAATAGCATCGTTTCTGTGGTTGCCACTTATGTAATGACAGTGCATTCCACAGTTAGAGAAAAAGGGGTGAAAACTGCATGCTTAATTTGGGTCACAGGATCCCTTCAATTTAGCCATCTGGGTTTACAAAAAAACCACTCCAGTCCCGCACCTCTATATGTTCTTTCTGTATCTCTACTACAACTTCGTGCAATAAAATTGTCTCTCAAAATAAACGCGCCAATTATCTTGCTGTAAAGTAACATTTGTAACCTAATGATTGGGTCGATAGCTGCTTATTTTATTGAAATTAACAATATGTAAATTTTTCTGTACTCCTCTGATGGGACGTACGAGAAAAACAGTGAGTTTGTTTAGATTGATAAATTCTACTCTGAGAACTTTATTGTCATTGATTTCACTATCATTGGTTTGTTACTAAAGAAAAAAAAGCAAGTTCAGATTTTCATGTTTAAATTTTGTGCCGAAGTCTGCATGTGTGATGTCAAAGATTTTAAAGTGTATTTATTGTATTTAGGTTCCACTGTTTATATGCGATTTCCTAAACCTTAATATGTTAGGTCTGTGCCATCCTCTGATGACAATTTACTGAATTTTCTTCAATTAGAAACCACGTAGACCTTAGTAGGAGCCCTCAAAATTTGTGACGTCAAAGCAAATGGTCTGGAAACTTTAAGGTGGCGTTGTCACCTGTATTTTTCTTGCGGGTTTTCTCGCTTATTAAGTGTATTCTCCCTGCAAGTGTGGTGTTTAGGTATCGTCGAAGGCTACTTTACTGATGGGGTGAGAGAAGTCATCTTGCCCTTTAGTGTCCCGTTAAACTTGCAATGTCTTTTTTAGGTGCCAGAGCCAGGTGCACAGGGGTTTTGTGGGCCAAGGGAGGAGGACTGCCATGCTGCTGGAGATGACGTGGTTGACAGCCTCCAATATACGCTATGCATCAATGGCCGTTAGAAGTGAACTCATTCTGGAGCAGTGTTAGTGGATAATTTATACTTATTTTATACTTACTTTTATAAGATTTCATGAGACTCTAACATTGCTCTAGGGTTTTGAGCGATAGTTTTCCTGCCATTGTGCTAATATGTCATTGCTGCAGGCACTCCCAAGTTCAGTGTTAGTTGCACGACAAGTTGTGCAGGATAATGGCCCGTTGAACAGGCATCATGTCAGGGCATTGTTAAGCTTTAACAAAAGAAAAATAAGATAAGTACTGACTCAACTAAACTTAACAACAGAAAATATGCAATACATATTGTTGTCATTGCGGTGTCCTTAATTCACATGATACCTCGCAATAAAATATGGATTTACTCTTACAGAAGAATTCACATGCCACACAGGCTTATACTCAAACGGCACATAAGCAAATCGCGTGTATCCCTCTTTCTACAGAGTGCCACCTTATTTTTTCCATAGCAGGGAACGTGCACCTCGTGCAGGCGCTAGTAGTCTGCCAATAATATACACCCCAAACGCACATAAGGAAAAAAGTTTGCGAGCACTTTGATAAAAAAAAAATGGCAATTCTTTATAGTACCTATCACGAGATTTTTCTTCATGTGTTTGGTACTTATGTTCTGTCTACTTGTTTATCTTGTTCCATGTTCTCTTTATGCATCATGCAAGTACCAACTTGCGCAACTCTCTAACTTCCATAGAAATATAACATAAATTGCTGAGAATTAGTCTTATTCACCATCCTTGTTGAATAGTTTACTTAATTATAATCTTTTCGCCGATAGTTATGGTGAAATACTACTTGTGTAAACTGGGACAAATGACGTGCTGCATCGTAAACTGTTACTGTTGTTACGTTTATTTTAAAATGACGGCCAGGAGCAAAAGGAATTGCACTATACTGCTGGCATGAGCTGGTGCTTTTTGTTTAGTACTGCTTAATAAGCATCAGTTCTGACCCAGTATGCATATTTTTCTTCTGTTGTTAGCCTCTTTGATTAATGTGATTTTCGCATTAATACGTGTTACTTAAATTTCTGTCTCCCCATGAAATACATAGTGCAAAGATTTCAATACACATCCATGCTCTTATAATTTCACACTTAATTAGCAGTACTGAAATGTCGGAATCTTGTATAGCAAAGTTTTGCAATAAAATGAAGGCATTTTTGACACGTAGAGTTACTTTGTTCTTAGATGTTGAGATATTTGTGTGTTAGTTGAATCATTGAAAGTGCTAACATCTCGAATATTTACTTCAAATAAAGGCACCACATGCTGCAACACCAGTGCCACCTCCAGTAGCACCAGCAGTAGCAGCAGCAACACCACCGCCACCACCACCAGCAGTGCTGTTAGTAGATGCGCAGCAGACACCACCACCACCAGCTCTGATGCCAGTGATGCCACAAGGAGCTCAGCACTGTTCCGAAGCTGAGACTACCCAGGTAAGGTTCCCTGTGAAGCATTCATAATTGCCTAGTATACGCCACACACCACTAATAACATGATCACCTATGAAGGTGGACTTACTGTCATCTTTTTTTGCTCCTGTTTTCTTTGCACAGAAATCTTGTGTGTACAAATGCCGAGTACTCTGCAGGTGCACCGGTAGTACAGTTGCTGACCGTCTATATGAACTCGGTGTGAATGGGTGTGAAGTTTGAATACTTGAGTGTAAAAAAAAACAGGGGGGGGGGGGTTCGTACAAAAACAGCACCTTTATTGGCCTTGTAGCTGAAAAAACTGATCAATACTAGTCTGTAGATGCTTGCCTACGCACCACCAAGTCTGCATGTATTTCAACCAGTGTTTGGCCGAATAAACGGTTTGAGACTGCATAGCTGTTTTAGAATTTTGCAAGCAAGTTACCAGCGAGTTCCCATAACTGGTGCTCTGGCTAAGGTGAAAATGGTCATCACATGGCATTCTGCATCGACCTTCTGAAGAAAAGTGAAGGGTGCAACCCATGTATATCAAAAAAAAGGGGAGGGGGTGGGGGGCTGGATAGGATGTCGTTTCTGTAGCCTTTTTTTGTCATCTGTGTGGGTTGCGTCCATCTCCTTTCTTCAGAATGAACCAGCTAGCCCAACAGTATATTCAAAGTTTTTTCACCTCTACTTTTTTATCCCTTCAGTGTCGTCCTGCGTTAGGAACAGAAGCAATACTAACAATGCATTTGGTCATGTCCCTGTATACAAGCATTTTAATGACACAGCATCTTATGACAAGTAACTTTGTTTCCCATGAGCCACTTGCTGGCCCTGTGTGCACAAACGTAAAAGCGGTCGGGACATCAAGCCATTTTTTATGAAGGACGACACAGTCATGTGTCCCTTCATAGGGACACATGACTTGGTGTTACAAGGGTACATATTGCTGTAAAACTCACAGGTCGGATGCGCATAAAGTCTGAGGTGCATTTTGGGGACACCTAACGCAAAAACATTTTACCTGTGTATAAGCCAAGGAAAGAAAAAACTGAATACACTGATTTATGCACTTATCATATTTATTGAAATCTAATGTGCACCTTCTTTTTATGGTAAACTGAGTCTAAAACTTGCATCCGCGCTAAAATTGAGCAGAACAGGAAAAAGCCTGCTTGTTGCATTACCATTAGCATTTCAAAACTGGCCGTCTCCACGCGCATCCGACCTGGCTGTCTCGGTGCCATTTCTGCCATTGTTTCTTTCGTTTGCTGCAGTTTTCAAAGTCAAGATAGGAGCCAACAGATGGAAACATGTAGTGGGATAATCGAAGTGAACAGTGGAAGTGTCTCAGACAGGCTGGCCGATATTTCGATAGGAGGACCTATCTTTGTGAACTTGGCGTGTTAAGTTTAAGGGGGTTTGTAGTGACGTCATCTGGTGGAGGCGCATGTCCCTGTTCATAATCGCCGTCTCAAAATAAAAAAAAACTATAAAGGAAAGGAGCGCAGTCCTTGCATCATTTCAAGTTAGACGGTAGTGGTTCATAATGTTCTCGGAAGGTGGAGAAAAAAGGGGGAGGAAGAAAAAAACAAGAAGAGAAACGCGCAAGTAGGTACGCTGCTGTCACCGGCAACTTTTTGTGTTGGCAGGACATGGCATCCGTCTGCAGGCATCGAACTTTCCTGCTTTTTGCTTTTTTCATCTCTGTAGTGGACATCGCTTTGCAGCACACTGCTTCTACTTTGTGTGTTCTTTCCCTTCATTTTTCCCTCATTTCTGAATGCATTTTGAATCACTGCCATCTGACTTGAAATGATGCTAGGACTGCACTCCTCTGCTTAGCTGCACACTGGGTGCAGCTGAGATGCAAACTCCCCTGGGTGATGACCCGCAGCAGTAGTCACACAGCAGTCACTTCTTGGTAGTGACACCAATAGACGTCGAGCACAATTGTAGATGAGAATCCCGGCAGTGCTCCATGCTTCTGATTCAAGTCTGCCAGTACCCACTCAGCATAAAAAAATGCTTTAAATGCAGCTGAATGCTGCTTTTTGCAATCCTTTTTTATATGGTTTAAAATCTTGGGCATCGTGATGTGATTGCAACAGTACCTGTTGCATAAGCTTCGTGATGATGATAGCACTGCACAGTGTCAAAACCGAAACTGAATTCTGGCAAGAAATTTTTCAAATCAGCATATATAGTATGAAGCAGAATTGTTGCAGCATGAAATTTGAGAAAAACTTCGGAATATATGTGAGTTTTTACAGTAATATGTTTTACCCTTTGTATCCCATGTGCCACGTTAATGGCAGTTTTGTTTCAAATTTTTTCTACCCCGAAATTTCACTCAGGCAATCTTGATCCCTAGCTGTCACCAAGGTGAAAGTCCCAGCTTTTACTGAAGCTCACTTGGTTGGTGGCACCATTGGTACAGCGCTTGAGTGCTGCTTTCATTGTAGAAATGAAGATCACGTGCAGCCACCAAAGACGATGTTTACTTAGCCTTTTCATGGTTCTCTTTTATGTGTAATATCTTGTTATAATAACAATACCTCCATTACTTTTTGTGTAGTCTACTTAACAATACTAGTTTGTAATATTTTTGTGCCAATAATTATTGACAACCTTGCGTGCAATTCAGGCTTGCATACACATTTGTGGCACTCGGGAATAGGAAGTCCAGCTTTTCCCTGTGTTCTCAAATGTGCTGCAGTTTGCAGTATGATGGAGTTTTTTTAATTTTTACAGCAAAAGAACTTGAGGAGCATCTCAAAATCTTAAAAGGGTTTTTTATTTATGAGGTCAAGAGTTCAATGACAAATTCAAGGCGTTTTTTCTTAAAATGAATAACCAAGTCTAAGTGAAGACAAAGGCTTGGAAAAACACAAATTGCGTAGAAATGTATATTCTGCCTGACAGAAAGCAATGCATGGGTGGTGAAAGCTATAGAGATGTTGAGGATGAAAAAGTTCAACTTACATCCAGTCTGATGAACGAACGAAAATAATGGTACATGGCGAAGCATGATAGAAGAAATAGAAAAAAGCAAGCCAGAAAAACAGTCACCTGCAGCTATGTTCAGCTAGGAACTGCATGTACTGATGTGTACTGGCATGCATTGCATCACATATGCTATCTCTCGATACAGTAAAAAAGCATCCCTCTGAACTAAGAAGCAGCTGGGAGAATTAAATGGAAAGAAAAAAAAATATTATTCAGTTGCACATGTGTAGTGGGACCATAGGTGCAAAGGTTGAATTGGGGAAGTACTCAAGGTCTGAAGATTGCTTCAGATAAGGTCTGGGTGTGTGCATCACGCTGAGAGATGATGACACTACATTATCATTCAGCGTACATGTATGTTTACGGTAAAGTTTTCAACTGAGAAATTTCCTGGTTATCATCGAAATTACATCCAACTTAAATTTTTTATGTTCCTTTGTCAAAGATTGTTTTTTAACAATTGAGAAGTCAAGATTTATAAACAAAAATTCATATAAACTTGCATTAAGACATTTATTAAAAATTGCTTTCATTATCCATGAATGATCTACATTAAGTCATTATGTATTCTTTTATGCAGAAAGATCTTGGGAATGGAGTCAAAATCTCCCATGAAAGTGACTCTTCTTGATGGCGCAGCCAAAAGATACCCTTTTGGTGAGGGACACAGCCAAGGCGATATGGAGGATCCAAAATCTCTACAATAGGAGCATCACGGGTACCCCATGTCGCCGCTTTCTTCACAAAGAGGATGGTGGGCCACCAAGCATAGAAAAACAAGCGTTGACGCCTAGGAAGCTGGATGCCCTGAGGAGTAAGCCTTTTATTTTGTATTTATGGTAACTGTTTGCACTGCCTATGGTAGCCAGTACATTACAAGTACCTGAGCTAAATATAATATCTCTTTTTCGTAGGAGCATCGTCAAGTTTGTACAGTTTGAGGTAATCCTTACAAGCATTAAAATGAGGAATGTACCAACCATGCACCTCGCACTTGAAACCATCAACATATTTTCAGGAATTTCCCTGAAAAAATATTTGGGTAGCAGGGAAATATTAATGTGGAAAATTTCGTTGGTCGGTGAAAACTCATTTGTGGTTATGCAATAGTCATAAAAACGACTTGGGGTTTTAACTCAATCTTGAAGAAGTATATGTAGTCGAAAACTGAAACATGTTGCAATTGATCACACCTAGCGTATGAACAACTATGCTAAGAAAAAGCACTCGATTAACTAGGCTTGGCCTTTGGATTTGGCATTGCAGTCTGATATGGCTATATCCAATATAAAACAAAACATTATGTGGAGCCAACTTAAAGCATGGCATCTCATATTGTCCAATCTCGTTTATGAGCCTGCCAAGCAGTCACCCCAGAAGAAGGAGACGAAATGGTCCTGAAACAATGGATCAGTTTATAGTTTTCAAATTTCAAGTTTAAATACATTGGGCTACAAGCGGCTGGAAAGTTTATTTTATTTTTATTAATTTTCACCCAGCCAGACTCTGTTGATTATGTTCACCTTTAAAATATTGCTATGCATGGATTGTGACACCAGCTATTCAGTTCTTGCCAGTACAGCCTTGCAGTTTTGCAAGACTGTGAAAATGCAGACATCACTGACTCAGATCACTATATATTACACTTATATTACATATATCACATTTGATCTGGCAGCCATTGAGGGCAAAATAAAAGGGAACTCATGGGCACCATGACTAATGACCGTTGGTCATGGTTCTACATTATATAAACAGGATGAATAAATACTGTTGCTGCCCATGAGTTGAACTAAACAAGCTTCTTCGAATTTTTTACTGTCAATAAAGTGTTGGCTTCTGTATATTCACTCAATGTGCTGTTGAAGTAATAATAATAAAATAATAATAAAACTTCTTCTCATAACCTTTCCTTGCTTGAAGTTCATCAAGGTAGTCACTACGGTGTCATATCAGCCTCGATTACACAGTTTCTAGAGTGTGTTAGGGCCTTCATAAAACAGCACAAATAACAACAGGGGACAAGAAAGAAACCAAGACGAACGCTCACCCTGGTCTCTTCTCCTGCCTGTGTTCTTACTTGCACCCTGTTTTGTGAAGAACGATGGTCAACTAACATGCCCAAGCAATTTCTCTTTCGAAGAGTGTTTGGAGTTAGTGGATAAGTGATTGAATATTTCTTTAGTCTGTTTTTTGAATGAATATACATCATCAACGTTGATGAGTGTTAGTACTTTTTTGTTTTTCAAGTCTGAAACAGTGCGATGATTTCGATTTTCTTTTGCCAGAGTTCAAATAGTAAACTTTAATTTTGTGTAGGGGAAATCACATAGGTTATCATTTTCATCTGGCTGAATTACAATTTACTTTTCATTATGTCTTCAATATGCCAATGAATACTACTGTCATGCTTTTGCAAAGAATGCTGCACAGTGCAAAGTGTTATTCAGTTTTTTTATAACAAGATTTTATTAGGTTTAAAGCTTGCTGTTTGCTCATGCGTATTCTATTTGGTGGGCTGATGCGGTCTGGGTGGCACGTATTTTAATGGCGAATGCGCGATCCTGTCTACGTGTGTGTATATATCTCAGATGCATAACTTGCAGTGTTTCGTGCTGAAAAGCTGTTCAAGTAGTAATATTGCAGACAAACCAAAGTTTAAGAGAAGTAAATGTGCTTATATATATATATATATATATATATATATATATATATATATATATATATATATATATATATATATATATATATATACAGTAGAAAAAGAGGTCGACAAACGTGCGAAAAAACACTAGTTTTACTAACGTTTCGGCAGGTGGGCCTGCCTTCGTCGGAGTGATTCACTCCGATGAAGGCAGGCCCACCTGCCGAAACGTTAGTAAAACTAGTGTTTTTTCGCACGTTTGTCGACTTCTTTTTCTACTGCATTTTACACCGGATCCATTGAATATCACCCCACCATATATATATATATATATATATATATATATATACACAATCTGAGTGTGGGCTTTTAATGGCAATACTTTAATTTTAGTTAGTATCCAAGAAATATTTGAATATTTAATTCAAGATTTTACATAATGTGATTTCACTATAGATTTATCATCCCGTTCAGTTTAGTGAGAAAGACGTACGTATTTATTTTCCATGAGATAACCACGTCATTTACATGTTCTTGCTTACAATGGTGCTCATTCACGCACTTTCCATTGTTATTGATGTGTATACAAAAAAACAATATGGGCATTTCTTTTGCAGTGTCATTCTGTATGTTTTATTTTTCTGCATAATTAAGCTGCCCAAATGTGCTTCTGACTTATATCTGTTTATGATTTATGTATTCAGATGCATACGAGGAACACATGAAGGTGCATGAAAGCCAGCTACCAGTTGCTCAGTGTCGCCGAAACATGAACCAGCATCTGGCAGATTTATTGAAAGTTCTCAAGAAATGAGCTGGAAGAAGCATGCGGGGGGAGGGGTATCCTCTGCTTTTCCTGGCAAGCCAGTTGGAGCGGTCGCCACCTGACACTACAGGTCACATCAAAGCAGCAACCGCACCAGCAAGAAAACCGTTTTTTTATAAATTGTTCATTTTTAAATTGTTGTTACACATTATTTTGCCCCATCTTTTTGTGGGTGAGCTACCACTCGTGAAAAGGTGGTGCAAGGTCATGTTATTTGAAGTCAACATTGAGGTAAGCATGCAAACTGATATCACAGCTAGGATACACAGAAAATAAAAAAGATTTAGTCCTTGCAGCAAGGCTGCTAGTGAAGTGCATGTAAACGCTTTTCTTGTGCGAGGACTGATTTCATTTAATTCTAACAGAAGCTACATTTATTAGGCCGTCCTAAGCAGCTATAGGGAGATTTAGCTGGCATTTTTTCTATTACATAAAACCCTGCATATTTTGTTGGGGTATGAAGGCAGCTTGTGATGTCCAGCATATTAATTAAGTAGCTTCTTAACACATTTGTTTCTTTCAAGCGTTTGTTTACTCATCAAGGCTGTTTCAGATAGCAAACATATTTCACCTCATGCAACATATTAAGAATGAAGTATTCATATATATTTTTACACAGTACTTGCTTTTGCAAACAACGTGAATGGCCAATTGCTTTTACTCGAGATCTAGGATGTCCATTTGATCTTTGCAAGATGCAGCAGATAGCTGCATGGTTTCTGCATTATGCTGATTTCCGTAAGCTGCTTATCGGGTAATTTAGCATCATATGGCACTTTCCGTAAGCTGCGGATGTCCGCACCTTTCCGCACGATACGGCGCTTTCCGTGGGCTGTGGATGTCCGCATCTTTTCGCACAATATGGCGCTTTTCGTAAGCTGCGGATGTTCGCATCTTTTTGAATGATGCGGCTTTCTGTAGTCCAATAATTGCGTATGTACGGATCCGTATATGCGGAACGTTTCAGTAGGGTTGTTCCTAACTCTTCCAAATAGAGACCTCTGAAAACTCCCTGTAAGCATGCGGTAAAGAGCATTGGGGATATTGTATTCATCTGCCTTACACCCTTCTTGATTGGTAATTTGTCGCTTTCTTTATAGAGCTTTAAGGTAACAGTAGATCCCCTGTACATTTCTTCCAGGATGTTTATATATGCTTCGTCGATGCCCTGATTCCACTATGTCCGCATGACTGCTGATAGTTCTACTGAATCAAACACCTTCTCGTAATCTATGAAGGCTATGTACAGTGGTTGGCCGTATTCCGAGCATTTATCTATTAAGTGATTTATAGTATGAATGTGGTCGATTGTTAAGCATAGCCTGTCGGAATTCCTGCTTGTTGCTTTGACTGATTGAATTCCAATGTTGTCCTAATTCTGTTAGCAATAGCCTTTATGAATAGCTTGTATACGACGGAGAGCAAGCGGCTCGGCCTGTTTTCTTCAAGTCTTTGACATCTCCGTTCTTATGTATTAAGATGATGTTATCATTCTTTCAAGATTCTGGTACTCTTCTCGTCAGGAGACACTTTTTAAACAGGGTGGCTAGTTTTTCTAACACAATGTTTCCTCCATCTTTTATCATATCTGATGTTACCTGATCTTCACCAGCAGCTTTGCTTCTTTGCGTTCCTTCCGAGGTTTTTCTGACTTTTATCATTAGGGGTGGGATGCCGTTTGGGGGACTGCTAGCTCTTATGTTAAGGTCGGGGTTGTCCCGGCTACTGCACAGATATCTGTTGAACGCCCCCGCTATTTTAACTATCTTATCCATATTGGTAGTTACCTTGCCTTCCTTGTTCCTTAGTGCACACATCTTGTTTTTGCCTATCCCGAGTTTCCTCTTGACTGCTTTGACGCTTGCTCCGTTCTTCAGAGCGTGTTCAATTTTATTCATATTATACCTTCTAACATCGAATACCTTACGCTTAATAATCAACTTCGAAAGCTCTGCCACCTCTATCGTAACTGTTCTAGATGATGCTTTCATGCTTTGACGCTTTTTGATGACGTTCTTTGTTTCTTGGGACAAGTTCTAAGTCTCTAGTCTAACTACCGCACCTCCAACTTCCACTGCACACTCCGTAATGATACTCGTCATATTATCAATCATTGAGTCAACGCTAAGAGTGATTTACTCCATAAAAGCCGAATACCTGTTCTGAAGCGAGACTCTCAATTCCTGTACTTTTATCTGAGTGCTAGCTCATTTATTGGCTTCTTGCGTGCCAGTTTCTGTCGTTCATTCTTCAAGTCTAGACGAATTTGAGACCATACCATTCTACGGTCACCGCATCGTACCTTGCCAAGCACTTCCACATCCTGCACAATGCCTGGGTGTGCACTTAGTATAAAGCCTATTTCGTTCTTACTTTCGTCATTAGGGCTCCTCCATGTATACTTACCGTTTCCTCGATTTCTGTAGAAGGTATTCAAGATCCGTAAATTAGTGCGTTCTACTAAGAGCTGTGAATTCTACTGCAATTTCTACTATATATACTGCAAATTCTACTATTAGCTCCCCTCTGGCACTTCTAGTACCGACGCCACAAACTTCTACTGCCTGGTGTCCAGCCTGCTTATTTCCTACATTGACATTGAAGTCGCTCATGTTAAACCGCATCAATTAATCATTAAAAACTGTGTTTCTACTCTTTTTTGGAACATATAAATTCAAGAATAACTTTAGTTAATTTTCATCGTTGATCGAACTGGCGCTTATGATTGATATTACACACACATTCAGCTGAAGCCGACTACGTTTCCATTAAAAAACCGAGAGAATGTCTTCCCGACAGCTTTTTATTTCACGGTGAATGTTCAGAGAGCAATGCCAAACAAGCTTTTATTGTTGTAGTTTTCAGGCACAATTTCAGGCGTCTCAGAGATGAAAAAAAGCGTTCGGCTTAAGCTGTGATCACTGGCAGAGTTTCCGGAATTTTCAGAAGATGGTACACATTTAGAAAGAATACCTCTGGACAATTGGCAACCGCTTGCATCGCAGACATGCTCAGCGTTTCTCGCATCTCTCACTTTCGTTTCGCAGCCTATATGGCTAACTCTCCTTGCAATGTGGAAGTTGAGATAACGTTCGAGTATACACGTCAGTAAACTCAGCTGTAGGAAAAGAGGCAGAATCACGAATGTTTTGTGGCAGAAGCGAAGAAAGCATCTTCAAGGTGTGCTAAAGCTTCTAAACGCGCTCGTTGAAGTGGTCTAATAAATAGACCGGAAAAGGCCAGAAATGCTGAAAGCCTAAAGTGCTCTTACGCGCCAGCCCCTGGCCGGCTACTTCGATGAAGCTGCCTGCCTGTGACAAGCGGCATTCTCATTTTTGCAAGTTGTCAAGTGTGCGCTGGGAGCAGCGTCGCTTTTCGGGAAATAATCATAAAGCATTATACCATACGGTGTTTAGGCGCGACAATCGAGTGTCATAGGAGGGCGCTGATGACCCAGGACACGAACTGGCAAGCAATACGTGTACGCAGCGAATTTCGAGGGGTTGACATCGCATTGCTAGAAAGTGACTAGGTCAGCAATGTTCGGATAGCGACCACGGATTCGAGAAACGAGAACAGTTGTGACGATACATGTCGGCTGATAAAGTTCCGTTTTTAACACTAGCGCTCATTTCTCGCCTAGTGGGAAGATTTGCAGGTATACATTTCCTCCGTGTCCCTTCAGGTGCCGATAAAGTTGCGCTGGCCCAGTATCTTACCTTGCACGCGAGTTGTCTCATGCTTGTGATGACCCCCATATGGAAGCTTGGTAGTTTCTGTCGTGTTGTGATGAAATACCACAAACGTTGATGAACACGATGGAGTCGATGGCGGCAGTGAAATCCCAGCGACTCGCATAGGAACGCCCGAAACAGAGAACCAAGAGGCCTGGACGATGCACGGTAGCAGGTTAGTAAACTTGTGTTGCATGCGTTGGCAGTTCTCGTCGTTGTTCACGAGTTCTGAGAAATAGATTATTGTGCACTATGCTCTGAGTGACTCCGGAGTTTATTTTTTCATCACTGGTGAACGGATCAATGAAGATTTTGTGTGGTTTAAGGCTGCTTCTGTTTAAGCTGGTGTAAGTGTTGGAAACATGAATGCATGTATGATGCGTGGTGAAATTTTCTGTGCAGTTCTGAATCTGTTCAAGTAAAGAAAAAGTCGGCTTCCCGCTTGCAAACAACGAAAGACACCTTTCCGCAACGCTATCGTTTCTGGAAGCCGAGTGAAGAGAGCTACGTAAAAAGAAACTAGAACATAGCACGTTTTAGCGCGTATTTGAATGTTTTTGCGCATATGCGCAGCGACTAATATGCACAGTGACCAACTCGCGTTTTTTGTGTACGAGGCTTCTCTTTTTCGCACCGGCGTAAGCGCTTCAAAAGTTAACGCACGTACTGTTTACAAAACCGTATACATGGCATATACAATGCTGCAGGGTGAAATATTCCGTACAGTTCTGAATCTGTTTACGTACGAAGAACTGGTGGCTGCAGGCTTGCAAACAACAGAAGATACCTTGCTGCAACGCTATTCTTTTAGGAAGCAGAGCGACATTGTCTAAGCCAAAACGAGAACGTTAGACGTTTTTGCGCAAGTTTAAGTTTTACAACACATATACACAAGCGAGCAAGCTATTTCTATGTGAGTAGGTATTGTCCTGTCACACGTGCACTTTTGATTGAGACCAAGTGAATATTTTGCATCATTAATGACCTTGGCCTCACAGATTGCACGATAAAACCCTCATGATTGGAGTATATACATCATTGCTATCAGTAGTCACAGTGCAACTGAAAATCTGCCCGAAAAAGAACACATGCAAAATGGTGTTGCCGACATGCAGCATATCTTACAAAAAAATTACTTATTGCGTATAGCAAGCATGCTTGAATGCACGCAGTAAAGTAAAAAAATTGAGTAAAAGCTACCACTGCTTCAGGACGGCTAAACATATAAAGAATAATATAAAAATCATTGCCATAGGCATGGTGTGAAAGACATCGACAGTAAGAAATTTGCTCAGCCAAGTAAACAAAATCACAATGAAATTATGAATGTACAAAAAATGCTGCGTAGGCCTCTCATTTCTCGTTGTACGTTGAACCCTCTTTTACCTGTCAAACGCACTTCGCCCCGATGAGGACTACGTAATCTACACCTAACAAAGAATAATGATTTCCCATGTCTTCTTCAATCGGGTAGTATATCGCAATAATGAGTTTTCGAAGACTAGACCATTCAATGGTGCGGCGAGAGGCCATTGCTCCAAACGGCCACTGTACCTGTCGTTTATTGTATTTCACAGTACTTCTTAAAGTACTGTAGAGCCGCCGTGGTGTTGTGGCTAAGGTACGCGGCTGCTAACCCGCAGGTCTCGGGAGCAAGTCCTGGCTGCAGCGGCTGCATTTTCGATGGAAACGCAAATGCTCTCTGCCCGTGTGAACAAATTTGGGTGCATGTTAAAAAAACCTGGCGATCTAAATTTCTCAATCCCTTTATTACAGCGTGTCTCATAATCATATGGTTGTTTTGGGACGTTAAACTCCACATATTAATCATTTTTACAGTACTTTTACTTACTCTTTTCACAACCACACCCATAAGGAGAGGGGGAACCTCATGACTTGATATGAATGTGCGCCATCTGTTTATTTAAACTACCGCCGATAGTGACGTCACAGAGACAAGCTGATGCCTGGGCCCAACCCCTCCGTTGGGTTTGTGTGAACACACCCCCCCCCCCCAAAAAAAATTTTCTGAGTACACCCCTGTATTAAACCCAGAAGCGCCGATGGTATGTATGACGGACTCGGCCAGTGAGCAAGGCCTACATTCGCTTGGAGTTGTGTGGGTCACATTTACTTAAACCGATCTCGGCAGAGATGGCTCGCGAAGACTGACGCTTGAGTGATCCACAAGCTTCTCATTGTTGTATTAAAGCGTAGACTAAGTAAGCAAAACTATATATATTCCCGGAGATTAGTTTGAGTTGCGGTGTCGCTGACCAGCGTTGTTTTTCTGGCGTACAAATACACACAGCAGCATCGCAAGTGGGATCGGACGCTGGATCGTAACGTTCGTAGATTAAATTTTGGCCAGCATTTCTGACAGATCGTCCCATCTGTGTTTGTAAGCGCCTAGTGTAAGCGCAACAGTCTTTGTAAGCACTGGAACAAGTGGCTTTAACGCATTGAGCCGATATGACAGAATACCAGCTGATAATAGGAATTTAGTATTGAAAACGGCGCGTTATGTCATGTACTTTTGTAATGAAACGTCGACGTGCCTACAGAGTACCTAACGATCTCCAGATGGTTACACATGCTAGATGTATATATGCTCTTCATAACGCGTAATAGAAATGTAGCGCCGCCCACACTGGAACGGGGCTAGGCATCACGAGTATAAATACCGGTTGCTGTGTGATTGGTTGTCCGTAGCGAGAGAGGTATGTGTTCAGTGTTGTTTGCTGTGTTGCGTACTATTATAATGTGTATGCCGATGTCCGTCCTGAATATGTGACATAAGCTTCAAGCAATCCATACAGTTCACTGCTTTTATAAAATACTCGACGTATACATTTTTGAGACGTTAGTCCTTGCGCAGCAGAAGTGATTCTACTCTTGGATGGAGTTGACGCACTGTAGTCCTACCCGATTGTAAAACTCTTTGAGATACTAGCGCAACTCCCGCAGTGGGTGTATGAACTCTATTTGAGAAGCGTGACTGTGTGTTCACTCTCGTTTAGCCAGAGTACCAGCACTTAGTCGAGAGAGTTTGCTTACTGTGTGCAGAAGAGAATGCCCAGAACTCCAGCCCAAACATAGGACACAAGGGAGCGATGTGAGCACGTCACGGGAACAGCAGAAAATGCGACTCAAGGCCGTTTCACAAGACACAAAAAGGAGCAATTTTCAGTTTGAGAATTCGCTCACAGCGAAAAAAAGGGTCATTCGCTCCCGCTGCAGTGGTGTGCAGTGAGCTACCGACATGTTAAAAGTTTTCACCGTGATCGCAGCGGCGGGAGTGATTTCTGTTTGGTACCTGTCGAAATAGGGTCGGGCCGGCCAAGCTATCGAAATTGCGTAGACGTGTTTGTTTTGATAAATGCCTCTGCTGCGCTTTTTAAAGCGTAGTTAGATTGGAAAGTGTTTCTAAATGACGAAACACAAGTGCTCTTCGTTACCATTTATAGAAACGTACTAATATCATGACGCACAGACGGTAATATTATATTTGGAAAGTTCTATTATCTGCCACAACGAACAGTGGCAAGAACGTTGCTCGCCGCTCCAGTCGCAGAGCGGAAATCACGGACCGTTCGCGGTCCATGTGAAACGAAACCGCCATTAGCGTCGGTTCCGGACCGTGCGATTGGAGCGAACGGAACGAGTTTTTTCAATGCAATCGCGGCATGTGAAACAGCCTTAAGCATGCTATTTCAAGCTGCCTTTTTCATAGTGCCACGTTGAATACACCACTTTTTTTCTGGCCTAAATACAGATAAATGTTCGATCTCTGAGACGCTGCATGATACTAGTAGTACCGGCTGTCCCAGCCCGACAAATACCGGTGTCACACGGGCACTTTTAATCGCGATCAGGGTGATCCGGATTGGTTTTCTTGATCACGATGAACTTTGTGACCGTTTGCTACACGGTCCAACCTAATCTAGTTCGAGCTTGGATCAGACAAAATTTAGCAGGTGGCGCTTCCGGGCCGTAAAAAATGTCGCTAAAAAAACTTCGCGAACGATATTTCAATAGAGCCTTTTGTCAGCAATGTTATTCGTGCAAAAACCGATCTAACGTAAAAAATTGCGTGCCACTACAATAGTCATTTCATAAATGAATCATTCGATAGAGTTTTCGTTGCACTTAGTTGTATTGCTGTGTGCAATTCTTAACCTTCGCTTTTATTCCTGATGGCCCCTGCTCGTAGCCTTCCATTCGCAGCGATGCGTCAGTCTCGTCGTATGCTCCAGAGTTTTGCTTCTGGCGGCTGAAGACTTCCACTCACTCATGCCAGCGGTCAATTATTGTAAAGGTCTCTTCATTCGGCCAGAAATGATGCGTACGTTTCGACAATGTCGAAAAGCTGGCGATATTCATAATAAGTTTGCTTCGAGGTCCTCGAATAGCTCCGCCAGTGCGAGAGTTTAACGAAATGCAGAAGGCAATGGTCGTCTGCTTGTCGTCTGCTTCTCCTGTAACTACATGTGGTCGATAAGAATCCTAACTTATGTAATATTTCAGACAGGATTCCAATTTCAACAGTTGAGAATTTGCTTTTATGTAAACATGTAGCTGTTTAAAAGTGTATTTTATTAAGCTATGTTCAATTTTATTCTCGAACTTTCAACAAGCTCAGACAGGGGGTGCAGACGACAGCGAAACCGCAATCTCTCAAGCAGATCGCGATGTGCTGATCGCAATATTCTTGATCGCAATCACGTTTGATCGTGATTAAAAGCAACCATATAGCAGCACCTAATCTGGATCGTAATCAATGCCGATCGACACTGATCGCGATTAAAAGTGCCCATGTGACACCAGTATTACACACGCGGATCATCATCAAAACATAAAGCTCACCTATGCCAAGTTCACGGCGCAGTCTCGGTAACAGAACGGTCTTCATCGGAGAAAAAGGACGTGTTTCCCACGCCTGATTTACCGTGAAAGAGAGGGACGGCCAACTGCCTTCGGGACAGTTCGATGGGCGGGGTTGGCTGCCAATGGCATTCAGCGTACCAGCAAGAAACCTGCCGCCCACGCAGGTTGCGAAAAGGATCCTTGTGGACTGGGCTGCGCAGCTCAATCCACGCACTTTTTTTCGCACCTTGGGGGCAATCGGCTAATGGAAAAACGCAAGGGAATGGGCACACTCTTGGGGCAGACACTACAGCCAATCAGGAAGCGGCTCGATTGTAGATTGGCACTCAGGAAGCGTAGCCTCGCACCGCACGCTCGATCGCACAAGGCAAAACGCGGAGGACCACGAAGGCATGGATGGTCGCGCAGATGTGGGGGGAGGAGGTTCTTTGTTGTCATCGTAGCATGCATTTATTTCAGTAAAGCTACAGCATATACTTTCTGTATAAAATTTAAAGGAAAAATCAGACAGACGGACGGACGGACGGACGGACGGACCGACAGACAGACAGACAGACAGACAAACAGACAGACAGACAGACAGACAGACATCGCCTAACACCACGCCACAACTAGTTGCGTGACTAAAACCGCGTAACAGCACGCGCAAAATCTAGTCCCGCAGCTAACCCACCAGCTGGTCTGGTAACACGTGCTAACTAGTAGGGTGTGAAAGTGGTGCAACTATACTAATGGTGGATTGATATGCTTAAAGTCCAGTCCAAAATGCCAAAACCCGGAACAGGTTTACTTGCGACCCTTGCACGAAAAGCGTGAGACTAAATAAAGGAAATAACGCCAAAGCTAGAACCTGACGTCGAACAACTCAACATAAACGGCAGCACATCCAACGAGATAACGTTGCCTAATTGCATTAACGCCTACCATAATCAATGAAGAACTTAATTCATAACAAAGAAGCACCGCTTGTTTAAAATATTTGAATGAATGACACGCCTCCTCACCGAAAAGCAGCAGGACTCTGTACACAAGTGTAAACCAGCGAGACTTCGAAAGCATAAGAATAAAGCACTAAAGAGGATTGATGCTATCGTAGTTTCAAAACGTAAAACCTCGACATTTATGAACGACCAGCATACGTCGCGAAGACGACGTTTTGTGATAACCAGCGCAAAATTCAATGGCTAATGTCGTGTGTATGTGGTGAAAGTGGTGAAGAAGAAACAAGACGCCCTACGTGTTCCATTCCTCAAAAACGAAGACTCGGGCTACCACTGTCTTCCTTGCAAAGTGTGGCTCGCGTTTAATAATTGAATCAAGACTTAAGAGCAGTTCCGGAAAAAATGATCTCAGCGGTATTCTGAACACAACGCGAATGAAAATAGAAAGCGAATTTCTCTCACCACGAAACCTGCGAAGAGGCATTAAGTTCCAAGGTACGCCACACTTTCTGAAAATTTCAATCGGGATTTCGGATGAAAAGTTGATAAGGCAGGGCATTCAAACACGGACACGAATGGTCGAAACACCACAGCAGCGTTTTCGGGCTGTCCACATCTCTCTCGTGTTAGCATGCCCCGTGTCGAACATGAATACCCGCTAGCTAGATCATCTCTTATACGAAATAAAATTGGGCCTCGCGAATGAGATGGCGTGGAGAACTCGCATTTAAAGACGGGAAAGATAGCGCGAGGACAAGGGTAAGATACGACACTCACTGCGGGGTCGCATCCGGGCCGCTCTTCTTGTCATACTACTGTCGTTAGTATTACGAATGCTGTTCTGATGATGGTGGTGATGAGCCTTTTGCTTTGCTAGCACTCACCCACAAAGAGGGATTGGCGAAGAAACGGGCGGCTGGATAATTAGGTAAGTTAGTTATGAATTTGAAATTAATAAATGAAATTTCAATATTGTCACGGGGTCGTGACTTGGCCGAAGACAGCATACTTTGTGTTGGAATTTAACAGTTCATTTGGGCGAACTTGTGCCTGGCAAACGGAAAGTCCGATTACAGAAGCAGTCTTGCACAGATAGCAGTGAACGGAGCGTCGGCCGTCGATCAACTACTGACAAGCGGCGAAGTGCGTCGGCATTTATACCCTTGCCATCGAATGTTCTAGCGTTATAGCTGGCGGTGGCGTAGGTTCCAGAATAATCTGTACCGTTCGCAAAGTGGACGTGATCTTATCGAAATGATCTACTAAACTCCGGAAGCTTCTCGAAAACTGCACGCGCGTTTTGCGTTGAGAATTGTTTAGTGTTTTGGGGCGATAACAAAACTTGAGAAATGGAACACGGCGTTGCCTCCCTCTGAAAGAGGCATCGTCCCTATGCTTTAACTAAACATGAAGGTAAACAAATAATGCAAGAAAGTACAATGAATAAATTACGATACAATAATAATACAAAAAACACTGTTTCAGTTTGGTAACGATCATGAAACGGCTTGAGGTGCTCGACATGGACGACTTGGAAACACATGGACGACATGGACGACATGGAAACACATGGTCGCGATCGGCGTCGTTGAGAGTTTGTGATGCCGTCGGGGACAACCTCGTAATCAAGTGGGTCGAGACGTTGAACCACCCTGTACGGTCCGAAGTACCGTCACAAAAGCTTTTCACTTAGTCCACGTCGGCGTATCGGCGTCCATAATCAAACACGTTCACCGGGCTGGTATTCCACGAAGCGTCGTCGAAGATTGTAACGGCGGCTGTCGGTCGTCTGTTGATTCTTGATACGGAGACGCGCGAGTTGTCGGGCTTCTTCGGCGCGTTGAAGGTACTCACTCACATCGAGGTTTTCTTCGTCGGTGACGTTGTTTAACAAGGCATCGAGCGTCGTTGCCGGCCTCCTTCCGTAGACCAATTTGTATGGAGATATCTGCGTCGTCTCCTGCACCGCCGTGTTTATGCGAAGGTCACGTACGGAAGAATGGCGTCCGACGTCTTGTGTTCGATATCGACGTACATTGCCAGCATGTCGGCGATCGTCTTGTTTAGCCGCTCAGTGAGACCGTTGGTCTGTGGGTGGCACGCTGTGGTCCAGCCGTGCTTTTCTGGCTGTATGCCAAGATCGCTTGAGTTAGGTCAGCAGTAAATGCCGTTCATCTGTCGGTGATAAGGGCCTCCGGGGCGCCGTGACGTCGCACGATTTTTTCGGCGAAAAACTTAGCTACCTCGGATGCACTGCCTTTTGGCAGGGCTTTAGTCTCGGCGTAGCGCGTGAGGTAGTCGTTAGCAACCACGATCCATTTGTTTCCGAAAGCCGACTTCGGAAACGACCCCAGTAGGTCCATACCAATCTGCCGGAAAGGTCGGCGAGGTGCTTCAATTGGCTGCAGAAGTCCCGCCGCCCTTGTCGGTGGTGTCTTCAGCGTTTACAGTGCCGGCATGTCCTCACATAACGAGTGACGCCGGTGGTAAGACGTGGTCATTAGTACCTTTCTCGTATCTTAGCGAGCGTGCGAGAAACACCGAGGTGCCCTGCTGTCGGATCTTCGTGCAGGGCCTGCAAGAGTTCTGGTCGCAGAGCTGAAGGCACCACAAGGAGGTACTTGGCTCGAAGCGGTGAAAAGTTTTTCTTTTGGAGAAGACCGTTTCGCAGGAAGAACTACGCAAGTGCGTGCTTGAATACCTTCGGGACTTCGGCGGTCCTGCCTTCGAGGTATTCTGTTAGGGCCTTAAGTTCCGGCTAGGCCCGCCATCGTTCAGCGAAGTCGTCGGTAGTTATCGTTCCTAAGAAGTAGTCATCATCCGGGTCGTCGGGTGGTGGTTGGTCGACAAGCGCATGAGAGAGACAGTTGACGTCGAAGTGTTTCTTGCCGGACTTGTAAACGACGGTAACGTCATATTTTTGAAGTCTCAGGCTCCATCGTGTGAGGCGATATGAAGGGTCCTTCAAGGTTGCTAGCCAACACAAGGCGTGGTGGTCGCTCACAACTTTGAAGGGCATGCCCTAGAGGTAGAGGCGAAATTTTGATCTAGCCCAGATGATGGCGAGGCACTCCTTTTCTGTTGTGGAATAATTGGCTTCTGCTTTGGACAGCGATCGTCTGGCGTAACTAATAACACTTTCAAGTGCGTCATCCCTCTGCACAAGAAAGGCGCCAAGACCTACGCTGCTTGCGTCAGTATTTCTGTCTCCGCGAATTCATCGAAATGAGCAAGTAACGGAGGCGTCTGGAGGCGATGTTTAAGCTCCTGGAAAGCGTGTTCCTGCCGCGTTTCCCACTTGAACTCCGTGTCGGCCTTGGTAAGGTTAATGAGTGGATCGGCTATGCGGGCGAAGTTTTTCACGAACCACCTATATTAGGCGCACAGGCCCATAAATTGGCGCACTGACTTCTTGTCAGTGGGCGGCGGGAAGTCGGCGATGGCGGCTGTTTTTTGTGGATCGGAACGAACGCCACAATCGGTGATCACGTGCCCCAGAAATAAGACCTCTTCATACGCAAATCTGCACTTTTCTGGCTTCAGTGTGAGTCCAGACGTCTTGATGGATTGAAGTACAGCTTCAAGGTGCTGAACATGCTCGTCAAAACTAAAAAAACACTACGACGCCGTCCAAGTACACAAGGCAAGTCTGCCACTTCAATCCTGCCAGTACTGTATCCATAACGCGTTGAAATGTTCGAGGCGCTGAGAAAAGGCCGAAGGGCATCAGCTTAAACTTGAAGAAGCCATCTGGTGTTATAAAAGCCGTCTTCTCTCGGTCTCTTTTGTCGACTTAGATTTGCTAGTAGCCAGTCTTGAGGTCTATTGACGAAAAGTACTTGGCGTTATGGAGCCGATCAAGTGCGTCGTCTATTCGTGGGAGAGGATACACGTCCTTTTTTGTGATTTGTTCAGACGGCGATAATCTACGTAGAAAAGTAGGGTACCATTCTTTTTCTTCAATAACACCACGGGGGACGCCCATGGACTCTTGGACGGCTGAATGATGTCATCCCACAGCATTTCATCAACTTGTCTCTTCATGGCCTCACGTTCTCGCGTCGAAACCCTGTACGGACTCTGACGGAATGGTCTGGCATTTTCTTTGGTTAAGATGCGATGTTTCGTGATTGGGGTCTGCCGAATTTTCGATGGCGATGAAAAGCAATCTTCGTATTGCAGGAGCGGGGGCCTTGAGCTGTTCTTGCTTACGGTTCGGAAGTCTGCGATTGACGTCGAAAGCTGTGGGAGGGGCTTTGTTCCTCTGAGCAGGTTCTGCAGAATCGGCGAGAGCAAAAGCAATGGTGGTGTCCACAATTTCTTCGATGTATGCGACCGTTGTTCCTTTGTTCACACTTTTGTACTCGTTGCTGAAATTCGTGAGCATAACCGTTGCTTTGCCTTCGCGCAGCTCTGCAATCCTCTTGCGAAGCAAATATTTCGGGTGACCACCAGATGCTGACTGACTTCAACGACGCCATCAAAGTCAGGTGATTCAGGAGCACCGACTGCAACAATGACGCTGGAGCGAGGCGGAACGGTGACTTGTTCTTCCAGCACATTCAGGGCAAGGTTTCCTGACGGCGTGCGCGGTGGTAGTGCTTCTTTTGTGGATAACGTTATCGACTTTGTTCTTAAGTTGATGACAGCACCATGGAGGCATAAGAAGCCCATACCAAGGATGACATCTCTCGAGCAACGCTGTAGGACTACCATGTCTGTAGGATAAATACTGTCGTTAATGGTGACTCTCGTTGTGCAGATTCCTGCAGGCGTTACGAGATGACCTCCGGCTGTGCGGATTTCAGGGCCTTCCCAAGCTGTCCTAACTTTCTTTTACTTCACGGCGAACGACCCACTGATGACGGAATAGTCAGCTCCAGTATCGACGAGAGCGGTCACACTGTGGCCGTCGATAAGAACGTTGAGGTCGCTAGTTCGCCGTCTCGCATTACAGTTAGGGCGTGGCGTCGGGTCACGGCTGCGTCGACTTGTTCCGCTGCTTCCTTGCTGCGTCGTCAAGCCACCTTCGGTAAGTGAGCTTTCGCGGTCAGGGCTTTGCCTTGTTAGCGTTGTGTTCGGAAAGCTCCATCGTGGCGTCGTCGTCGTCGGAGGATCTTCCGTAGTTTGTCGCAAGCAACCGCACCTCCATCGGTTGCTTCCCTTAGTTTCCCGGATACGGGCTAGGAGACCGGCCCCGCATAAGGCCAGAGTTCTGCCGGGGGGGGGGGGGCGGCGACATGCGGCGGCTGGGCGATGGCGTACGGGAAGGACTTTGTGGTGTCCATTGAGTTCCTGTCAGGTAGTCGGCGATGTCACGTGGCCGTTCTCCTGGCTGCGGACGCGGTGCATTGACGGCGAAGCCATGCAGCCCCATCTGTCGGTACTGGACACGGCGGTATGTGTGCCTGGCCTCGCCGCAGTGGTAGCACATCGGGTGGTTGTCAGGTGCACGCCAAACGTTCATTTTCATCGGCGCACTGCACTGGCCCTTTGGCGAACGGTAGGACATCGGTGGGGGTGGTGGAGGCGGTAGCGTTTGGCGATGGAAGTGCGACGGGGTGGTTTTTTGGCGTGGACGGGGAGGAGCGTTGTGGCGCACTGCAGCGACGAAGCTCATAGTTTCTGGCTCGGGCAGCGGTGTTTGTGGAATTCGAAGCGATTGCCGAACTTCTTCTCGCACAATGTCGGCGATCGAATCCACTTGAGGCTGCACCGAAGGCAACAGCTTGCGCAGCTCTTTTCGCACGATCACTCGGATCGTTTCACGCAAGTTGTTGGAGTCACTGGCTTGAACATCTGCGCATTCTGGAGTAAGGCGACGATTATACTGTCTGGTGCACATGTCCAGGGTTTCTTTCGATAGTGGTCGCCTGGGATACAAATTCTTGGACGGTGTTCGGTGGATTCCTCATTAGTGCCGCGAAGAGGTCCTGTTTGACTCCTCGCATAAGGAAACATACTTTCTTCTCCTAAGGCATGTCTGTGTCAGCGTGACGGAATAGGCAGGTCATCTCCTCTGTCAAAATTGCAACCTTTTCATTTGGTAGCTGAACCCGGGTCTCTAGTAGAGCAGTGGCTCTCTCTTTGCGAGTGACGCTCGCAAACGTTTGGAGGAATGCAACGCAAAAGACATCCCATGTTCGGAGCGTGGACTCCAGATTCTCGAGCCAGGTCCTTGCGAGGTCTTCCAGGTAGAAATACACACGACGGAGCTTTTCTTCGTTGTCCCAGTGGTTGAGGGCTGCCACACGGTCGCATGTTTCTAGCCAGGTTTCCGGGTCTTCAAGCGATGACCGATGGAACGGTGGTGGTTCCCTGGGTTGATGAATGACGATCGCGGGCTGGGACGCTGCGGTTGTCATTGTCGCTGCAGTCGAGGTCATGACCTTCGTGTTCCGCGCCTAGTCTTGTGAAATCCCATACTCCGGTGGGAGACCTTGCTGTCGGCGGCTTGTTCGCTGCTCTTGGTTGGCGTCTTCTCCACGATGTGGGCTGGGTTCACGGCTTGACGGGGGCGTCCGATACATGAACAAAGCAGCACCTCCACCAGATGTCACGGGGTCGTGACGTGGCCGAAGACAGCATACTTTGTGTTGGAATTTAACAGCTAGCTCATTTGGGTGAACCCGTGCCCGGCAAACGGAAAGTCCGATTACATTAGCAGTCTTGCAATAAAGAGAAGTTTATTGACTTCCAACCAAGGATAAAGTACATTACAAAAACATCGAGCTTCACGACTACAAAGGGTGCATGTACAATCAGAAAAGTACCACTACCAAAGTACAATGTATGTGGGGGAATATACCCCTCTATTTACTGTACAGCGCGTGGTGCTCCAGCAGGCTTAATCATGCGCGGCGGTAGGTCTTCTCAACACGCGGTTGGAACAAGTAGCGACTTGGCGCTGTACAACTCTAGGTATTATTTCTTTTTTGTCGCCTGAAACAATGCTGCTTTCGTACAAAGTAAGTACATGCCCGGAAGTATAAAACAGGCCTTGAGGCAGGGGGGCGCAGGGGGGGGGAAACAATGGAGTGGGGGGGGGCTCTTGTCTCCCCCCAAATAAGGCATCAGCAACAATCTGCGCGTAAAAAACTGACTGAAGGCGCCAATCAATGAAAAAGGCGCTATACAAAAATTAACTCAAGTGTCGACCAGCACACTTTGCCCGAATCGATTACAAATAACAACGAAAATGGGGTGATGAAATGAAAAAGGTGATACAGATATACATATACATACATATATATATATATATATATATATATATATATACATATATATATACAAGTCCCCTTCTGCATGTGATAGACAGCGGGAGGGGGGTCACCAGGTAGTGATTGGGGCGGCTAGCTTGCCATTCCTCAGAAAAAAGAATTTGGTATGCCAGCGACGAAGGAAGTTATCCTCGCCGCTGGCCTCGAGTTCGCCGGATAGGTGGGCCCATAGCAACCGCCGGATACGCGAGACCACCGGAAACGCGCTCCGCACAGGCTTTCTACGCGCCTCCGCTAGTGATCTCCTTTGCCAAATAGCTAGCATCGTGAAGATCAGCACAAGTTGGCAGAAGACACCTTTGTTGCGCTTGTGGTGGGGAGGTGGGCGGATACCAAAGGAGTGGGCTACCATCCGCCACACGGGTTTCACCGCCACGCATTGGAGCAACGCGTGATCCTGCGATTCAACTGCGTAACAGTTCGGGCAACGTGCATCCGGGACTATTCCAAATTTATGCAGGCGTTGTCTGGTGGGGAGGACGGCCCAGGCCTTTTTCAGGAGGAAATCCTGTGCATCACGAGGGGTGCCGCAACGGAGCGAGAGTAATTCGCGCCTCGCGCGCTCAGCTCGTGTAGCAAGTTCAGTGTCGCTCAACTGCTTCCGCGTGATGGCTTCAACGATGCGCGCTGGCGGGTCCTCATCCACATCGCCTTCGGTCACTTCTTGCCTCAACATGCACCAGGTAGCCGACGCCGTTTTATAGAAGGGCGCGGGTGCCTCAGCAAAGGGCCCAGTGTGGCGGCCTGCATCCAGCCAGTCGTGCTTCACTCCACTCCAGTAGAGGAGTAGGTTGCGCCCTAGGTAATCACTCGCGCGCGCGAGAAGGCGGGCGGTTTTCAGGGCCAGGACTCTGCTCGTGGTCAACACATGTGGTAGGCCGAGACCCCCTTCTGACACTGCCAGTTGTAGCAAGTTTTGTTTCAATGGTGGTGGTTTCCCATCCAAGAGGTATGCGTTAATGAGTTTGGTCAACTGGCTTGCTGTTCTTGTGGGCATCACCGCTACTCGGCTCGCATGCGAGGCTAGGGCGCAAATGCTTGTTTGGACGGCTACTGCTTTCTCACATAGCGTCAGGCCTTGTAGGCTAGCGCTCTCTGACACTTGTGCAGCCCTGTCCACGACTCTGGACCACGTTGAGGCCGTGACTCCCTCGCGGGAAAAGTATATACCGAGGACTTTAACAGCGGTGACTACCTCGAAGTTGCCGATCACGTGCGCCGGGAAATGGCCGAATAGGAGGGCTTTACACTTCCTCTCATTTAGCTGTGCACCTGATGCTAGGGCGTATGACACCGATACCTGGTGAAAGCGCTCGAGACTGCTTGGAAACCGCACAAAAAGGGAGATATCGTCAGCGTATGCGAGGACTTTCAGGTACGCATTTCCTGTGAGAGGAAGGCCCCGGATGTGCGCGTCGCTTGCCAGGGATGTAAGTAGCGGCTCTATCGCGAGTACAAAGAGGGTTGGGCCAAGCGGGCACCCCTGCCTGATCCCTCTCGTGTACTGAAAGGTGTCCGTCGTGGAGCCATTTACTACTACGTGGCACCTGAGGTCTGAGTACAGGAGCCTTATCACTTGTACAAAGCTTGCCGGTAGGCCAAACTCTCGCAGGGTTTCGAACAGGTAGGCGTGCCTGACCCTATCGAAAGCCTTGGCCTGATCAAGTGAAAAAAAGGCTCCAGTGACTCTTTTCTCCGAAGCGTACTGGAACACGTCCCTTGTCGTGGTCAGGTTGGTGAACATTGATCTGCCCATGACTGCGCAAGTCTGGTGTGGAGCAATAATATCCGGCAGAAAGGTCTTTAGTCGGCTGTTCAAGATTGACGCCACGATCTTGTAGTCTACATTTAACAACGTGATCGGGCGCCAAGAAGCAGGTTCGTTCGGCGGTGCACCTTTAAGAATGAGGACTACGCACCCATGCCGAAGGAGGCAGGTTTCGCGTGTCCCTCGAGGACCGTGTTGACTATGGCTAGGAGCGGTTCACATAGGCTCTCGAAAAAAGGGCGTAGAAGCCCGCTGTGAGGCCGTCCGCACCGGGAGCCGAGTTTGGTGGCATTGACTAGATAGCGGCCCTCAATTGAGGTAACGTCGCTGCGCCGCACATAGTCAGGCATTCATCCTCTTCCAGACGCTTAAGGAATTTACACAGCTCCGACAGGGACGCTGGCTCCTAGGCGATAATTGTGGCGTCTGGCTCGTGAAAGGCTGTCTCGAAGTGGTGCAAGGAGGTCGCCTCGATCTCGACCGGGTCTGTCGCGAGGGTACCATCTGGGCGCTTTACTTCTGCAATACGCACAGAGCCGTTTCCCCTTACTTCGCGCGAGACTACCTCTGGCCGCTCGTTCGAGGTGGCCCAAGTCATGCGCTTTTCGCCAGTAGCTGCCCGAAGAAGCCGTTCGTACTGCACCTTGAGCGAAGCTAGGTAATCTCGTGTACAGGTGGTGAGGGTGTCAGCACTCTGAATGATACGCATTCTGCGCAGTAACTCGTTGATCTGGGACGTCAAGCGCTTTTTTCTTTTACGGCCTTCGTCTTGGAGGAGCACCTTCCGGGCCTCCTTGAGGTCGTCCCAGGTAGTCGATGTTACGCGGGGGGATGCTCTAATCAAAGCCTCTATGAGCGTCTCGATCTGTGGTGCAGACACCGGATCCTTTAGTAGTGCCGAATCCAGGTGTCACGATGCGTCGGCTGGTTTGGGGCCAGGCTTTGCACGGAGGGTTGTTAGCAGTGGCGCGTGATCAGAGAGAGCGGCCAGAGGGGGTGGCAACGGGACCACCTCGCACCCTGTTAGGGATGGAAGTAGGAGCTCCGGTAAGTACGCGCGGTCTAGCCGGCTAGCGGTGACCCTCGACACGCGGGTGGGGCCGAAGTCATCGTCGTGGAGGCGGACCCATGCGTTTGAAAGTCGGAGGCGTTCGAGAACTTTGATCAGTTCTTTTGCACGGTAGGCTGAGCCTCCGCAACTTGGTCCCCGGATATCCCTCGCAGTGTCGACCACACAGTTAAAGTCTCCAAGAACTACGTGCGGGAGGGGGGCCAGCAGGTACTCGCCAAGCTCCCTGAAAAAGAGGTTCGTCTCCGATCGAGTTACTGGTGCGTACACGTTCACAAACCGAACTTTCTGCGCATCGATGAAGATGTAAAGCATTAATGTGCGGCCGTCAGCGTCAAACACGCAATGGGCTTTTTGCCTAAACCTCCCGGTGACGAACACAACCCCAACACCGCATGACCTGGTCCTCGTCAATAAGAAGGCTTCGACGTGACAGAGGCTGCGGAAGCGAGCGACGTCGAGGGGGGATCGGAAATTCGTCTCCTGGAGGAATGACAAGTCGATGCTGCGGGCTTTCGCAAAGGAAACGACTGCGGTTTGTTTCGTCGTGTCGCGGAAACCGCGAACATTCCAAGTGGCGAAACGGATTTGGTCAGCCATCAGTCGCACTATGGTGGAGTGGAAACGAGGGGGTACGTGAGTGTGTGGAAGAGAGGGGTGGGGGCAAGGGGAGGCAGCGCATGGGGGAGTGAAACAGGAAGGGGTAAACAGCGGCGCCGGCGCACACGGGCACTGCCGTCTGTAACGAAGCGCAGGTGTTATCAGATCGGCTCGCTGGCTTTAGGGGGCGGTTCCCCTTTGCCTGCGGCGCTTTGGCCGAGCTTCTGCGTCTTCGCCTTCGGTGGGGCATCGCTGTCGCTCGCCGTCGCTTCTGGCCCAATTCGGCGTTGTCGCGCCTCTCTGCTTGTGGCTCTCCCTCTCGTTTCTTCCTTGTTCTCCTCTTCCTGGCGTCGACGCGAGCGCGAACGAGCTCTCTGCTCACGGCCTGGCACCCGCTGGGACGCGAGTGGGTCAAGTTGGCGGTGTTGGGACTCCGGGTCTTGCCGGTCTCGTTTTCGGTAGCTGGCCCCGTCGCAGGATCCATCGTCCAACAATTCAGCGAGAAAAAGGCGCCCGAACAAACGACAGAGATTTATTTACATGTGGAGAAGTGTTCAACTGATCCAAAGAGAGAAGAGTGAGAGTGATACAAAACGTCTTCGGCATTTTATAGCGCCGCGTTGTTGACACTGGGCGCCTTGTCCGCATAGTCAGCCAATACGGTGTCCCCGGCTCCTCGGCCACGAGGGAGGGGGAAACACCTCTCACAACACATGGAGTGGCACGACCTAACACGATGTCCATATATGGTCACGGCGCCCTAAAATGTTGCCAAACATGGTCACGAACGCACCGCAGATTCCGGAGTTCTCCCGGCGAGAGGAGGAACCTGAATGGGGAGGTGGGGTGGACGACACCGTCGGTCAAGAACTGGTTCTCCGCCAAACTCTTCTTGCTTGGTTCCCTAGGGCCGGTCGTAACAGTCTCTCGCGCGTGGGGGTGAAGATCTCGATGGGCTGAGGTTTGCAGCCACTGTCCGGAGAGATCAGCGCCGGCAGTCCGTTTGGTGATGACCATCTTTGATGAAGTAGAGGGCAACACCTGCTTCATTGTGGGCTCAACAGACATCACATACGCACATGAAAACACAACTACTAAGCCGGTGAGCGCCGGACAATTCCGCCAAACTCCACCAGGCAATTTTCCCCTTTAACTTATATTAAATGAAATACACAATTTATTCAAAATGTTACTCACACTTTAAGGTGACACAAAACAACAACACTAGAAGCACACCGAACCCGAAACCCTGGATAGCCGTGTCTTCAACTTTTTCAAACAAGTACACCTAAAAGAGTAAAAAAAAACAATCACTAGCTCTTGTCTAGGCCAGGAAAAAAAATGCCAGAGTTCTCGAGACATCCTCTCGCGTCAGGGGCATCGACTTAAGCCATCAGCGTTGCCATGGAGTACACCCTTTTTGTAGCGTATTTCAAACGTATATTGTTGCAAAACAAGGCTCCAACGCAGCAGGCGACCGTTCTTAGAGGACATGGTCTGTAGCCAGGTGAGAGGACAGTGGTCCACTTCCACAATGAACTTGCTTCCGGCAATATAACAAGCCAGTTTCTGGACTGCCCAAACCAAGCACACACATTCCTTTTCGCTAGCGCTGTAAACCTGCTCGCGAAGGGTGAGTTTCCGGCTAACAAAGAGGACGGGATGCTCTTGATCCCCCTCATCCCTTTGACTAAGAACTGCCCCCATGCCTCTATCACTAGCGTCGCATTGGACTATGAAAGGCCTCGAGTAGTCCGGTGAACTAAGCAAAGGTTGGCTCGACAAGGCCGCTTTCAAAACGCGGAAAGCCTTTTCTTTCTCCTCATCCCAGTCGACCATTTGGGGCTCGGTCTTGCGCAACGCGTCAGTAAGAGTGCTGGCAATGTCGGAATATCTAGGGATGTACTTACGATAGTAACCAGCTATTCCAAGAAAAGCCCGAATATCGGTTTTCGTTCGGGGCTGGGGAAAGTCTCGGATAGCTGCCACTTTCATTTCAGAGGGACGGCGATGCCCTCGACCGATAACATGCCCGAGATAGAGTACCTCTGCTTGTGCTAGCTGACACTTGGGCGCCTTTACCGTTAAACCTGCTTCGCGTAAGCGTGTCAGTACTGCTCTCATATGCGCCAAGTGTTCTGGCCAGGACGAGGAAAACACGGCAACGTCGTCCAAGTAAGGCAATGCGAAGTCCTCTTGACCCTGCAAAACCTTATCCATTAAGTTTGAAAAACAGTAAGGCGCGTTCTTTAGGCCGAATCTCAACACTTTAGGGTGGAATGTCCTTAATGGTGAAATAAATGCAGCATACCGGCTCGCCCTCTCGGTGAGCGGCCCCTGCCAGTAACCTCTCACTAGGTCTAGCGTTGAGATAAATTCCGCGCTGCTTACCCTCTCGACGCGTTCCTCAATGTGGGGAATTGGGTATGTCTGATCCTTGGTGATGAGGTTTAACTTACGATAGTCTACGCAAGGACGCGGATCTTTGCCGGGTACCTCCACAAGAATTAACGGGGAAGTGTAATCACTTTCACACGGCTCAATCACGCCCAATTCCAGCATCCTGTTAACCTCTGCTTTTATAAGCTCAAGCCGGCGAGGTGACACCCGATACGTCTTAGATCTTACCGGTTCCGACGAGGTAAGCTCTATGTCATGAGTGAGGACGGATGTCCGGCCTGGCTCGCTTACAAATCTGTCCTGAAACTCGGTCAAAAGACCACGCAATTCCTGCTTCTGCTTCATTGTCAGCTGTGACTTTGATACTAAATCCTCAACTCTTTTCTCAAACGGGACTTCGTCCAATTCGTGAGCTAATTCAGGAATTTCTGCCGGAACCTCTTCCGGAACATTTAAAGTCATGTTCACGATGGCTTCCCTCTCTTTATAGGGTTTGAGTAAGTTGCTATGATACACCTGGTGTACCTTACGACTTCCTGGTAATTTTACCACATAGTTGGTGTCAGACAATTTTCGAGTAATCTCGGCCGGGCCGACCCATTGCACTTCAAGCTTATTCTTTTGGGAGGGCCTCAACAACATGACCCTGTCTCCTACAGCAAAGTGTCGCGCTTTAGCTGTCCGATCGTAGTAAAGCTTAGCCTTCTGCTGTGCTTTGGTCATCGCACTCTCGGTCAGTTCTTGGGCTTTTGTTAGACGATCCAATAAGGTGAGGACATATTCCACTACTACAGGATCATCACCCTTACCTTCCCACGACTCTCTCAGCATACGAAGAGGAGACCGCAGTCTGCGGCCGTAAACAAGTTCCGCTGGCGTAAACCCTGTTGTCTCATGTGGTGCAGTTCTTAGTGCAAACATCGTTGCAGGTAAGCACATTTCCCAGTCAGTTTTTCGTTCAAAACATAAGGCTCTTAACACTCGCTTCATCACAGAGTGAAGATTTTCTATCGAGTTCGACTGCGGATGGTAGACTGAACTATGCAATAATTTCACGCCACACCGCTCTAGAAAGGTTGTCGTTAAGGCACTCGTGAAAATGGTGCCCTGGTCTGATTGTATCTCGGCAGGAATGCCTACCCGGGCAAACACGGACAGAAGTGCGTTCACTACTTCGACGGAACTTAGCTCTTTTAGCGGGACCGCCTCTGGAAATTTAGTAGCTGGGCAGATTAAGGTCAGGATGTGACGGTAGCCTGAAGTTATCTTGGGCAAAGGACCTACTGTGTCAATTACCAACCGACGAAAGGGCTCTGTGATTACGGGTACCAGCTTCATTGGAAATTTCGCCTTATCTCCCGGCTTAACCACTCGCTGACACACATCGCAAGATTTTACAAACCTCTCTACATCTTTAAAGCATACAGGCCAGTAGTATTCCTGTAAAAGACAATTTTTCGTCTTCTTTACGCCTAAGTGGCCTGACCATGATTCTCCATGCACCAAACTAAGCAAATCCTGACGATACGCCTGAGGTACGACTACCTGGTCAAATTCTACTCCTCGCCTATCTAGATATTTTCGATAGAGTATGCCGCTCCTCTCTTGGAATCTCACAATTCGTTTGGCGGTTCCCTCTTTCGAACTGTCCTGGAATTGCTTAAGCGTCGGGTCCCCCTTTTGTTGGGTTATTAATGAAGCGGGGCTCACCTGCAGCAGCCGACTGAAGTTATCCGAGGTTGGCATGACACACAACTCTTTTGTATTTCCTAGTACCTGGAATGTGTCACCCTCTGTGCTATCCTCTGTACTACCAGGAATCGGCTTGGGAGCAACGGCATTTTCTATTTGCTCGGTCAACGAGGCGTAATTGACCCTTTCCGATTCGGGAGGAGGTTCAACGTCGCCTTTAGGAATGGTTGCCTCCGCGACTACGGCTTCTGCAGCCTGTTCTCGCACAAGTCGATTTGTTACCGTGGTGTCCAACTCGCAACCAGGCCCGTTGTCGATTTGAGGCTTGTTTGCCTGAGTGAATGATGCTCTCGCAGCCAGCGCACATGCCTTCGACCTAGTCAGTGCCTGCACTATGCCTTCTCCCAACGTTAGACCTTTCTCCTTCAGCATTTGATCTGACTTATTTGAAAATAAGTAAGGATACTGAGGGGGTAGATATGGCGATACCGCGGCTTCCGTTTCCAACGTACCAAATGCGCCTTTAAGGACAACTTTAGCTACGGGAAGGCACTGACTGTTTGCTTCTACGGCTTGTCTAATCCAGGCACAGTCTCCTGAATACTGTCCGGACTGAACAAAGGACGGATGAACTACGTCTATAGTGGCTGCGGAGTCTCTAAGAACCCGACACTGCTTGCCGTTCACGGTAAGGTCGTACATATAGGGCTCTAACAACTTCATGTTCTCGTCGGCTTCATTTATAGATAAAAAAGCCAACTTTTCTTTCGGGCAACGCTTCGCGAAATGCCCTGTTTCGTGGCCATTGAAACAAGCCGCCGGTTTTTTTGCCTCAAATTTCCTTTTGCTTGCCTCTGCCGACGCCTCATGGTTAGATGCCTTGTTTTCCTCACCCTTTTGTGCGAGACTTGTCGGTTGTTTTCTAAACGGCGCCTTATTCGGTAGTAGGAATTTTTCCCTTTTTGGCTCGCTGTTTGCCCTGAGGGCGCGGCGCGTAACGAATTCTTCAGCGAGCTCTGCGCCTTTCGTTACGGTGTTCACGTCTGGTCTATCCTGCACCCAGAACCTCACCTTTTCTGGTAACCTTTGATAGAATTGTTCCAGACCGATACACTCGAGCACCTTGTCATGATTCCCATACGCCTTTGCCTCTTTGAGCCACTCCCCCATGTTGGCCATTAACTTGTAAGCAAACTCCGTGTATGAATCATTGTTCTCTTTTACGGCGTTGCGAAATTTTTGTCTGAAACCTTCCGCTGACAACCTGTATTTCTTGAGAAGGCTCGACTTTACCTCACTGTACTCGTCAGCCTCCTCTTTCGTGAGGCGCGCGATTACTTCTGAGGCCTCCCCCGGAAGTAGGGACAACAAGCGTTGAGGCCATGTATCCTGGCTGAAACCTTGCCTTTCACAAGTTCTCTCAAAGTTGACGAGGAACAGCCCAATGTCCTCCCCTAGCTTGTACGATCTCATTAGGTCCGTCATTTTGAACCTGACCCACTCTGCTGTACCGGATGCCTCGCTGCCTCCTGCTCTACTATTATGGCTAATCTCTAGCTCGAGGCGCTTCATTTCAAGCTCGTGCTTTCGCATCTTGTCTGCCTCGGCCGCCTTCCTTTCGGCCTCGGCCGCTTGCCTCTTCTGAATCTCCTCGTCACACTCTGACAGCTCGTCATCCTCCGCCCCCAATGGGAGAATCGCCTCTATCAGCTCTGGCTTTCTTTGAGAGTCTGACACCTCCAGATTCAACTCCCTTGCAAGTAGCAACAACATGGACTTTCGCAGGGATTTCAGATTCATGGCTGGTTCCAGTACCGCTGTCCCTGTTCCACAAAGATTCCTGTCCTGCAACTAATTAACCTTGACGGCAACGACAGCTCTAGATCCCTGCCTTGCCTCAAGTTTTCCGTTAACTTAGTCTACAAATAAAGCTTCAAAGCTCTTACACGGAATCCTGCCCTGTCACTGTTAACCTTGACGCCACTGACAGAAAGAGCTTAACCAAGCTATCACACAATTTCTGCCTGACGCAAGTTACCTGTTAACCCAATGACCAAGACAGCCCCTCTCTACCAGCTTTTACTTAACACATAGAGTAAATGCCTGGTAAAAATTAACAGAGAAAGCCGGAACTCACCCAGTTCGTAGTCATGTATCCGGCGTCGTGCCTCTCAGAAGTGCCGTTCGATTCCCTCTGGAAGTCGATGAGCTCGTGTCATCCTTCTCCTGTCGTCCCGTTGTTGGACTTCGGGCTCACTCCGTCCTGTGGTCGCTTTCGGGGTTATCAGCATCCCGCCGCTGCCATCCAGTTGTTGGGACTCCGGGTCCGGCCGGTCTCGTTTTCGGTAGCTGGCCCCGTCGCAGGATCCATCGTCCAACAATTCAGCGAGAAAAAGGCGCCCGAACAAACAACAGAGATTTATTTACACGTGGAGAAGTGTTCAACTGATCCAAAGAGAGAAGAGTGAGAGTGATACAAAACGTCTTCGGCATTTTATAGCGCCGCGTTGTTGACACTGGGCGCCTTGTCCGCATCGTCAGCCAATACGGTGTCCCCGGCTCCTCGGCCACGAGGGAGGGGGAAACACCTCTCACAACACATGGAGTGGCACGACCTAACACAATGTCCATATATGGTCACGGCGCCCTAAAATGTTGCCAAACATGGTCACGAACGCACCGCAGATTCCGGAGTTCTCCCGGCGAGAGGAGGAACCTGAATGGGGAGGTGGGGTGGACGACACCGTCGGTCAAGAACCGGTTCTCCCCCAAACTCTTCTTGCTTGGTTCCCTAGGGCCGGTCGTAACAGCGGTCTATGTAGGGCGACGCTTTACCGGAGGGGGGCTCAAATGAGAAGGGCTGGTTTATTTGAGCACGGTCTTGGTCGTCAGGGAGCGCGTAATACCCGCGGCTCACGATGGGCAATTCGTCCTTGGCGGGGTCATTGGTAGCGTCATCCAAGTCCTGGGCGCACACTTGAGCCAACACGTTAACGGGAGTTTGGGAGGCGGTTGGGGGGGGGGCTCACTTCGCTTGAAAGTTTCGGCAAGCACCGGGAAGTTGTGGCCTTCATATTGGACTGACGGGGGGATGAATGGCATAGACGGGGACGATTGGGCCGAGACGGTTTCGAGGTCGCTCGATTCCGTTCCCGATGACATGGTGGTGGCATCGTCAGTCTTCTCGGGCTTGTCTTCCTCGTTGGCGGATGAATCCGCCGCAGTGGTTCCTGTGAGCAAGCTGGCATCCGTCTCGCGGCCGTGGGGTGAGGGAGGCCTTAAGGGGGCGCGGGCCGCGGTCCTGGGTACGAGCACTTGTAAGCGAGAGGGGGGTCCGCCTGGCTTCTGCGACGGGGAGCCAGTCGGCCGGACCGAGTTTGACGCGAGGTCCGATACCGAGAGGAACCCACGAGCGGCTGATGCATAAGAGAGCCTCCTAAAACATTCGTTCCGTGGTGACCCCCGCAACGTTTACATTCGGCTGAACAGCCCTCAGTTTCATGACCGAAAGTTCCGCATCGTTTGCAGTATGGTGCGGAGCATGCGGTCGCTATGTGGCCCACCTCACTACATCGAACGCACACCCGCCTCATGCCTCTATATTCGAACATGACCCGGTGCCCCGCAATGGTCGTAAAGTTGGGCACCGGCTTACTCATTTAGATTTTTACGACTCTGACGCCGTTCAACTTATTTTGGCGGGTGGCCACAGTAGCAAACGATATTCCCCGCACCTTACCGTACTGTGCTAGGGCGTTACCAAGTATCTCGTCAGACAGGTAGGCGGGGTATCGGTAGACGTTGATGTACGTGACCGGCAGCCCGACGGCCTAAACCGGTACGCTTACTCCATTAACCTTGAAACCTTCCGCCACCATTACCTTTGTTGCCTGGCTGGCGTTACGTGTACAGACGAGAAGCTTGGCCCCGCCCATATGCTGCATAACAAGAACACTATCATCACCAGCTTCTAATTCAATAGCGTCTATAAGATCATCAAGGGATACGTCGCCATCCGGCGCTGTGAAGAGGAAGCAGTTCTCCCGCACTGGTAGGTCGGTAGTGGCCGCCATTCTGGAGGGGCTGCTGCCAGCAGAAGGGGGCGTGACTTGTAGAAAACTAGTAGCGTACAGTCGAGCTGCACTCTGGTAAATCTGCGGCTAAGCATGGGGAGACGCCGCTCGGGATCAGGTGGAGTCGGGTGGGCTGCAGGCGGGCTCCGGGAAGGTAGCGTGAACCGGCAACCATGCTCCTCCTGGCATAGGGGTGGGGGGCTCCGGGCTGGAAGGCCCGAGACCCAGAGGTGGCAGTCGCTCGCACGAGGCGGCGAAGCCGGCAGGACCTGGTCTGACCGTGAAATCCAAAAGCCGAGAAGCGATTGCCCCGGCCCCAGATAGCAGTGACCGGAGCGTCGGCCGTCGATCAACTACTGACAAGCAGTGAAGTGTGTCGGCATTTATACTCTTGCCATCGAATGTTCTAGCGTTATCGCTGGCGGTGGCGTAGGTTCCAGAATAATCTGTACAGTTCGCAGAGTGGACGTGATCTTATCGAAATGATCTACTAAAGTCCGGAAGCTTCTCGAAAACTGCACGTAAGTTTTGCGCTGAGAATTGTGTAGTGTTTTGGGGCGATAAAAGAACTTGAGAAATGGAACATGGCAATATAAAGCAAAAAGAAATCGTAAAAATGTATGCGAAAGCTACACAAGCTAGCAGTCAGGCATTCAGATAGTCTGCTTCGTGGCGAAACGTGAGCCGTTGTTTTCCGTCATCGTCTTTGCGTCTAGTTGCCGATGGCCGAAAAGTGAGTGGTCCCTCTGTGATATAGGTAACGCTAATGACTACAGCACGGTGCGATGACACATGGACGCAGCTGCCACATGGATGAAGAAAGAACATGAAATAAACAGGATGCCTCCATTTATGCTACGATATTTATTATGTTCGATGTAACAGACTTACAGGTGTAATCCTGGTGGACCTGCCAACATCCCGGAGCCATTCAACGACAAGACTGACCAGCAACAACAGCGAGTCACTAATGGAACGTTCGTAACTCACACACCCGCTTTTTTTTGTTATCACCGAGCGTCTGCAGGCTTTGTTCGTGAGGCTTGTTAATTGGTTCGTCACTGATGACGTGACAGCAGGGCGCGAGCCTCATTGGCTCACCACTAACCAAAGGGTTTGTGCATGGATGTGTGTGTGTGCGTTCATGTGTGTATTTATGTGCAATGCTTTCTCAAGAAAGATGCCTGCGACGTCGCACGCTTTCCTACGGAGACTAGAGGTTCATGGCCTCCGATATGGCAGGCGCACGGCGTGTTTCTCGCCAGCCGTCCCAGGCTGTGTTCCATTTCTTAGGCCTCATCGTAGACAGTCTACGCTGACAGCTTAGAAGACGGCATCGCACACATGTCGTTTGAGAAATAGAAGACGCCTGGATGGTTTGCAGGCGACAAGACACCACCTCGTGTCGAGAATAAAATGCTGAGATAAACAAACATAACCTGTTTTTTTCACCTTATTTCGTAGTAAAATCTAAACAAAATTGAATAATACACACATTGAGCGTATTATTGCCACATAGAGCGTCTCCAACATTGAGCATATATTGCCATATTACACACAATATGGCAGCTTTCGGAGCCGTTCGCTGAGCCGCCATCTTGTTTAGACAGCGAAGTAGCGTGCATCGTATTTGTCTATGATGTTATCTTCCCAAAGCTGTCTGTTTTCCTGGCTATATGAGAAAGGGAATCAGATTTAAGACGGCCACCGTCCATTTAGCTGTCTATTTAGCCGTCTACAGTGGTATTGTAAAACACCCCCAATCGCCGCGCTCCCCAGCATTATCATTGAGTATCGCGATGCACGCCCGGCTACTGCAAGAGGGCGCGGATTCTGACGGCAGCGGAGACCGTGGCAGACACCAGAGCGCACAGGATAGTTTTTTTTCAGCGTACGAGCAAGAATCACCGCCAGAATCTTCTAGCTCAACTAAAGCAAAGTATTTTTTGTTATTGCATTTGTCGGAGATAGCAGACGATGACGAAGAAAGAGTGACCGTGGGCTGCTGTCTCCTCAGGGAGCGCAAAGAAGTGTGTGCAGCACTATCATCATAAAAACAGTGTGGTGTTCGTTTGCCGCCAATAAAGGCAGGTGTCGCTTGTCTCGCAGCTCCGTCTTTCTCGGAGCGCTTCACCTATCGAAGGCCAGCGTTCCGTGACAGAATTTATTTTGATCAGTTAGCAACACAACTGTGGTATTTTCCGCATAGGTAATTGTAATGAGGTATCCATTTGTCTGGGGCAGTGTTACTTTTTTTCATTAAGGTCTGTTATGACTTGGTGCTAAATACATGATTTGAGAAAAACGAAGGCATTCTTGCATTCAATTTTTTGAAGACTTGCAGAGGGGAAAACTTGGATAAATAATGATTCAATCGTATTGCTCTCCTATTCTGTCTCATAATTTTGCTTTTTTATCGCGTACGGATATTTATGAGGTGGTCAACCGAAGCACAGTTAGTCTCTATATGACTGATTTCCTAATTTATGTCATTGAATTGGGGTACCTGAGAGGAAACATTGCCGGAATATTGTAGAATGCTTCGATTGGCTGACCTACACTCACTACCCACGTTTTAACCCTGAGAGCGCTTGAGTTGGGATCGTCTCCTGTTTCGTCATCTGAATTTTGATTATGATTTGGTAGCACAATGACAATATAAGTGTCGTGTTTATTTACTGCACTCTCGAGTGCATCCAAATAAAAGAGTCCAGCAAATGGAGCATAAAGACGTATTTCTAATAAAAACTAAGTGTTCGCTGAGGTAGAATACTAAAGAAAGAAACAGTGCAAATTGTCACTGCTATGTTACACCTTAGTGTTTCATGCCAGGTACACCAAACTTTGAAAGCGTGTTGTGTACTTCTTGAATAAGCAAAGCATTCGATGCTCGTTCTTACACTGTCCAACGTATGCATTGAACACCGTGAAATTCACAGTGTGAATTAGTGAGTATGAGTGACCAAAACGTGCCTGTAACCAGCATGTGGTCGTCACAGAACAAGTGAATTTCAGCCTAGACATAGTATAGGCGCATGGCAACCGCTGGCAACCCTCCTCCTTGTATCATTCTTCTGTGGCTCGACAGGAGGGTCTTGAAATGGCGTTATGATTAAAACAGCGCTAGTTTCACGAAAAGAAAGAATAGCAACCTTTTTATTCGAGGGTAAGCGGTGAGCATAGAATACGGCACTTATCTTATACGGCACTTATCTTATATTTAACAAATCCTTATCCCAATCTAAGATCCCAGAAGACTGGAAATACGGTAAAATTACGCCTATACCTAAATCGAACACTCCACATTTGGTTACTTCATATAGTCCTATCACCCTCTTGTGTACATGTGCAAAAATATTGGAACATATTATTTTCAAGCACTTATCAACATTTCTAGAAGAAAACAAACTTATTGACCCCAGGCAACACGGCTTCCGAAAAGGTCTATCTACCGTAACACAACTATTAGAAACAGTACATGAACTCGCCAAAACCCTTGACAGGCAAGGTCAAACAGATATTATTTTTCTAGATTTTGAGAAAGCGTACGATCGCGTGTCGCACCAAAAGCTGCTCTTAAAACTTCAACCCATACTGAAGAACGATACACTTCTGTCATGGATAAAATATTACTTAAATTTAAGACGACAATGTGTAACAATTGATGGTACGTGCTCTCCAGCAGAGACAGTTATATCCGGTATACCTCAAGGTTCGGTGCTTGGGCCACTTTTCTTTCTTGTGTTCATTAATGACATAGTACAGGATATACCAGTTAAAATTAGACTATTCGCAGATGACTGCATCCTCTATCATGAAGTTCAAAGCCGCTGCGACCAAGTTCTTTTGAATTCTTCTTTAGCGAAAATACAAACTTGGTGTTCAACGTGGCAAATGAGTGTTAACAAGGCTAAAACGGTAGCCATGTCAATAACGCGTAAACAGCATCCCCTAAGCTTTCCATATTCCATAGATAATCACACTCTTTCCGTTGTAGAAAGGTACAAATATTTAGGCGTAATTATTACCTCGGACCTTAGATGGAATGAACATATTTCGTATATTACAAATAAAGCCATGCGTAAACTTGGATACCTTCGAAGGTCATTGCGAAAATCAACCAAGGAAATAAAGTTACTGGCTTACAAAACTTTCATTAGGCCCTCCCTCGAATATGCATCAGTTATATGGGATCCGTACACAAAAACAACATTGATAAACTAGAACTCGTTCAAAGGAAGGGCATCAGGTTTGTTCATAATTGCTATCGCTGGCAAGTAGCTGTAACTTCAATCTTGGCAGAATCAGAGCTGGATACATTGCAAAAGAGACGTCACCTTGAACGGCTCAAGTTTTTGTACTCCCTTTATCATGATAAGCTGGCAATAGACAAGAGTAATTTTATCGACCTGGTTGGTAAGCGCTCGACGCGATCACACCACACGAAAAAGATAAAGAATTTTAGCTGTAAAACAGACACATTCAAAAACTCTTTTTTCCGAGAACAACGCGTGAATGGAATCGACTTCCATCTAATGTAATTGATTGTAATACACTAAATTTTTTTGCTAAAGCATTGTCAGAATATCTGTAATTTTTTCGGTATCTTGGTCGTCACTCCGCTTTCCTAGTATCGCGACTTCTGCAAACTGATATGTGATTGTGAAACAATAATGTTGTTCTGATGTTTTTTTTCTTTTTTTTTGTTGTTGATGTTGAGTGTGTCACATTGTAGCTCTGTTTTGTTTAGCGGTGCACCTCGGTCCAGATTTCTCCTGCTCTTTCCAGTTATGTCTTGTATATTATTGATAGTTTCTATCAGTGTAGGTCTGACTTGGTACCAAACAAGTTGTTAATAGTACCTGCTGTCGCTTTGTTGATTGCGTAAATGTATATTTTTATTTTTATTTTGTTCCCGCTCATTGTTGCGGTTGTTTTGTGGACGTATTTGCGTATGTTCTCGCATTCTTTTATTTGTTCTGCCCGCACCTGCCAAAGGCCTTTTTCAAAGGCTGGCAGTAAATCTGAAAATAAATAAATAAAAATCTGCGTCCAGCTCGTTGATCCGACTGTCAATTTTTTTTTCTTCGCCAGCGTCCTGGCTACTATACAGCCTGCGAACTTCGAAATACACTAACCTTCCAGCACATGCAGATCTCTTGCTGAGGTATTTCACTAACAAGTGCTCTATATTGGGCGGCACAGATCTACAGTAAAAAAAGTCAGTTTGACATAATATACGCCCATGAATAAACTTTGCCTCTCGTACACCTTGGCCCGACCTTGGCCTGAATAAGTGCAAAATCGTAAAAAAGCGCCAACTATTTTTTTTCTCGCCACATGGAAGTTTAGCCAACAGCGCGGCAGCCTTTTCGACCACACGAAGGAGCACCATGTTGCAGAAAAAAGAGCAGACCACGCCCATCTCTGCAAACACTCCATGTGGTTGGGGTGGCACATAGGGCTAACATAACTCTAAGAGAAGGCCGCAGAAAAACCCGCCGCACGCCCGCTATGTCGGAGGTCACGAGAGATTCCTCGTAGTTTAGTGCTTTCTCAGCAAAGAGCGCTTGAAAGCGATACTACTACTAGTTTGGTGAGTTGGTTTGGCGGCGGATGAACTTGTTTTGCGAGGGTTCTGGATCGACTGTGCAGGTGTTTTGCAAGCTTTGAGCTTGGTTTTATCAATTGATAAGGTAGTAGTGTAAATTTTATTGTACACATTGTACGGCTGTTGGGAATCAGTCGCCTGATGTTTTTTTTTGGGGGGGGGGGGGCGTTTTTTTTCTGCCACAACGGGGTCAGGTGCAATTACATTAACCACGTATATTTTTATAGTAGAGCTTAGACTTTTTTTACTTAAGGCAGTGTTCGTCGTACTCCGTGTCCTCTAACTATCGAGAGGGAAAATTCAATACTCGTGGACAGTGGTGAATTCGTGTGAAGTAGACTAAAAAATATACATGGTGTAAAAGACTGTAAAACGTTCAGAAGGCTAGGTAGGTTTGAAAATAGAGGGTAGTGTGGATCTGAATGCAGAGGAAGCCGACGCGAACTGTAGACAATGTGAGGTCAAGGAAAAAATAGAAAAATTATTGTTTTCCGGAGTAAACTGATGGTAAGAATCGCCGAACTAGAGACTGCTTTGGCAACAGAGGAAGAAAAAAACGAAGGCTAGGGGGGAAAGGCTTAGGTCAGTCGAGAAGACACTTGTGAAGGTGGCTAGGATGAACAAAGGAGCCTCCGATGGCAGGAACGGTAGTGCACCGCCACCGAGAACAGCGAAGAAACAGCCGATGGCGGGAACGCTAGGGTGCCAGCACCCAGAAAAGTGGAGAAGAAAGGGGAAACAAGTTAACAGGTTCAACTGGTTCAATGGTCAGGAGACATTGACAGGAGACAAAGGTCAGGAGACAAAGTAGTTGGGGATGGGGTGGCAAGGAGCAAAAAAGCAAGTGGTACAAGCAGAAACAACCAACAGGTGAGGGACACTCTTCTAGAAAAGTCACAGCACATGATAATTCCTTGGGACTGGAATTTAAATCAATGCTCCGAAGCAATCAAAGAGAGGGTAAGAGGTGACAAGAGGGTTTCAACAGGTACGTTCCCAGGACATAAGTTGGAAGTACTGTTCAGGCAAGCGAGCGGAAATTCACAACTCAAGCTAATGGACGTAAACCTTGTCATTATTGTGGGGGTCTAAACAATGTCTTGAATGAAGAATCAGCAGGACTAGTGACCACGATGGCAAAAAGGTTCGATGACATGCACGCCATTTTTCCTCGGGTACAGGTGCATGCACGATACCAGAGGTACCGGTGCATGACGGCAACCTGCCAAGAAGCAGTTGTCAACACAAATAATGAGATATGGCAGATGAGTCGAGAGAAAGGCTGTGAGGTTGCCGAAATAAACAAAAAAGTGCATATGTGGGCTAGTTTTAAACAAGACAGGATTCACTTCGATATGAGGGCAGGCCATAAGTGGGTTTGAGTTAGTGGCTTGCTGGACGTGCAGTAGCTTTTTTGGTGAGCACATGGGCCCTTTGGTGTCCAGGATAGCTAGTGATGAGAAAAACAATCAGGGGGAGTCTTTAACAGGTGCTTTAGAGAAAAACTAAATAAAAGGTAAAGACAGGAGAAGTAACGTGTTGCAATTAGTTGCACTAACATGCAAGGTGGCAGAAAACGGCGAATTGATAAGAGATTCAGCAGCAGAAAAAACAAGGAACAGATAGGTGTTTATGAGATTACAAAAACACGCTATAGAGACTGCGAAGAGACACCAGGCATTCTGATATATACTGAAAGTCAGAACATAGAATAAAAGTTTGGAAGGTCGTATTCTATATACACACAAATAACAAATATAGCCGCAAGAGTCGACGACAAATTAGGAAAACTGCTTGGCAAAGATTGGAAGTATAGTGAGCTGTTACATATACCGACCAGGGAGATAGCAAAAGAGAAGATAAGTACTTCCTGGAAAGGAAAGAGTAAGCCAAAACGTTGGTGGAATAGAGAAATCCAGGAAGCGATCAAGAAGCGATGCGAGGCATCACGGGAGCACAGGCAGGCAAAAAAAAGGAGAAGCAGTCACAGGATGAAGTTTACCTAAGATGGGAAATATATTTATAGAAAAAAGCATTGTGCAGAAATCGTTCGAGGCAAAAATGAAAGGTGAAAGTGAACGATGGATGAGATAGATTCACGGAAAGAAAAAGACCGCGCCTAAAATAGTTTACAGCCACCTAAAAGCGCTAGGTAGGAAGTCTGTCAAGATGCAACAACCAGCAATGTAGTGAAATTTTTGGTGCCAACCCCCGTCCCTCTTACCCACCTTTTTTTCATTGCTGTTCGCTGACATGACTTACAAACTTAGTGGTGCTACTATCACAATACATTCCTCTGCGTTTTTACTGTGAATATAATCTGCACACGGGAAAACGTGTCGCGGTGTTTATGAAGGATTTAGCAAATTGTGAATTTTTGGGCACGAATTTTGGCCAGGAGGGTCGTAAGTTAGATCGGCGACGCAATTAGGGCCACAGCGGGGCCCTTAAGTCAACCTGCCGGAACAGATCTCGCCGGAGTTGATCCCCCCAAAATGGTTCACTAGGTAGAAGTTCATTTTATTGCTAAAAGCCAAACACACTTGTAAGGTTCGATTGGCCACGTTCAAGCATATTACAGTGTGACTCTTCATACGTGTGACAAGATACACTCCAGACAGAGAAAAAAAATTTCTATTGAAGCTTCGCACGTTCTGCTAACATCTAAACATGCACACACGCACACAGACACGTGTGCACGCACGCGCACGTGCGACGGAATACTTGGCTCATCCACCGAACTTCGCTTGCATGCGAGTGTACAATATATTGATACACATCTTTACTATGCCCTAACGACTAAAGGCACTCTGAAGTCTCTAATAATGAAGGTGCAGCACCGGCAAACGTGCAGGCCAGTCATAACTTTAGGGAGGCCTACAAACATACTCATCATGTAACTTCAGCTGATAAATAAAAAAATGGCGGTCATAAATTTGTAGCAGTGCAATACTTGGGAAGACGTACTTAGAAAGAGGTGCAGTATGGGTACTTGTAGTCAGCACAAGTTTTATTATTCAGCGCAGTGGCAAACAACGCTACAATAAGGAACGTAAAGCCGAAAAAACATCCGACGAGTATATATATATGTATATATATAAATATATTTTTTTTCAATAGGCCAATCATACTTGGGAAGAGAAAAACACAACTTAGCAGTTGTCTTGATTTTATTACCAACGGTTTCGACCGGTCGACCGGTCTTCTTCATGGTTTGCGAACAAGTGCGACGCTATGTGAACAGGCCGCATCGACATGGTGGTGCAAGAGAATGTGGTTATAAGAAAGAAAAGAAGAGAAAAGCGAGCCGCGTAACTGTCCCGTAACTGTCTGCATCAGCGTGCGACACCTAGACAGTAGCTCACAAGGGATGGGGGTGAGGAGGGATAAAAAAAAATATGATAAGAGGTATACAGAGAAAAGAGAGAGATGTGCTAGGACTGCGAGCAATGACTTGAGAGATAAGAGAGATAGGAAAGATGAAAACACGGTCACAGGAGCCCGAGGACGGGGCACCACTTGCGAGCGCTCTTGTCAGCGGCAGAAGATGGCGTAGGGCTAAAACAGTTAGCAACAGCTGCACTGACGTCGTCGTAGGGTACCGGCGGCAGGAGGTGGCGTAGGACCAACCCTGTCAGTCAGAGCTGCTCTGTCGTCGGAGATCACGAGGGCACAACCGCTTGGCAAAGAATCCAGCGAGCGAGTCCCTGGTGCAAGAAGGAAATGGGAGAGAGCGACAAATTAGTGGTGTTTTACCATATGCTATGCGGAACAGTTATAATCGTCTCATTCGGTGGAGCAAACTAAACAGAACCAAAACAAAAAAGGAAAAGAAAAAGAAAAAAAGAAGAAACAAGGGGTAGGAGAAGAAAGAAAGAGAGGGATAAGGGGGTTTCCGTGACGCGTCTTTGAAAGTCACGGAAGGACATTGTGGGTAAGCTTGGGTGGCAGGCAATCACCTGTAGCGAGATGATAGACTCCGGCAGAAAGAGTGCCCGATTCGGCCCCTTCTGAGGTCAGTTAGAAAAAGGAAAGGGGAAACAGGTGTTTCGTTTGGCTGAAACTATACTGCCATATTCCATATGTAGGGGAGGGGGGCATATATCGGGGCAAAGATGCTGAAAGCAGAAAAGCCCATTTGGAAAGTAAAGCGGACATCTAGGGCTGAAGGCACACGTTGTCAATGTGACTGCGTGCGTGTCTGCAGCTCTTTTGTACCACTCTCCAAAGCGCCTGATATTGAAATTGGCTAGTGCTGGTTGGGCTTTCCCTCTTACAGATAATAAGGCAAACATAAGTTAATTAGAATGGCAGAAAAACATAGAAAAGTGAACAGTGAAAATGAAACAAATATTTACAAACCTAATGGAATGAGTGATACACTGCGAGAGATATGTGCACAAATCTGGATACTCAGGGAAATGCAGACAGAAAAGTAGTAACACAAAAGTGAAGTAGTCATGATAAAATATTAAAAATAGTAAAGCAATAAGAATCACACAACAAAGGTACATATACGAACAGTACATGGAAAATTTTTTTCGGTTGGTCCCTTCCTCCGATTACAATTGGGCACTTCTGTTGAGCACATCGAGAAATAATGATAATAATACTATTATTAAAATAACAAATACGGTTAAAATGCAAAATTTAAAAAATTTGAAAATTATTAGGAAAACAAAATTAAAAAATAAACATAAAATTTACGTCAGACTCAATTTCTGTCCATCTAACCGCTGCACGACCTAAGGAACGATAGGTTGCTGAGCTTTCATTGATACCGTGTGTTAGTGTTTGGAATTTGTGGATGAAGTATGACTCTTTTTGTTCCCATTGTTATGACCGTCATCATTATTGAAGTCTGGCGGTCTTTCTGAGCAGGACGAAAATACTTCGAAATACTTCGATGCATTCCAAGCAAGGATTTGCCATTAAGACGAGTTGATTCACTGTCAGAAAGACGTGAATGAGAGGTCCAAGACCGGTTAGCGCAAAGAAAACACACAAGCAAAGAAAGACCATTGTGAGCTCGACTCTATGCAAAGTTTTCGAGGCAGACAAGAAGGCAGCTGGGCCATTTTTGAGGTCACCGAGGATCTTTAAATATCATAACCAGCGTGGTATTTGCAATTTAGGCTGAAAGCTAAAGCCAAACTGGTTGTGGGTGCACCTTGTGAGGAGAAGGGGAGCACCGGAGATCCGCAGCTAAGCCGCAGCTTCTAGCCAACAACCAGGGATGGAATATGGGTTGAAGGAAACTAAAGAGCACTCAAACAGCCAGGGATGGAATGTGGGGTTCAAGGAAACAAAAATGCACAATCTGCTGCAGCCCTTGCAGGAGCCCGCCTCGACGACGATGGATTAGTCGACCACTCCTCCTTCCCCCTTTCTCCATAACATCGGCTGAATAGAGAGGCATGTTTTGACGATATGCTGGCGGACCACTATATTGTTCTACCCGAACGCAGTAAAGTAAGTTTGACACGTGTACCAGGAGCCGGTTTTTCGAACCTCACCCAACTGCCAGAAGTGTTTGGAAACCAAGGTCATCTAAGATCATCGGACGTGTGCAAAATCTTGGTGACGTGATCGAAACGTCGGTGGAATGCGTTTGTGACCATATTTGGGCAACGTGTAGACTGTGCCCTCTCCACATGCATTGTGTAGTCTTTCTCCTCCTTCGTAGTTGGAGCACCTTGACCATGGAGAGCCGTATTGGCTGAAGCCGCGGACAATGCGCCCAGGGTTGGCAACGTGGTGCTATGTAAGCGGAAGACTTTTGTATATTTTAAGTTACACAGTTCGACAGTTCTCTTGTACAGTTCCTGACTTCCGTGATCACTTGATCACCTCTTTTCAAATGCTCAGTTACTAACCATGTAAATAAATTGTCGTTTTACGAGCGCTTCAGCTTACTTGTATGAAGATGGTTCCTACGATGGCGGGCCTACTACTAAACTGAGACCAGCAGGACCCGGAGTCACAACACCGTGTAGGCGTTGACAGATGACACACCATCTTATTGTTTTTTACCGGCTGTCGTAATTGTAGAATGCAGTATTGTTCCCTGATTTGAGCCAGTGTGTTTCGCACACCTCCATGAAAGACGTTTTCGTGAGCATAATTGATGAATAAATATTCAGGTGAAAGGCTTTCGGTAGGAGGATGGAATGGCGAGAACTACACGAGTCGTACATCATCTGAACTTTATCTTGTAGCCGAAGCAGCCCGTTGTTGTTAAGGAACAATCTTAATTGTCCAACTGGACTTTGGGAAGGAATTGGATTCTCGTTTGCGACGCAGTTGCCTACGTTACCAAAGTGAGCTCTCTGTTCTACGCAAATCAAGTAGTACTCCGCCTGTTGAATTTCTTCAGCAACAGCTCCTGGAACCTATCGCTTTCCTTCAACTTTTTACCATAACGGAAAACCGATGCCGTTATTCCTACAAGTTTTGTGAGGCTGCTGAATCGTTCGTTACCAATCAGCGTTGGCATCGATGCTCTCGTGTTAACAGCGTGGATATTGATTTCTGGCCCCGTCTCAGCTGCATCAACTTTTCGGGTTTTGAGGTCAAGTTTTCCTCCGACCTCAGGCCAGAATGTTTGAGACATGGCAAGCCATCCATGTCCATACGACCACAACTGTGATCTACTCAGTTTGTGTACAGTCAAGCCTCGAATGAGCAATTCTGAAGGGTTTTCTTTTTGCGGGACAAAGTGGCCATCGAGAATGTTCTGTCAAATGTCTTATCTCCTGCGTTCTGTTTCGTACAAATGCCTTACAAAAAAACGGGGTCCTAGTAAATCCAGCAAAGGGTAATCTGGGAATCGGACCAAACTTACTTCATCAATGCCCAGGTCGCAATTCTTGATCATGTAGGTATATAAGCAGGCTGCAGGCAAAGCTGACATCCACTCCAACCTCGCCAAAGTGACCGTAACGGCGCAACTCTCGACTTTGCCGTTATTAGTATAGTATGGACGGCACCACTTGAGTCGGCGGCACGAAGGTAGGCTGCAGCATCGTATGCTGACTCACTTGCGTTGGAAAAGATGTGCAGTTCTGCCTTTTGATAAGCGCCTTCGCTGCCCGCTGCGAGTAACCTGGAAATTCTTATCTCATGTAGCATGGCTACCTCCTTTCTCCCTTTTTTTCCAGACAGCTGACAGCTTTATTGATATAGTGTCATCTCAGCCGAGGTTTTCTCTCCAGAGATCTTCTATGAAGATTTCCGCCCTTAATAGAAAGTGTGACAGAAACCCCAAGGGTCGTAGATCTTTGCAACAGCCTGGAGCACAAAGCGTTTTGTAATTCGATGCTCCTCCATAAACTGTAGAATATCCAAAGGCCTAAACGAAAATGCATCCGTCTGCTTGTTCAAATCAAGTCCCAGGACTTTCAGAGGTTCAGAAGGAGAGCAAAGTAATTTTTCGGAAGATGGGATTCTTTGTACGAAGACGGCAAATACAACGAGGTCGTTATTGGCTTATTTACGAATGTTTATCGGAGCACCCCTAAAGATTTCAATTTTCTCTTTGTGCATTTTAATAGCTTGTTCAATGGTGTCAGCACCAAAAAGAAGATCATCCATAATTATAAAGTTTTGCAATAGCCGGGCGGTCGAAGTAAAGTGATTTTTTACGGACCTGAAGTGGCGCTTCAAGGTAGCAGTCAATAGGAAAGGACTTGAAGTAGCTCCAAAGGGCACTCTCGCTATTCTTCAAACTTCTATTTCCGGCAGTGGGCTGTCCACTTGAAGAGAAGTTTTGAACTACATGAAGCGAAGCGCATCTCTGTCATGTTCTTGCAGGCCGATTTGAAGGAAGGCCTCAGGGTTAAGGTTAAGGATGTTGTAGGTAGCCGGCGGATCTAGCCTTGCATAATTTGCAGGCAATTTCCCCGCCCGGTTTCCACTTTGCTAAATGACGCTGTGTCCTTTGTTATTTTTTAACTAATCACGAGCAGGCTCTTAAAATAAAAATTGTTCATTCCGCGACGTAAGCCTGTATAAGACAGCGGCCTTTGTGCTATCCAACTTCCGCAGGGGCGTCTGCGTAAGTAGGCGTTTGGTGCGTAGAGACACCACGGACCCGAATTAATGGGGGAGTTTCGACTCCCTCCCACGCCTAGCCGTGCGTGGCTTTGCCGTGTCCGGGGAAAAGGGAATCCTTGGGGTTGAGCCGACGCCGGGTGATTGGACCTTTACGGCCCCCCGGCAGAAGCAACACATCCCTTTGGCCCCGGCTTCACGTAGACGGCACCCCTGGGCTGACCAAGCCAGGGGAAATCGGCAGTCGCCTTTTCCTATCTTTCTCTCCTACAACTTCGCCTTTATCTCTCTCTTTTAGTCTGTCTACTTATCTCTTCTGTTTTACTTCCAATCTTCCTTGTGGCAAGGGTTAAACTCTGTGCAAATAGCCTACCTTGGTCTAGGCGCATTGGGTTATGGCAGTGTTGTACGGCTGTCGTCTGCAAGCTTTCAGCACCTGCAAACTTGCAGCGTCCCCTTGTTGGGCTCCATGATGGGTGGTCGCCAACGCTGCTGAACAAAAATTAGACCGGCATGCATGGAGCATTTGCTCTACTGTCTGATCGTACCGGCGTAAAGCGGGTACGCAGCCGATGACATAAATTTATTCAACCAGCCAATAGAAACTTTTCCCCACTTCCGGAAAGCAAGCCAGGACCGTACCTCCTTTTGTAGTTTCCAGGTGTCTTACTGAAACTCTCGGGGCTGGATACAAAGTAACCAAAATGGCTAGCGGAGACCTTCTCCTTGAAATTAGGGACAAAGCACAATTTGTAAATTTAGACAGCCTCTCAACGTTTGGTGACGTACCGATCACCGTAACACCACACAGATCTATGAACATCACTCGCGGAGTGGTATCGGACGCAGACTTACTTTACCTCACCGAAATTGAACTTTTTGAAGGGTGGAAGAGCCAAAATGTCAATAATGGACAGAGAATTATTATCAGAAGAGATAATAAGGAAATACCGACGAAACAACTAATACTCACGTTTGCATCAAGTGAAGTACCAGAATCTATTCAAACAGGGTACACGAAGACATCTATCAGGCCGTATATACCAAACCCTCGGTGTTGCTTCCAATGCCAGAGGTATGGCCATGACTCTAAAACCTGTCGTGGTCGCCAGACTTGTGCACAATGTGGAGTCCTAGGCCAAGAGTCTGAGAACTGCAAACAACCGCCACACTGTGTAAACTTTCGAAGAAAACCATGCCGCATATTCACGCCCCTGCACATACAGAAAAAAAAGAAAAAAAAAACATAATTACATTAAAGGTGAAGGAGAACATATCATTTAAGAAGCACGGCGAAGAGTCGCACCATTCTATGGACCGACATACGCTGATGCGGCGCGTCAGGGGTCACCGCCGCACCAGCCCTCGCCTCTTCTTCGGCCCGCGCATAGCGAGCTGGCGGTTGTGGCACCTGCCTCCAAGGCGGCTGTAGTTCAGGCTACAGCGCCTACTCCCAGACAGAGACCGGACACTCCAGAGTCCTCACGTCTCAAGGCCTCACCTCACCAGGCGAGGCCCAAAACTCAAACTAACAGCCCGCACATGCGGAAATCCAGTGCCTCCGAAGAGGCAGTAGATACGTCGGTACCCTTGGTGGCGAAAGAGCGGCGTGGCTCCTTGGAGCGCGCCAAGAAAACAAAAAAAAACAGATAACAGGGCCTGGTGAAAGCCCTGTTACGTGAACTCAAACTTCCCGTCTAAACAGCCAGTCGCTTTTCGCACACACAGCACTATTTTACATTCACCATAAACATTCAAATCATACAATGAAACGTCAGGGGCATTCTCAGAAACCTCGATGACATCCAACAACTTTTACACGAACACTCACCAAAAGTACTGTGTGTACACTAAACACACCTTAATTCAAAACAAACAAATTTTATTCGTAAATACGTTATTTTGCAAAAGGACCGTGATGATGCCATGACATCATCCGGAGGTGTTGCCATTAGAGTGAATCAAGGGATTGCATGCACACACTTACAACTCCAAACATCCCTTGAGGCAGTGGCTGTTCGAGCGGTTCTTTTTGATAAACTGATCACACTCTGCACTATTTACATTCCTTCTAGTTATCAGATTCAAAAACGTGATTTACACTCTTTAATTTACGAACTTCCGGAGCCTTATGTCCTCTTTGGAGACTTTAATGCGCATAGCAGGCTATGGGGTGACTCTCGTTGCGATGCGCGAGGTTGACGATTGAACAGTTCCTTCTCTCGTCGAGCGCGTGCCTCCTAAATTTGAAAGAACCAACCTATTATAATTTCGCTCATAACACTTACTCCTCCATAGACCTAATCATAGTATCTCCACCTCTTGTGCCTCTACTCCAGTGGAAAGTCAGCCCCGCCGCGGTGGTCTAGTGGCTAAGGTACTCGGCGGCTGACCCGCAGGGCGCGGGTTCAAATTCCGGCTGCGGCGGCTGCATTTCCGATGCAGGCGGAAATGTTGTAGGCCCGTGTGCTCAGATTTGGGTGCACGTTAAAGAACACCAGGTGGTCTAAATTTCCGGAGCCCTCCACTACGGCATCTCTCATAATCACATAGTGGTTTTGGGACGTTAAACACCACACATCAATCAATCAATCCAGTGGAAAGTCGTCAGTAATCTGTACGAAAGTCACCACTTCGCCGCAGTTTTGAGCACAACTACAGCAACTGAGTGTCCACCAAGTGTTCCCAAATGGCTCATAAACAGAGCCGACTGGGAACAGTTTTATACCATCGCACGTCTAGATTGGAGTGACATATGTACCTTAAGCATTGATATTGCTGTAGGCTACTTCACAGTGTTTTTGATTGATGCTGCAACAAAATGCATCCGACAAACAAATGGACACCCTGGAAAACGACGTGTCCCATGGTGGAACTCTGAATGCCGAAACGTGCGCAAACAGCAAAACAGAGCATGGAGGTTACTTCGGAACTCACCGACTGCCGAAAATCTTGACACCTTCAAGAAAATAAAGTCTCAAGGCAGGAGAACGCGTCGGCAGGCCAGACGAGAAAGCTGGCAGAATTTTTTGTCAGGGATCAATTCATACACAAAGGAGGCTAAAGTCTCGAACATGGTTGGTAGGATAGCAAGAAAACAAGTACACACACTTCCAATCGTAAACACTCAGGGTGATACCTTGGAAGATCAGGCAAACTTCCTCGGTGCACACTTCGAAGGAGTGTTCAGCTCGTCCCACTATACTGACACTTCCAAAAAATACAGAACAAGAATAGAAAAGCAGAAACTCGAACACCACTGCACTAGAAACGAGGCATATAACCAAGCTTTCAGTCTAGCTGAGCGCCGAACATCTCTAAACTCCTGCAGTACTTCTTCTGCCCCAGGTTCTGACCGTGTGGTGTATGAAATGTTAAAAAACCTACCGATCGAAACACGAAAAACCTTACTTTGTTTGTACAATGCTATTTGGTTTTCTGGCACTATCCCTACCTCCTAGAAAGAGGCTATCATTATTCCCATTTTGAAAAAGGGCAAAGACCCTTCTTTAGCTTCAAGTTATAGGCCTATTGCACTTATACGCTGCTTCTGCAAAGTCTTCGAAAAAATAATAAACTGCCGACTTGAACATTTCCTTGAAACAAACAATTTGCTAGACCCATTTCATTGCGGGTTTCGAGAGAGTATATCCACCACAGACCACCTTGTTCGTATCAAGGCACAGGTCAGAGACGCTTTCGTCCATAAACAATATTTTCTCTCTGTGTTTCTCGATATCGAAAAGGCTTGTGATACAACATGGCACTTTGTAATTTTAAGAGACCTGTCCCAATTTGGCGTGCGTGGAAGAATGTTTCACATAGTCGAAAGTTACCTGTCAAACCGGACATTCTGTCTCCGAGTGGGCAAGGTTCTTTTCCAAACCTTTGTCCTGGAAACAGGCGTGCCACAACGTGGTGTACTTAGCTGCACACTTTTTCTCATCAAAATGAATTCCTTGCGCTTGTCCATCCCTCGCAATATGTTTTATTGTACATATGTCGATGACGTCCCGCTTGCCTTTTAATCTTGCAATCTGGCCATGTGTGAGCAGCAGGTTCCGGTAGGTTTAAAAAAGGTCTCCAAATGGGCAGAGGAAAACGGATTCCGACTGAACCCACAAAAAAGCACGTATGTCTTTTTCTCCCGAAAGAGAGGCATGCACTCAGAACCCGACATTGAACTGAACGGTCAGCGTCTGTCTGTTAATGCGGAGCATGAATTCTTAGGCTTAATCTTGGACAACAAGCTGAGCTTCGTACCGCACATCAAGTATTTAAAAACAAAATGTTTAAAAGGCATGATTGTTTTAAAGTGTTGTCACGTACTACGTGGGGTAGTGACAGGCAACGTCTCATGAATCTGTATAGAAGCCTCAATCACACCCGTTTAGATTATGGGGCCGTTGTTTATCAGTCTGCGACTCCAAGTGCTTTAGAGATGCTGGACCTCGTGCACCATTTGGGCATCCGCCTTTCTACGGGTGCTTTTCGCACCAGCCCCGTAGAAAGCCTTTACGTTGAGTCAAATGAGTGGTCGCTTCATCTGCAGAGAACTCACATGTCCTTTGTTTATTTCCTCAAGGTGAAAGCACACAAGCAGCACCCCTCTTACTCTACTAATAATGGTTTGTCGAGCTCCATTCTGTTTCAAAACAGGCCCTCGATGAGGCAGCCCTTTTCAGTTCGCCTGAAGGGTCTAGCTGAGGAAACTGGAGTGTCACTTGAACACAGTTTAATGGCTCCTGTAGCATACCCGCCACCGTGGCAGAGGCAGACTATAGACTGCAATGTGTCTTTTCTAGAAGTTACAAAACATGCGCCCATTGGCCCTATCCGTACATACTTCCTGTAACTTCAACACAAATACAAACGTCCTGAGTTCTTCACAGATGCATTCAAGTCTAACTCCTCTGCGTCCTACACTGCTGTCGGCCCATTCTTTTCGGATGCTGGCCTTCTACATCCAGGCACAAGTATTTTCACAGCGGAAGCTTATGCGATACTTGTGGGGGCTAAACGCACCAAGCAATTACAAATACAAAAAGCAGTAATTTATACGGACTCCCTAAGTGTGGTAACAGCTCTACACACTCTTAAAAAACAAAAAAACCAGTCCTTGTCTCACTCTACTGCATTTTGTACACACTCTACACACTCAAACAACATGTAGTGTGCTGGGTGCCAGAGCAGCGTGAGATCCAAGGCAACGTGAGGGCGGATCAGCTCGCTGCATCCGTCCATAAAAGCACTGCCCCTACACCCATATCAATCCTAGCCCTTGACCTTAAGTTGTCTCTAAAACAAAACCTGAGAAACCACTGGCAGAGCAAGTGGGATAGACACACACAAAACAAACTACACATTATTAAGCCACACCTTGGTCATTGGCTGCCATCATCAAAATTGCGTCATACAGAGGTAATACTAACGAGGCTCAGGATAGGACACACATACACGACACATAAATATATTTTGTCCGGTGGCGATGCACCATTGTGTGACAGATGTGGTGAAGTATTAACAGTCCTTCACATGTTAATCCAGTGCAAACATTTAGGAACTCTAAAAAACAACATTTTCCATTACCCTACCGACAACATATACCTTTATACCCTGCAATGTTCGTCGGTAGGGAACCGCTTTTTAGTCATAAATCATTGTTAGCGTTTTTAAAAGAAATTCGTAGATTTCATATCATTTACCCGGGCATTCCGTAGCACGACCTCTCCAGAGAGGTTTTTGCTGTGGTGGCTACACAAGAAAGCACTTGCCTCACGGCCCTTACTCGCAAGGGTATGAACGACTGAGGCTTTTGTGCTAATGCCATACATGTCTATCATCGTTTTTTATTATCACCAACTTTTGTCACCTATTCACACCACACGCACCTTTCACGGCATGGTCATGATTTTATTGCTTGTATGTTTTTACCCGCCTTACTGCGAGGAATTTTCTGGCCCTTATACAGCCGCTTATCACAATCATTGTCCATATTTTTAGTAAGATGAACTGGCGCTCTTTGGCCGTGAAATGGCCCTTGCGACATAAAACATCAAACATCATCATCATTATTTTTGCTATTCCACTTGCAGTACTGTGCCGGTACTCTATCTCACTGAACAATACACTAAACATAATTGTCGCTTATCACCAGTCACATGCGAGGTCTGTAGCAATCAAAAACTTCAAGAGAAGTCGTGACACTTGTTTCCTGAAGATCGAGGAACCACGCGCAAACACAATATAAGTCACGCTGTCGCATGGTGAGCCTAACTGTTGCAGTTCCTCAAATAAACCTTGCCGTTCCTTCTTAAGCGCACATCAATTAAGCACATAGTGTTCTATATCACCATTTTCCTTGCACTTCGGACACAAGGACATCGCAGACAGTCTGACCTTGTAAAGCCATGCTGGTGGACGCGCTGATGTCGTTCGAATGCAATGAAGCAAGCAGGCCTCTTCCCTTGATAGCCCTTGTGTCACACATGGCTGGTGAGGCGTCAGCCATAACGAGTGAAAATGCTTGTTTACAGCTGCTCGTAAGATACGCTGATTGTCTTTGGGAGCCTTCTTCGTTGGTGTAAGCTCAAGAGCACTCCGGGCAAGTATGTCAGCCACCTCATTACCCGCCATACTCACATGTGATGAAATCCATTGAAACGTAATGTTTATACCCATGCCATGCAGATCATTTAGGATTCGCAGTGATCTTTGAGTGCATCGATCCAAAATCAATCCATGTTTTAGCCGCTGCAAAGCGGGCTTGCTGTCCGAGAACAGCACGACTTGTTGCTGCCTACAAAACTTCAGTTTTTTCAGGGCTGTCTGAATGGCCACGCTTTCACATGCTGTCGATGAAACAACGCACTCGAGTCTCGTTGCCCAGAAAAACTTTAGAGATAGAATCACAAACGCTGCAGCGCTCGCTCCGCGCACTATGTCGACTGATCCATCGGTAAAAACTTTCAAATGATCTGTGTACTTTTCTTCAATATATTCAAGTACCAAAGAAAGTATTTCTGCTGTGGGTGTGTAACGCTTGCTTTGCATTCGTGGAATCGTCACCTGGCAATCGACATCCTCATGTGACCAAGGTGAAATGGTGGTTTTGGGACGTTAAACCCCACATATCAAATCAATGTGACCAAGGTGGGTCTTGTGGAAGTTGTCTTTGTTTGGGGAAATCGATGATAAGATCGCGAAGGGTTTTGAGGGCCAGGAAAGCTCGGGATTCCGTGCGTCGCTGAAGGCGACTGAGTAGTGCTCGTCCTGGGCTCAATTCGCCAAGTCGGCAAAGCTGTGTCAGCAGTCTTTGATAGGCGAGAAGACGTAACGGCGGAAGACGAGCTTCATGAAGCACCTTTATGCTTGCTGCAAACTTTGGCGCTCTCAAAGCAACTCTGAGGCCTTTACGATGAATTTTTCCAGCCGTTCGTACTGTGACTCACTCGGAGAGATCAGAGGCAATCGGAAAAGCACACGGTTGACAATTACTGCCTCGTGTAACTTCATCATTGAAGTTGGGTGACTTCCCAGCTTCTCCCTGCCATCCTTCGAAGAATGTGTACACGGTGCGTCAGCGCTGACATCGTCTTCTCTACTGCTCGTCGCCAATTCATCATGCTGTCTAGTGTGACTGCAAGGAACCTCATGGACTTAACTTGCTTAATTGATGCACCTGGAAGTAATATTTTCACCTTTGTTTCTCGTCTTCGTATACCTGGGAATCACATGAATTGAGACTTTTCAGCTAATATTTTTAGGCCAATAGATTCAAGATAGGTTTGTGCGAAGTGTAGAACTCTTTGGCCAGTCATTTTTAATCTCTTGTGCTGATATTCAGAAAGCCAGATGCATATGTCGTCGGCATAAATTGATATTTGTACTGTCTTGCTCACAGTCTTGAGAGCATTAGGTAAACCAGCCATGGCCACATTGAACATCAGAGACAGGACACTGCCCTGTGGCACTCCTCTGGTGATTTTTTGAGCTACTGAGCACTGTCCCTAACTTCACTTGCATCGAGCGATCACTAAGATACGCCTAAACAAAGCGTAAAAGGTGCCTCGTTATTCCCATAGACGCAAGACCACAAATTATCGCACCTTGGAACACGTAGTCGTATGCCTTTGAAACGTCCAGGAATATTGCCATAATTTAAAGACCGTATGGTTTTTGGTGTTCTATGTGACTCACCAAGTCCAAGATGTTGTCCTGTGCACTCAACCGTTGCCGAAACCCAGTCATACATGCTGGAAGGGTCTTGTGATTCTCCATCCACCATGTCAGCCGAACACAGGCCAGCTTCTTTATCAGCTTCGCTACGCACGAAGTTAGTGATACTGGTCTGTATGAGGCCAATTCTGGGCCTCATACAGACCTGGGTTCAGCACTGGCACGACCAAGGCTATTTTCCAGTCGTGAGGAATGTTTCCCGACTCCCAAACATGGTTGAAATGCATCAGAAGCCTGATCTTCACTTCTGCAGGCATATTTGAGATCATTTGGTTTTTAATTCCACCAGGTTCAGGAGCACAGCGTCGACGGAGACAACTTATGGCTGACGTAAGTTCCCGCAGCGTGAAAAGTGCGTCGATGGCAGATGTAGAATGAAGCGGAAGTGGGTAAGGGGGTTCATTTTCTCTTCCAATTACATACACGTCAGCAAACTCTTCGGCTAAAGACGGCATTGATATATTCTTGGATAACGCGAGGGCAATAAATGGTCTCAAAGGCTCGGGCGTGCTTCCGACCCTATTTACTACTCGCCATATCCTCGACAGTGGAGTAAATACACTTAAACTCTCACAAAACGTTGCCCATTGCTTCCTCCGAAGTTCGTTGCTGTATCGCCGTATTGCTGCATTAAGTCTGTTGAACTGAGTTTTGCTAGCAGGTTCACCACCTCTTCGCATAAGCCTTTTCTCTGCCCTTCTTCAGGCCGCACGCAAATCACGGAGCTTTAAGTCCGGGGCTGGAGAATGTGCAGGTAGCTTAGGTACAGTGGTTGCAGCCGCTTTGCTCACCAGCATATTATGAAACATATCTCCTGATCGGTGATCCAGATGATCTCTGTAGCGGTCCCAATCAGTTACTGTGCAGGATTTAGCTACCGTCAAATGGTAGCCAGAAACATTGATCAATATAGAGAAATGATCACTGCTCATTCTGTCCGGAGCTGTGCAACACGTGAGTTGAACGTCACTTGAATGCAACGTCAAGTCAATAATACTTGTACAAGCTTGGGGCCTAAAAAATGTTACATTGCCATCATTCGCAATGCATAAGTCTAGCTTATCAATAGCCTTTCCCAGACAACGTCCACGTGCATCCTAACTCTTGTGCCCCCATGACGTGTGTGCGCATTGAAATCACCACAAATGATGTGTGGAGCTGGGCAACGATGACACAGGTCTTCCCAAAACTTTTGAATTGAAATTTTCTTGTTAGGAGACGCATACACCGATGCAATGCTGACTTTGCGGTTTCCTATCTGTGCCCTGATCGCACAAACTTCTATAACATCTGTGCACAAGTCCGCCACATGGAGTGCTACGTGTGGTATCTCTCTCCGTATATACATAGCAGCGCTTCCATTTGGGAAAGTCGTTGTGGTGGGGTTCTTGTGAGTGACGTATCCAGTGAGTGATCTTTGTCTCGGTAATCCGGCCTCTGACCGAGCTAAGATCTGATTTTGATATTCTCTCAAAAACAGGTATAGTTCATTCATGCGAGAAACAAGACCGGCACAATTGCACTGCAATATGAAAGGCTCTTTTTGGCGATTTAACGTAAACTGAGGCTTCGCCTTCGGCATCCTACTGCTGATTGTGCCTGAAACAACAAAGCAGCACTCATTCTAGAGCCAGTACGGCCTGCAACATCGTTTTCGCAGTACCTGGTGGCATTGTCGCTAGGTGAGAATGTAGAGCGGCAAACAGAACACGAACAATCTCCGCAGTGTCGTGCATATTTTCCTCGTGTCCCTTTGTCTTCTGCTCAAATTATTTTCTCAGTACTCTGGCATAGGAAGCTTGTGTAGGAATGTTCTGAGTAGACTCAGTTGACATTACTCCTTGTTTTGCTTGACTCGCATTGCCCGGTGTTTTCAGAGAGCACTCTTCTGTTTCCACCTCACGTACGTTCTTTGTACTAGTTGATATTTGCTCTTTCACCGATGGAGGAAAATCCTCAGGTGATTGAGCAACTGACCGGGCAGTAGTTGTTTTAGTCGGTTTAGGCCCCGTAAGAAAGTATTTTCCTCTATGCAGCGCACTCACTCTAAATGGGCACCCACTATAACTTGCGGGCTGGTCACTATTGCAGTTTGCGCATTTGAAGTCCGCCTTGCAAGTTTTGAAGTCATGCGGACCCCCACAGCGTTTGCATCGCAGCTCTCCTTTGCAGAATTTCGCCACGTGACTAAAACGTTGGCATTTAAAGCACCTCAGTGGTGGCTCCGTGTATTCAGCGGTTTCATGTCGACTAAAGCCAAGGTTAGTAGTCAGAGGTCACTCGTTGTTTGGAGTAAATGCAAGTACCACCGCATCCGTGGGTCTAGCTTTCCACTCATTCGTAGCAAAAACTTCTCTTCTAACAATCCTCCTGACGTGAATCACGCCTTGTGGCTTCGTATATCCAAGAAGATCCGCATCTGTGTACCACTTCGGAACTTCTCTGATCAAGCAGGTGTTTCACAGATAGGCATTAGGAATACGAGCACTAACTTCTACACAACACAGCTTGCCACACCTGAAAAGCGCGTTTACTTGATCTTCAGTGGCCACGTCAAGTAGTAGCAAACATTGAGCAGTGAAATAACTCCGAACTGGCTCAGCGTCAATGACATGTCACCGCAGATTGTAGAGCAATAGTGTTCACCTGTCTTAAGCTTTTTTCGCTCTCTACAGGTCATATAAACTCCAGAATACCCACAGTTCTGCTTTTGCGGTGGTTTACCGTTTTGAAGTTGTCGTCCTTCATGTCCGACCAATCGTCTACTTTCTCGTCAATTACCACTATTGTGGATGCACCGTCAGCAGTTGTAGGTTCATTGGTGTCACCACAGTTACGTTCGCCCGCTCGTTAGTCTTGTCGTTTCAATGGCGTGTGGGATGAATCAGGTGTCTGTCCTGGTCGCTTGCTTGGCTGGGCCATTGCCGAAGTCCCGGAAATGAACCCTTCTTCCGGTCGCGTCTCCTTGGACCGGGCCCGGGAACGGTAAAATCTTCTTGATGCCACAGACGTCTTCGCGAGAACGACGGAAGATAACACAAAAAAAGAAAAAATAGAAGATCAAAGGTAGGGCTAGCTGCACTCTCAACTTCGTCGTCTTCTTCCGAAGGAACGCCTTCTCAAAATCAGCATTCATTGCTATCTTGTAGCGTCAGAAACGAAGCAGTAGCATCACTACGTCGGAATTTAGATTTGTGCCGGCTTCTAGATTGTGGTTTAAGAACTTCATCCCGGATTTGTGAGACGCCGAACACAATGCGTACCTTCGTCGTAGATCAGTCCTCACGTATGACAACTCGGTGTTGCATATAATACCGGGGTCCAAATGGTTGGTCTTCTTTTGTGGGTACTTTTTCAGCATATCCTTCTTCTACGTACATTCGAATAGTTGCATCGGGTTATTTTAAGAGCTCACTGTCTTTGGTAATCTTCTTCATCAAACCGTTAAAACGTTTGAGTGCAACTGAGTAGTTTTCACACAAAGCAACCTATTGCTTTCATGGTAGTGCCACTTCATAATGATTGTTTTTTCTTATTGATGTTCTCAAAATTTGCCATCACCGTTTCAGCGACCGTCGTTCCTTCATTTTCGGGCTGTATACAGGTGCTTTTTATATTCCAGAAGCGAGTCCAAAGCTTTGAGATATCTTGCTCGGTTGCAGTGGATCGTAGGACTGCGATACTGGCACACTGTGCAACATTGGCTGCAGTAAACAAAGGTCCTTGCACAGTCCATCCCACTATCGTCTTCACAGCTTTCAAATTTTCGAACACAGTTTTCATGGTACCAGTTGATATATTCCAATAATAGTCTGATCTAATAAAGACCGCAATCTGTTTCTCTTCTATATCTTTTAAAGAGAGAGCTCGCTTATCCAAGTGCATCTTGTTCATTTCTCCTATAACGTTTTCTTCTGGTACCGGAATGCATTTAGTGCATATCGTATTCACCACCAGCGCCTCTATTAAAACGGAAACATCTGGTTCGCGGGGATAATTGATACACGTATATTCTTCATGGTTTTCCGTATGTTATCGCCCCCGAACACATCGACGGCTAACGTTTCTTCTTCTATTAGTTCGCATCCAAGTCCTCAAGAGCTTTGGTTGTAATGAAGCTCCGCTGACTTCCGCCATCCAAAAGGACTCGGTAGCGAGCGGATGATTTGGCGCCCAGTACGGTGGCTTTCAGGCTCTGCAGCATCACGACTGACCTTGCCAGCTTGGACACTAGATTGACCAATGCAGATATCACCTTCTCGTCGTTTTTCATGTCGTCAGATGCGCAAACAGATGTTGCGTGCCTTCTTGCACACTTGCCACATTTTAACGAGCTTCTACAATCTTTTGCCATCTGGCTCTGCTTTAGGCAACAAAAGCATAGTCCTGCTTTGATGAGCATCTCCTTTTTGTTTTATAAGTCGATCTCCTTTGTAACATAGACATCGGCAGAATGTTTTTCAGACCAGGAGAACAGGCATTGTTGTGTATTTTTTGTTGAGCTTAGTAGAGTAGCTGTTATGTAAACATCACGTAGATGACTGGGTTTTATTCCTTCCTTATCTGGGGCTCAACAAGTTCCCGTTAGGTGTTGTTCAGCAACAGATTCCCAACAAGTGAGTTGAGGTTGGAAGAATTCCAGAAGCATTCGAAAATTGTGATCTTCTGGAACCGTTACACGGTTTGAGTCGCCTTGCGTATTCCAAGAGGATACAGCCGACGAGGATGCCTTGTCCACCTCGTGGAAACGCAGCACCATGTTCGTCGGTAGAACTATCAGCAGGATTTCTCGAAGCATGGAGCAATAAGTTGTCGAGTTTGTGCCGAACGCCTTGAGGCTTCGAATATGAACCTGTACCTTGTCGTAAAGTTGCCTCAGCTTATGAACGTCTGCTGACGACAACACCGGCTTTAGATCCAGCAAACCTTGCTGTGGTACTCGTGCATAATGATCTGTTCATCTCCGAAATGCTTCTTTAAAATTTCAATAGCGTCTTTATAGCACTCTTCGGTAGCTTGTAATCCCGATATGGCTGACGTGGCCGCTCCGGTAACCAAACTGTTCAATTAGTTGAACTTGTCAGCTGTGCTTTACTCGCTGTTGTTGTGGATGCTGATGTAAATAGCGTTCAAAATCTCGGCCATAGTCTGTGGTTACCATCAAACTTTACGAGTTCTAGTTGGGGAAGCTTGCATTTGCCAGATGATAACGGGTGAACGTTCATAAGGAGTAGGGCTGGAGGAGCCAGACATTTATTCAGCTTGACTCGTAGATTCGCTTTGAGAGTAACAACCTTGTCACGGTATTCTCCAGCGTGTAACGTCTCGCTGTCCAACAGGTTGTCTGGCATCTCTTCAAAATTGCCTGAGCCACTTTCTCTATATGACCATAAATTGAGCTTATTCGGTCAAAGAATACACTTGCTGCTGCTGCCGTAACGGCTTGATTTCCTCGCAAGTGGTCTTCCACCTCGGACAACAGGACATTCAGTTGGGACCGCAGGCTGTGGCGTCGTCTAAGATATCGTTACATTACGCCACCCGCATTCGATGTACCTCGCCAAGATCACAGGCGCCGTCTTCCGAGGTGTTGCGGCTCCTAACGTCGATGATGTTGGCGTCGTCAAAGGTACCGGGTTTCCGGCACCATGAGTTGTACCTCTGAGCCTTGCTGCTGCGGCGCGGCTCACATCAAGTAAAAACACGTCTTGCCAGATGAAACGCTTCATTGGAACTCAAGAAGAACGAAAAATACAAGGGTGAGCCGGCGCTGCCACGAGGCCAAGCTTCATCTCTCGAGGAGGCTCGATAATGATGAGGACTGCTCTTCTGCCGCGATGGATGAATCCAAATAAAGGAAGTCACAACACTTGGTGACAAATCAAAGAGAAAGATCCTCGAAACTGATGTGCCACAAGGTTCAGTACTTGGGCCAAATTTGTTCTATACCTTCATAGTTGATTATCCTCTTTCCTTAACACATATTCAAGCAGCTCGGTACGTAGATGGCATTGTTTTACTGATAGCACGTCACTCTTATCAGGTAGCCGAATCACTAGCCAATAAAGAGCTACAAATGACTTCTCATTGGTCTGAACAAACAACATATTACTAAATACAAAAACCAAGTACATATTATTCACCTCTAACCGAAAAGTGACACCTCAAACACATGGTCTAATCATCGGGGTAACTGTCATTGATAAAGTGAACGCATATACTTACCACGGTGCGACATTGGATCATTCATTTCACTGGGCATCAAATACAGAAAATTTGTGCAGAAAACTAAACTTTGGATGCTCTGCAGTATATAGGGCTAGAAAATATTTTAGTGTACACATACTCCGTTTAATACTCCAACGTGTTCCACTTTTACCTAACTTATTGCATTGAATCATGAAGCTACACATATTCTTCATATTACTCAGTCGTAACAATCTTACAAAGAAAAGCTGTAAGAACAATTGCATCTGCATTCAAGAAAGCACCATGGACTGAACTTCTCATAAATCTCAACATAATGCCTTTTACAAAGGTAAGGCTATTCAAAAGCGCAGTATTAGTACACGAAATAATGAATAAGAATTTACCCTTTTATGTATTAGTTTTCTTAATACCCAGAGCTCACACTTCGCAGGCCAAACAACAAAATCTTCATCTGCCAATAATACACAATGTCTACGGCCGTCGAACAATACCTTTTGTTGCTGCAGAAACTTGGAACAGTATACCAATCCTAACTAAACGTCTGCCAAATATGATTCAATCACTCAGGAAACTATTTCAACCAGAGAGTTACTAGTTGCCATTATAGTATAGTGAAAGTTTATGTACACGTCGCATTATTTCTGTTTTTTTTCTGCATGTCTGCATATAATTTTGTAATGTGTGATTCAATGCTCTGTGTAAAGATTTTGCTCCCTAATTAAACAACATGCCTTGTCTATAACGAATTCTTATCTAGCCATGTCAACTACAGATCCGGATATTTGCGGACAAATTTTTAAGCAATTTTATTGAAAACTAAAGCAATCTTCTTCTTTTTCTCACTACACGCCACACTGATGGTGTGGTCACTGCTGTTTCGCTAGCTTTACATATACCGAATTGGGTATTACGAGACGTAAATGGATGACCGAGATATATGACTGGTGCAACATGATAATCATGAGATGCATGTCATGTAAGACTATGACTACATGCCACCAGTGAGATAGCCAGAAATGTTTTCGGGGGAGGGGGGCGTTCACACCGGCTCACCTGGCAGGGGGGAGGAGTATGCATCAGCTTTCCACTGTGACGTTAATATCGGTGGTACTTTTAGGAGGTTGTGTACATGTATATCTAAGTTATGAGGCTCCCCCTCCCTCCCCATGCATGTGCTTGTGAAGAGAGTAAGTAAAGTAACTAATCGGAGTGAAATATAGTAAGCGACAGCTACAGTGACCGTTTGGAGCAACGGCCTCTCGTCGCACCAGTGAAAGGACTCGTCTTCAAAAACACGTCATTGCGATGACCCGCTCGAGCGGAGAAGACATCGTTAACCTCTGTTAATAGTGCATTCAGACGACGGACCGAATCCCGATGTGGCGGGACGGACGGCGCGTCACGTGACCTCACATCAGCGATTTCCAACGTCCGCGACTCGTCCGCGCGGCTCGCGGACGGATGAACCCAACCTGTTTCTCACATCGGGATTCTGGCGGGGGAGAGCTGGTACTTCAGCGGAATAGCTTGGGGTCGGTGGCAACCAGTACACTTTTTGTCTGCTCGCGGCATGTTTTCTATGGCTCGCGGACAGCTGCATGACTGGTCGGCATTATCTACGCTTGAGCATGGTTTACTTATTTTTCGGGGTGCTCTGTTCTCAGGGGATTAAATACGCGGAAGTTATTTTTGGTGGTTCGGGAAATGTCGCCGCCGTCGTTTGACACGCGAGATTCTTAGCCGTCATGATGGTGAAGTTTTCTAACTTCTGCAACCGGCGACGCGCCGCTTCTAAAAAAGGATGGGAGACGCGTTCAGAAGTTCTACAAGTGGGGAACAATGGTGTTGAAAGAACATTCTGCCAGCAACTACCTTTTTTTCTGACAGAATAACACTCCTCGTTCATTTGTCACAACGCGACAGACATCGCAGTCAAGCGTCGCTTCTTGCGGGCATCCATGTTGAATACTCTCAGACCGGTCTGCTTTCAGCAGGCGCAGGTGAGTGGCGAACCTGCTGTCGAGGGTAATGCGGCTGTTTTCTCCTAGGAAACCGTCCGTCGTGTGAATGCGTCTGCAGGTGGATCATCCGCGGATTAGCCGTCCGCGTCCACGACAAATCCGGATTCGGTCCGTCGTCTGAATGCACCATAAGCGTTGGCGCAGTTCTCGTCGGGGCGAAGAGTGTTTCCCAAGTCAAGGATGGCTCCGCTTACAACGAGGAATGAGCACTATACACAGCATAACTTTGTAAATTCTTAATTGCCTTTCGGTTTTACTTTGTTTCCTGAGGAAAATAGTTTCTTGCTGTCAATGTTTGTGACTGAGTGCCTACGGGATTGATTTTTATGTTAAGCTCTACATGTCAAGCAGCCCGGACTCAATGATACCTTTTAGTCAACATTTTTTTTTTTACTTTACTGTGTGCATCCAAGCATGCTTGTGATGCGCAATAAGTAATTTTTTTAGTTATGCTGCACGTTGGCAACATGATTTCACACGCGTTATTTTTCGGACAGACTTTCGCAACCTTGGTTGACAATACTGTTGCGCCAATCCTAGAGGTTTGATTGTGCAATCTGCATGGGCGAAGAAATCATTGTTGAGAACTGTTCTCTCAGTCTCAATCAAAAATTCACCTGGGACCCGACTATAGCTACTCATATAGAAATAGCTTGCTCGCGGTGTATATGTGTTGGAAAACTTAAATGCGTGCAAAAATGTCTAACGTTCTCGTTTTTTTTCTTAGACAATGTCGCTCTGCTTCCTGAAACAATAGCGTTGCGGCAAGGTGTCTTCTGTTGTTTGCAAGCCTGCAGCCGTCATTTCTTCGTACGTGAACAGATTCATTACTGTACGGAATATTTCACCCTACTGCATTGTATATGCCATGTATACGCTTTTCTAAACAATACGAGCGTTCATGTTTGCAGCGCTTAGGCCGGTGCGAACAGGAGCAGCCTCGTACCACAAAAAATCTCGAGTCGAGTCGAGTGATTGGTTTACCAGTAATAAAGGAATGAACTCTGGTATTTTTCAGGGCATAGTGCACCATAATCAATTTCTCAGAACGCGTGAACTTCGACGGGAACTGCCGCCACATGCAGCACGAGGTTTCCGACGCTGTAAACTGTGCAAAATTTGTGCTTTTAGCTTGTCTGTTTCAGACATTCTGATGCCAGTTGCTAGAAAATCACTGCTGGCATCAACTCCTTCACGTTCATTCATATTTATGGTATGGCATTTTAACGCAACAGAAACTACCAGAACTTTGTAGGGGCGCAATCACAAATGCAAGACGTTTTGCGCGCATTGTAAGATATCTTGCAAGCACCAGCTTACTGGGACCTGAATGGAAGCGGAAGAATTATATAACCAGGAATCTTTACGCCAGGGAAGAAACGAGTGCTAGTGTTGAAGGTGGAACTTTACCGGCCTACGTGTATTGTCGCTAAAGTTCTCCGTTTTCGAATTCAGTGTCACCGCCCGAACTTTTCGGAGCGCGTGACTTCCTAGCACTGAGAAGTCATTGCCTTGAAGTACGCTGCCTACACACTTTGATGGCTTTGATGGGTAGTTCGTGTTTTTTGTCGCACTGACCGCCATGGCTAAAGGTGGCGCTGACTGACACTCTCACGTTGAAATTCAAATATAAATGCTATAAAGTGGCTTGGGGAATGCCACCATGGTAGCTCAGTCGTAGAGCATCGAACGCGTTATTCGAAGGTCACAGGTTCAGTTCCTGCTCATGGCAAGTTATCTTTTCGCGCACTTTTCATTCTTCATATTCACATTGCAATTGCTTCTAATAACTTCCCCCATACATTCCTTGGCATTATTGTCTGTTAGATCTCATTATTATTGTGTCAAAACACGGAAAAATTAGCGCTTAGGTATACATTTCATTTTCCTATTAATTAACGAGGGTCTCGTGCTGGCAGCCATGGTGCCGTTATGTTGTATACGAGAGGCTATTGGTCAGCTGCCAGCTCGTAATAGGTTCACGTTCTACGTGACGCCAAACAGGCTTATAAAGAGTGTGCCAAACTCGCCACCATGATACAGGTGGCGCTGACTGACAGTCCCACGTGTAAATTCACATAAAAACCCAATAAAGTGGCTGGGGGCATAGCCGCCGTGGCAGTTCAGTGGTAGAGCATCGAACGCGTTACTCAGAGGTCGTAGTTTTGATTCTTGCTCACGGCAAGGTATTTTTTCACCCACTTTTCTTTCGTTTTATTTACTTTGCATTTGTTATAAAATCTTCCCCTATACATCCCTTGCCATTATTGTTTGTTAGACCTCATTGTATATATATATATATATATATATATATATATATATATATATATAGGAAGAGAACAAACACAACTTAAGGGTTGTCTTACTTTTATCACCAACGGTTTGACCGGTGGACCAGTCTTCATCAGGGTGTACGAACAAGTGCGACGCTATGCGAACATGCCGAATCGACATAGTGGTGCAAGAAGAAAACGGGAGACAGCGACAATTTTGTGGTGTTTTTCAGTTGTGACATATGCTGCGCCGCACAGTTATGTTCATCTCATTGGCTGGAACAAACCAAAAAGAACGAAAACAAAAAAGGAAGAGAAAAAAAAGAAACAAGGGGTAGGAGGAGAAAGAAAGAGGTGGATAGGGCGGCTTCCGCAACGCGTCCTTGAAGGTCACGGAGGGACATTGTGGGAGGACTTGGGTGGCAGGAAATTACCTGTAGCGAGACGAGTGACTCTGGCAGAGAGAGTGCCTTATTCGGCCTCTTCTGTGGTCAGTTAGAAAAAGGAAAGGGGAAACAGGTGTTTCGTTTTCGCTGAAACTATACCGACATAATCCATATGGTGGGGAGGGGGGCAGATTTCGGTGCAAAGATGTTGAAAGCAGAAAAGGCCCTTTTGAAAATAAAGCGGACATCTAAGGCAGAAGGCACACTTTGTCAATATGACTGCGTGCGTGTCTCCAGCCCTTTTGTACTACTCCCGAAAGGTCGTTTGAAATCAGCTGGTGCTAATTGGGCCCCCCACTTACAGATAATAAGGCAAACATAAGTTAAACAAAATGGCAAAGGAAATATAAAAATTGTGAACAGTGAAAATGAAACAAATAATAACAAACATAATGGAATGGGTGATATTGTGCCAAAGATATGTGCACAAATCCGGAAACGCAGGGGATTGCAGACAGACAAGCAGTAACACAAAATTGAAGTAGGTGTGATAAAGATAATAATAACATTATAAACAAATAAAAATCACACAACAAAAGTACATATCCGAGCAGTACATGGAAAAATTTTTTCCGTTGGTCCATTCGCCCGTTATAAACTGGGCAACTCTGTTGAGCATATCGAGGAATAATAATAATAATAATAATAATAATAATAATAATAATAATAATAATAATAATAATAATCTTTATATAAAAATAATAATAATTACGGTTCAAAATAAAAATTAAAAATTTAAAAAATATTTCAAAAAACTAAAACATTAAATTTTCGCCAGACTTAACTCCTGTACCATCTCACCGCTGCACGACCTAAGGAACGATAGGTTTCCGATGCTTTCATTGATACCGTGTGTTAGTGTTTGGAATTTGTGAATGAAATACGACTCCTTTTGTTCCCGTTCATGAGTCCCGCGGAAGCCTGACTGGAAGAGGGGTGCTCTGGCAAGTTCAGATGCTTTGAAAAAGGCAGATTTGGCAGACTGCATGCGTGGGCTCTGTGGTTATTGAACCGTAGTCTGAATGCCGTACCAGTCTGACCGATACACTGGTGGCCACAAACATCGCAATGCTGCGTATATATTACGTTCTGACTGTCACAGCTCCACGTGTTCCTAATTTTGAATGTGAAGTCTGAGGACGAAGCCTCGGCAACAGAGGTTGTAATCATGTGTTTGCAGACTTGGCAGCGTTGTTTCCCGCATGCCTTACAACCACATTCACTGCTTTCTGACTCGGTCGTCTTAGCTCTAACTAGGATGTCTTTTATGTTTTCTGCAGTGCTAGACCACTCGCGACAGCTCCGTAAAAATTTAGGATAGACGGGCACTATGCTATATATTGTTAAAATGTTTTGAAAGGATATTGTTGAAGTGCGGTAGTGCTGACTATAGTACCTGTTGTTGGTACTGTGGTTGGTATTGTGGATAAGTTATTGTGGTTGGTACTCAGCTAAAATAACTTTGAGTTCGATAATAAGCACTTGCTAAACCAGTTGCTAAACTTGCTAAACCAGCTTAGCAAGTTTCACCTTGTATGCCCCAGGACCATTGTAATCAAACCTCTCCATTTCTTGTAAGTGCAGTAGATTTTGCGGGTCCACCTTAAATCAAAGAGCATCTTTACCAGCGCTCTTACATCGCTATTTTTACTTGTGCTGTGAGAAGAACTGTTCACTTGCAGTTTGTTGAAGATTTCACGACGGTGAATTTCTTTTGTGCACTTCGAAGATTCGTATCACGTTGAGGCCTCTGTCACACAATGTACAGCAACAATGCTCGAACCTTCGTCAAAACGTCTAAAGATATACAGAAGGTCTGGCGAACAATTCGGCATCCCGGTGTACTTGCATTTCTCTCTTCCTCGAAGATTAAGTGGAAATTCTTTTGCCCGAGGGCCCTTGGTTGGGCGGATTTTACGAAAGACTTCTACGTTCTGTGAAGACCTGCTTCAATTAGATACTTGGTCGACGTTTGGGAAATCAGACAGAGTTGGTTACTTTAATAACGCAAATGGAAGCAGTAATAAAGTCTCCGCCTTTAGCATATGTGTACAATGACGTGGATGATCCGTACCCCATATCTCTAGCACAATTTCTCGTTAGAAGAACACTGACAACGCTACCACCTTACGACCTCAAAATCAAAACCAAGTCGACCAACGATCAACTGCAGATGTTTGAAGCAAAAGAGAAAAGGATTTGCAAACGTGCTCGTCTCGTTGGTTAAAGGAGTACCTCAATGAACTCAGGAATTACACATTCAACTAAGCAACAATTAATCACATATTGAAGAATGCCAATGTAGTTCTACTCGGAGAAAAACATCTTCCAAAACAAGCTGTGGAGCTTGGTTCGCATAGAACAACTGATCGGTGCGCGTGATGGCATCATGAGGACTTGGTTTTTACGCTTGTCCGATGGCACTGTTGTGAAGTGTCCTGTGCAGCTACTGTACCAATTGGAAGCCACGTAGCGTCATCTGTCGGTGTGGGAGATTGTTGTGACTTCCTTTATTCATCCCTCGCAGCAGAAGAGCAGTCATCATCATTATTGAGCTTCCTCGCAAGCTGACGCTTAGCCTCGTGGCAGCGCCGGCTTACTCTTGTCTTTTTCTTTTTTCTTGAGTTCCATTAAAGCCTTTCAACTGGCAAGACGTTTTTCTTTACTTGATGTGAGCCACACCGCAGCAGTAAGGCTCAGAAGTCCAACAGGAAGTATCTGTACATACTGAATCTGTTCGTATGAATAACTACAAAAAGACTTCGAATGTACACCTCTTAATCTATAGCGTTCAAGTTTATCTAGCAATATATTCTGGTCTACCGAGTAAAAAGCTTTTCTACGTCAAAAACGATGCCGAAGACAAATTGGTTATGGTTTATTGCTTAGTTTACTGTTTCTGCCACAAAGCTTACCGCAGTAGACATACCGTATTCTTCCCTAAAGCCATGTTGATTCGGAGATAAAATATTGTATTTCGTAATGAAGTCCATCATTCATTTCACAAGAAGCTTCTCAAAAAGAGCGTTCACACATAACAGAATTGTTATAGGGTGGTAATTTGCTATGTTGTCAGAGCATTCACCTTTGAAAATTGGTGTCACGCTCCCTATCTTACGCTGCTCGGGGTTGTTATGACCTTTGCTATGTTGTCAGAGCAATTCACCTTTGAAAATTGATGTCACGCTCTCTATCTTAAGCTGCTCAGGGTTGTTATGATCCTCGTCAAAAAGCGCTATGCTGTCGCTAAGAAACGTAGCCAGGCAGCTCTTCCACGCACAGAACCCCCGTTTTCTTGGATCCAGCAGCGGAAAGCGACAAAAGGATTAGAAGATGATCCGTGAGCCAAACTCTCTACAAGCAATTACTCCGGGCCGACTTGTATAGCGAGACGACAAAGCAGACCGACAGCACTGGTCGTGTCTCCGCGATTGAAGTATCTACTCCTTGGCTGCCCTTCCAGGGAAAGGCGGAACAACCAACCCAACCGCCAAATTATTCCGGGAGAAAACCCCATTTCCCCTCTCCTCAGAGCATTGTGTTGCGAGATGTTATAACTATTCGGCGGACCGTGTGTTATTGACTGATTGCCTGTGGGTGGTGTTTTGTTTGTGTGATCGGTGTTCGAATCAAGGAGGAGGAGCCCAACAGGGCTTATAACGACGCCGCAGAGTGCTGGACGTCGCTCTGAACCATGTAATAGTTCAACCACCACACTCGTGGTTTGTGAAACTCCTAACCTCCTGCTGTAATAATTGTGAATAGTTCCATAAACCTGTTTGTTTTTCGTATCCTCATCTTGTCAGCGTTCGTTTCCTCCACCCGAAGTTGCACCACCCTACGACAAGAGACCAGGTTCAACGTAACCTTGACGTCTCGGCAATCCACATCAGAAGGGACGCGTCAGGTAGACCCCAGTCTGCAACAACTGGTGATTAGCGCTGATAATCGAAGTGATGAACAGCGCTGCCATCCGCAACAACTGGTGTCAGTGGTGGGATACGAAGCTACAAGTGACACCAACAGTCGTCCCACGAGAATCAGCTGGCTCGAGACATGGATAATGTATGGGTGAGTGCTTGGCTTTTCCATTGAGTAAACCAGGTTCTAAAAGAGAGTAAGTTTTAGAACTGGTAGTTAACTTTGCCGAAAGGCTCTGTTTCGCCCTTTCCGGAAGTTATTTTCGAAAGTAGCGAGCACTCAGTACGATCATGGACTTACAGGAGCTGCAGAAGTGGGACTTGTTGATATTGTGTGATGAATAGGAGATTGATACTAAGGGTTTTGCACGAAAACCCATAATCATGCAAGCGATTAATAGTTTGGGGGCTTATGATGAGGAACTAAGCGAAGAATGAGACCTCATCATTGAAAGAAAGTCAACAGCAGCTCTGATGGAAGGAAAGGGAGACAACGAAAGATTATACCTCATGATAAAGTTTTTGCAACAAGATATGAAGTTGTGTAAGAGGTTAGTACCCAAGCGAAGATTTCTTCTTCTCGACAAGAAGGCAGAGTTCGAGGCGTCTAGGTACATGCAGCCACAGGAGGTATCATGGGCCTGTATCTTAGACTCTTTGAGTGAAAGTGTAGGCTACTGTCGTTTGAACGAGACACCTGGTCTCAGAAGCTACTCACGGTTCTACCCTGCAAGGCAGCCGATGTTGTTGCACGACTCAGGGAGCAGGACGCGAAGAACCACGAAGTTGTTAAAGCAGAGCTTTTCAGGAGATTTGGAACTTCTGTTAGCAAAAAAAGAGAAAGACTCAGATCGGGGTCTGAAAGCGAGGCGTGTCGCAAAGTGCCGGAAGTTGAGGCTCCTCGCAATTCGTAAGAGGAACAGATCGCGCCACAGAAGAACCGCGTATTCTAAAATCCATCAATGTAACCCAGGCACCACAGAATGTTGGCCCAATGTTGGGGATAGTTCGGCAGTTCATGGCCCGAGAATGGCCCAGCGTTGACAACGTAGCGCCAATAAATGCTGAGCTAGCCGAATAGAACGGCCATGTTGAACCGGCATTGACAACGTACCGCCAATAATGGCTCAGCTAGTCTAATAGAACGGCGATGCTGGACCAGCATTGACAACGTTCCGCCAATAATGTCTGTGCCAGCCGAATAAAACGGTGATGTTGGACCACCATTGTGAACTTCCCGCCATTATTTGCTGTACCAGTGTAATAGAACGACCACATTGGACCGAGTTGTACAACCAGCAGCCAATATGGGCAGAGCCATGCAATTAGGCTGGCATTATTGGCCCGTCGCTCAAACGTTATAGCCGGCGCCGGCTAAGGAGTCAACTTCGTTGGCATAACATTAGATTGGTATGAGCTGATTTCCGCGTCTGCTGATTTTGGCGCTGTTTTGGTCCCACCCACGTGTCGATTTTTCAAGTTCGAGAGAGTAATTTTCCGGGCGCATGAGTAATATATTTTTGTCAATAAATCATGCACACCTAGTTCATATGCATGATTGTTGACCGGAGTTGCGCAAGGTAGACTATTTTACTGATAAACATCTATCGAGTTTGTCGCCTATCAGACGTCCTATTGCGGTGCTTTTATAAATGAAAATTGTGCAGATCTGTGCGGGGAAGCAACCACGGGTGCCACTGCCGTACGTGACCCACTTCGATGTGACCCGGCGTTCGCGTGCGCCGGTGTTCGTTTCGTCGAATCACGCCGGCGATGCCACGCCAAGCTTTAGATTTCGTAGATATCGGACGCAAAGCGTATCGTATCGTGTGTCCAGCTATGCTATCACCTTGACCGTTTTGTTTTTTTCGCGTTCACAGCGCTGTACCAGTTAACGGCACACTAGTGCTTGACGTGTGGGAACTGGAGTTACCAGTTGCGTTACGGTGAATGAATCGTACAACACACGCTTTTTCCGTAATCTGACAGGCGCACCTACGCTCAAATCCTGTATCGCAATGACCACACGAATTACTTACAACATTGCAGCGAGCGGTTGGTGAAGTGTGGTGAAGTGCGTGGGCGTCGGGCACCTTGTCTCTGTGGGTCGTCGCGAGTTATAATTTTGTTTTGGAACGTTTTTTGTTGATTAATTTGATATATATATATATATATATATATATATATATATATACATACATACATACATACATACATACATACATACATACATACATACATACATACATACATACATACATACATACAGTGCCCTACTGTAGCGAAAATATCAGCTAGCTTACGCAGTACGTAGACTTAATTGAACCCGCAACAACGCGCAAAAAAACGTTTCCGTGAGTTCATATGTGCTGATGCATAGAACACATAACAAGTAGGCTAAATTGTTTATAAACAAAAAACACGCACGCTTACGGCGTCGCGTTGTTTTCTCAAATACAGAACCACAGACCCCCTCCGCCCCCCTCCCTGCGGTGTTTTAGGTCTGTGGAAAGAAGGAAGTGGTCTGAACAGATCTGGCAAGCTTGTTCCTGTTAAGTAGAGAGTTTCATTTCTCACTCGCTGCCCTTTATTATTTTCCGTTTAGTGGGGTGGCTAAGGCCAGCTGGCTGTCTCTCGAGAAATCAATGGACGTACACGTTAAAAACCAGAAAATGTGTCAAAAATTGCTGTACTCTCCAGAATATGAGGAGGATCATTTGACAGCTGGTGTCAGGACTGGTCCTCACAACTGAAAGGCAATATTTATAAATAAATCTTAAGCTACGAGTGAGTGACTGGTTGTAGTACTGAAGACTGTTGCCTGTGTTGTCAGCAGCCGTGCATTTTTTGTATATTTGGCATGTGAGATCTTGCAATTTCTTTCTCACAGTGCTTCTCAATCTAGCTCAATCATATTTTTATAGCTTTCTTTCTCCAGACTCAGTGCAGAAGTGCAAACAGAATTGTTGTTATCAGCAAAGAACTAGTTCATTTGTCTTAGTTATCACATACTCTGTGTGCAATTTTGTGGTGTATGTGTCTTCAGGACGTCCTATAATCAGTGGAAGAGTCAAACAGCACTAAAAGCAAGGAGCGACTTAGTTGGCTAAAGTACCTGGTGCATATCACTCTGCCCATAATTTATATCTTTGTGACTTATACTGCTCTACACACATGAAGTTCTCATTGGTTTCCATATTGATGTGGTATATGAACATGTTTCCTCAAGGCTTTTCAAACGGAAACGACCCTTTGCACTTTTAGTTTGACATGCCGATCAAGATATTCAGCTTATCTGTATTATCAATGGCTGAAATGGTCTCGTCCACCAGAGAGACAGTTTAATTGATGAGCCACTGAAGGCGCAAAAGTGCAAGATGTGTGCTTTATAGTTAATACAGCGGTGTAGCCAAGGACTGGGACACTGGTCAAACAGCCCACCCTTGAAATTTTCATCAATGGAATACTGAGAACCAAATAACACACCTTCGACTTGCCTGCACTGAAGACCAAGGACGTCATCCCCCTATCCCTCCACCACTCAAAGATCTGCCTATATCTCAGGTTATATGTCCATGGCCCATGTTGAAGCATTTTCTCACGGTTTATGCGACCTTATAAATTCAAATGAAAACATTTTTTAAGAGAAACAAATATAACCCTTTAACATCAGTGGCGACATTTGTGAATGTAATTTGTTTATGCTAGCTGTGTCAACTTGATGCCAGAATAGAGTAAAATACATAGTTAGTTTGATGAGCTAAACCTTCTCCTTAATCAGTATGTCCCGATTGGCCCTAAGTCTGCTGCGCACAACTGTAGCTGATCACTCTAGTGAAGGAACTGTTATCTTTGATGGATAGTTTAAATCATGTTCTAAAACCAACGTCAAGTGTAGCTTTTCTTCTCACAAAATTAATGCAATGAAAAACTATATGCACACTCATCAGGAGCTTATGATTTCGTTCTTTTTATATCAAAACTAAATATAACTTACAGCAGAATGATGAAGCACTTAATTTCATAAAAATTGTAATGGCTTGCTGAAGCTCACACAATAGAACACATCATTTTCTTCCTTGGAATGTAATACTGAGTGCCTTGTGATTGTGCTATCTGAATTTGGCACATTTGTTGGCAGTGCATCATAATTCACACCCGAAGGTGCCATAATCTTAGCAAGTGTTAATAGTACTTTTCGCACGTGATTTGCAGCTAACTACTTTCATTTCATTTCATTTCATTTATTTTACCCTCAATCGCACATAGCCTTACAGAGGGGAGTGGGGTACAGAAACTATAACCAAGAGCAAACATAGTAACATCAAAATAATAAAAATTACAAAACATGAAAATTCGATGTTAGGCAGTACAATGAATGTACGTGTAAGTATCATCAGAATAGGGCAAGCAGAGTACAAAAATATATATGTACAATATACACTTCACATGTCATCACGTAAGTAATTCTGTACTGTAGATGAAACCAAGTCGTGACTTGAAATGGAAACCATGTCCGTGGAAGGTGGTTCCAATCGTTGGATGTGCGTGGGACGAAGGAATGATGAAAAGTGTTAGTGCGGCAGCTAATGACGTGTACCTTATATTGATGATCTAAACGAGCTGAGTAATAGGCAGGAGTGGTAATGAACTGAGCTTTCAAAAGTGGATGATTGAATATCTTGTGAAAAAGTATGAGACGAGATGCTTTGCGACGTGATTCAAGTGACTGTAGTGAAAGGTTGTGTTTCATTGACGTAATACTGCTAGTGCGATGGTACTTAGATAGAATGAAGCGTGCTGCGTTATTCTGTACCATTTCAAGCGAGTGAGTCAAGTTCAGTTGAAAAGGATCCCAAATGGAGCATGCATATTCAAGTTTTGGAAGAACTAGTGTTTTATACATGGTTAGTTTCACGGCTTGAGGGGCATGGCTAATGTTGCGTCGTAGGTACCCTAGCATACGGTTGCTATTGTTAACTATAAGAAGAGGCTTCGCCTGTCGAGCTAGTAATACATAATCAAGACATCACCACTGCAAAGATACACCAGCCGAAACTAAGAAAGCGCACACCTGCAGTGAATAGTCCACACTTTTCATGTTTTCTGTTGTGCCAATAAGGCTGCTGAGTGAGCACAGCACTCATTACCAGGAGGCTGCAGCGACAAAGTCCTACTTACAAAACACTCAACAGCTGAGAGGAGAAGTACTGACGTTCCAACCATCTAAAACGGTATGCCGGAGAAAAGAGTGGCGATTACTTTTACAGTCATTAAAAACATGCTAAGGGTTCAAAGTTCTAAGGTTGCTGATCTTCCAGCCAAGTAAACTAAAGGTACACTAAGAAAAGATACTGAGGATACGCCATCAGGTAATGACAAAACAAAAACCGAAGGAGGTTCGTCTTCATCACATGAACAGCCTTTAACTTATAAGGCGAGTAAGTGCCTGACAAACAATGACTGCACGAGGAAGAGCTGTCACACGAGGTCGTCAGCAGTCAAACAACACAGAATGGAATCGGGGGTGGTGCCAGGGTAGGCACAGGGAGGCTAGACTGGAGGCCCCCCTCCCCCAATTTTTTCCTGACCCCTGTGCACTGTTATGACTATGTGTTACAACTATGTTTCCAAAAGAAAACATAGTCGTAACACAATGGCCAAGTTTCCCGCCTCTCTGCTCCTCCTGAAGAACCTCGCTTATCGTGGGTGCACCTGAGGTATAAACCAATACTGGCACCGACCCTGACTAAAATACAATGAGAACAAAAAAAACTCAAGGCAAATGTTACCACCATACTTTCACTTCTTGCTTTTTGTGCAAATAAAGCTAGCGAGAAGTATGTGGAACACAAATAAAAGCACCACAATCCACCCCTGCTAGTACCTGCTTTATTAACAGTACAAATTGCTGAAGAAGCACGCAAAGAGCAATCTTACGAAGAGAAATATTATAAAGCAACAGGATGCTGTGTGGCCCGGACTGAGACAACACCACAACAAAAAGAAAAACCTTTCAGGCAAGTCAGCAGTGCATGCACAGCACTGATAAGTCATGAAAACCTACCTTTGATGCCTTTCTAGCACAAGAGCAATAAAAGGAATACACACTGATGGAGAAGAAAGCCATTACTGAAATCCCGCTCTTATGCACCGACAGAAGATACTTGGACCTGGATTCCTAACAATGTGGCTTCAGTACAACTCTTGAACATACCCTTAAAAGTGTTGACTGCAAGTGGATGAGACATGAAGGCAGACTACAATGCGACACAATGAATACATCAGCCACCAACCATGAACTTATGCGAGAGTGGATGCCGCAAAAAATCTTAAACACTGGGAACACTCAACGTTCCCAACCGAAATCTTGACCTCACAAACACGATAAGAATGTTCCGACGACCTGCTGCCCATCGCCATGATGTGAAACAGGGGCATCTACACACACACAACTCATCTTTACGTGAATAAAATTCTCTTGCTTCCAGGGTTATAGAAACCGTCTCACCAAATTTCTCTCTAATAAGCTCACCACCTTCATCGTTGCTGGGAGTGTGTTTAAATTAAAGGAGACAAAGGGCAATGGGGGGCGGCATGCAGATGGTGTTCCTCGAATAAATGAGCAATGGCGTGCATGGTCATTTTTGACCACCTTTCACGTCTGAGATATTTGTTATATTCACGTTGACATGTTAGTGTAGTAGTTAGGCCCAATGAAAAGCATGAAAGGACATAAATATCAGTAAGAGAGGCATGCAAACTTTGATACGTCTTTTAATTATTGCAAATTTGAACTGTGTAAGAAATAAAAAACAAAAATAATGCTCTAATGACACTCTGTATATTATAGAGAAATATTTGCACTGTGTTTCTACTATTTTACTACATGTGAAAGAGGGTTTATTGACGACTGTTGCGACGGTGATCCTACGAAGAAACACGATCGTGCAAGAGCAGCGGTCAAGCAGATGCCGGCGATGATCAGCACGAGCCGAGCGAGCGAAGCCCAGCACCCAGTACCCAAGCGGTGGCGATGTTGCTTGCCAACGACGCTCTTTCTTCTTCACACATGCAATGAGTGGATAAAGCCAGGCTTCCTTAAGCTAAAGTGAGGCTTGGCAACTGATCAGAGCATTACAATCAACGTGCTTTCTTGTATAGCCCCTTTCAGACTCCGCTCTTATTATATTATTATTATTATTATTATTATTATTATTAATGTACAAAGATAATCACATGTTCCTGAATTTATATGGCCCTTCTTAAACTCAAGTTCTGTGCCTTGCTCCAAACAACTTTTTCAATATGAAAAATGCCATCACTAGCTGTCCTCTTGCTTGATTTGCCTTGAATGTGTTTGATTCAGTGAACTGCTGGAAAATTTGCTGCATTGACTTGGTGTCAGCGACAAATTCAGCTCATTGCACTAAAGCAGCCGGAAGTCTGAATAGTAGCATTATTTCAGTGTGCTAGAGTTGACTAAAAAATAACTACTCAGGAAGAAGATACACAACAATTATGGCAACAGTGGAGTCTAAAAGAGCTCATACTAGTGAAATTTCTCATAAACAAGTAGGGGAAGAACTATTATAACTCATCTTGAGATCCAGTAAGATTTCTGGCTTTTAGAGTGGCACGACAATGAAGGAAAAAAGACTTTTGAGCAACGTGCGCGAGCACAGACTTCCTGAGTTGTCCTGTGATGATGTTTTGAAAAAAAAGGAACCAATTGAGAAGGTACAGTCAAAATGAAAAACAATCATGCATCAGCTTTCTGTCATTTATACTTGCAGGGTAAACAAATTCTTCACTCTTGTCTACGGCTTGTTTTTTTATTTTTGGTATTGCTGGTCAATTTTGCGTATTGCCATGTGGATGTAGTATATATCTGTTTTGTAATTTTGAATAAACTTCAGCCGCGAATACACACTTCTATTCCTGTGGCTCACTCGTTTTTATTCTTCTTCGTTGTACTGTTCTAATAACATGAATCCATACCAACTCAATCTGTCAGTCCTATTCAAGCATTCTGGCTCGTATAGTTGTATTACTAAACTATGTCAGAGTTATGACCAAGCATGCCTGTCAAAATGTTTAAAGGACCGTTTGATGTACAACAGGGCTCACAGGATTCATCACATTGGTTACGCGAATATTGCTTTTTTCTGTTTAGGAGCACATGCACGATCCTAATCTTTAATTTTTGCAAATGTGGCTTTACAAGCTTCAGTGCTTTCATAATGTGAATAAGTTAGGAAAGAGAATTAAGCATGACTTACGACCACGAGCTTGTTGATCCACAAATGAAACAAAGCTCGAGATGCAAGACCACACCATCCTTTATTCAAACTGATTGAAAATTCAGTTATATAGAAGAGTGCCTCAACCTTTCTTTAAGTGAGGTTTTGTTGCAGGGGTCAAGCTCACAGCAATCATGAAGTTACACTTTATTTTTCATAGCACTTGAGCGTAAGTACCAGGCAATAAAAAATTGAAATTACATTCTCACTTTTTATTTGTGGCACTCGAGAACTGGCACATTTGTAAACCCATGCAAAACATAGATTTACCTAATCATATAATTACATTACAGCTGTTATTCCGTAACTTTTGCAGCCATCTTAACTCAGTTGTCACAAATTCAATAAGGCATTTTTTGCACATAAATTATTATTTCAAATATAACAAATGCATAAAACACAAAAAAATATTTTCACTTTGCCTGAAGAAATGATGCTGGTAAAGGCTTTATTAGCTAGATTGACTTGACAACCACTTAGCATGCAATTTTATACACGGCATTGTGGGGAACAATTATTGATGTTATGTTAGTGGGATATTTTTGCTGTTTCAGGCCCTTTGTGCGTTGATGATGACTTCTACATAAGAAATGAATCATCTATCTTGTTTTCATAAAACTTCAGTAAAAGTTACTTGACAGAAAGTTTTTTTTTTTAAGTTGGCAGCATGACACCAATAAGGGATGGTTAGCCCATATCATTTCATTATGCATGCGTTTTCAAAAGTCTCGTTCACTGCTACTATATGTGCCTTTCATTACGCTGTCACACAGCTATAGGTAGAAGCTTCTTTATGATGTGACATAGACGAGTTCTGTAGTCACTGGCGAGAAGGTGGGCTTCGTTTTGATCATGTAAAAGAACATGGTCACGGGTAGACCTACCGTCACGCTTAAAGCAAGTTTTACAGTGTTGCAACCAATATCTGCCTTGAATATCATGCTTATACGTTTTATTAATTTTATTGCTCATTGGGAGGTAGGGCTTGGTGGAATACTGTCGGTCCATATTAACTTTCTCTATCTGTTGGGACCAAGGATGACAGGAGTGATGCAGCCAGCAGCTACAAAAGCAGGAGCAACAGTGCGTGACCAAGAAATGTCCGGAGTAAGAATATATTCCACCCAAGGCTGAACCATGCAATCAACACAAGCCTACAAGTTAGTCTTTTGCAAGGCAGCAGTATAGTCAATGGCACAATAAGATACTCAGAAACGTCGCTGAATCATGTGGTTGGGCCTGCAAACATATCCAGAAATGTCACAATGTGATTGAATCTTGAAGTGCTGCAAAACATTCGACACAGGTGGTACGTAAACCCACGTGATGCCATACACCTTACGTTATCTGCCAGGGGAAGCCTTTGGATTTCTTGCGTATTTGGGCATGAAAGACTATGCCTAATTGTGCTTGCAAGTGGGTGTGAATAGGACACAGCTTGCCTTGAAGATAATATGTCTCCTGTCACTGGCAAATGAGCCTGCAACACTGAAAGTCTAGCAGCGTCGAAGCTTATATTTCTTGCATATGGCAGAAATTGTTGCCATGTGAATCAGTCGCCACTTTTTAATGTGTTTATTTCTCTAGGACAGGCGAACGTGTTGTTCGGGCTATGTGACAGGGCATCAATGACAATATTGACCGCTCCTATGGTATGTTTCGGATATGTTTGACATCTGCTACGGTTCATGCGAATATGGATGCAACGATTGTAACTAGGGAAGTGTAACATGTACCGACAAGAGATGTACTCACATATTCTGTGACGAAAAAAATACGTAATTTCTTCCATGTAATAATGTAATAATATAAGCGCTTACCATTTATGACCACTTGTAAGCACAATCAGGTATATCACAATTAAAGAGTCTTTCACATACACCCAAGTACACGGGAAATCCAAAGACTTTCCGGGGCAAATAACATAAGGTGTAGTATAGCATCACGTAGGTGTACGTACCACCTGATTAGATTGCTTTGCGGCACTTCAAGATTAAGTCGCATTGTCACATCACTGGATATGTTTAAAGGGCCAACCACATGATACAGTGACATTTTTGAGGATCTATTGGCTTCAGTCTCCACAAAAAATGCTGTGATGCTACTCAGATAGTGGGCATAAGTTTTCAGGACATGTCAGGGAACTGATTGGCCACCATATGTACTGCTTAGACGATTCATTGATCTAGCACAAATTGCATTCAAGATGTCGTACGATGATGTATAGAGGAACTCTCATTTGATATTCAGGGAGTAGCATGTACGGTCGCGCAAGTAGCTGTTAATCCCCAAAAGTTTGTATGGGAGTTCTTGGTCTAAGGGAGCTCAATGTATAGTAGCATTTCTGTGTATCAATAGCACGAAGTGGAGGGAATATGTATAATGGCCGGGACCCATGGTTCAAATTGTTAGTATAGTACGTAGTTTAGAAAATAAGACGAATGAGCTTGCAAGGCTTATCAGCATCTAGTATTCGAAGATGGGAAGCTCTCTATACCTATAAATCCATCTGGGTAGAGATGAATGCTGGGTGCGGAGAACACGAGAATAGGACAAGTTAGCTTTTGTACATCAAATGCACACCTACTTATGCTGACAAGTGTGTCTTGTTCAGATGTTGGATTACAGAATTCATATGTGAACTGTGCTCCTCTGATGAACTCACGATGAGTAGGTTGTCGAGGCAAGCATGACAGAATTCAAGGCTGGGAAAAATGCTGAAATGTATGTCTGGAATTTGTCATGCCGCATGTCATATGTAGAAGATCAGACACGATTAACGGTGTCACTATAAGTATGTTATTTAAATCTACACATCTTCTTAAAGAATTTGACGGTTGAACCACATGAGGCCAATTTCAGAGGAAATCTGCATCATATATCTGACACCATATACCAATTTGAGGTGCTGGGTTGAAACAGCTCGGCTCAGTTGACTGTTGGTGCTATGTCATCTGCTTCCTCATTTAGAGCACTATTCGCAGAACACAGTAACACCAACACACAGCACACACCGGGCTGAGTGAAGTCGGCAAAATCTGTAAATGTATGCGTAACATGGTATGGCTGCCTCAAAAATTCTTATGAATCGCAGCCCGATTGAGATAGTGCTTCTAATATAATTTATGTGGTACATCAATTTTGTGGTTAAGTTGCCATATGCAGAATTATTTCTTCTTTGTTTCTCTGCATCAGAGCACGGAGACTAGAGCTCTTTCTCGAAAAACCATCCCATACTGTCATCGTGGCTCCGCATTTTAATATATGAAACAGTGATAGTGTAGTGTGCTTTAATATCGTTGCAACGAAAATAAGCAGGTACGATTTCTATGCTTTGAAACACAAGTAATAATTTGATCGATCGCTTCGCACGGATGCAGAGTTTTCTTGGCGGTTAAGCTGTCAAAAATGTTGAAAATTTGCGCTCGTGTTGTGCACACTCTACCATAGTCCTCGTTATTTTTGCGGTGTTTTGTTTATGCGCTCGCTGGTAGCATAATCAGGCACTTTTCCACAGTATATACATGTAATGCTGTTAGGACTAAGTTAATAGTGGACAGGCGTAGGTGGACTGTTATGGATTTGCACATTTCTTACTAATAAAGCATGCATGTGTATGCGCTTAGTTACTGTAGTTTACGAGCTGCCATATTGTGTTCACGTGGTCTGGTGTATGTCGCAATCAGAGCGATATGTATCTGCGATTAAATGTACACACACATGTTACCATGCTGGGTCACGCTTTCAAGAGCGTAGCCAGTGTTTATTTCTAAGTGAAGCATCAAACCCACGGTGTGGCTTAACCGGTATTGTTGTATTGAATTGTATAGCTTGAACCCAACTTTGTGGCAATGCCTAGTGCCTTATACTACCACCTTATTTAATTAGGAAGAAAATTGTGTGTTTCTTCACCTCTTTACGGCCGTCATTCTCGCTTGGTATTTACGCGTCATTCTCGCACGTACAACTGTGGCTTTTCACGCATGTCGAGTTCAAGATTACTGCAGCTGCATACCATCCGGAACTCCGCCATGATGAAATGAAACATATGCTGCTATCGGATTAGCCGATGCTCCTTTTCGCGATTTTGCGAGGATCGCCTGATTTTTCTTGCTGATTCTTTGTAAAGGTGTCTTTTGATCGTGATCAGACCCCTCAGGTTGTGTGCGGCGCAGAATCGCGCTAAGGTTTGGCGAAGACGTCAGCTAAATCACAGTCTGAGAGTAGGAAATTGCGATGCGCAGATCGTAACCGTCTTATTCGCAACCGCTCTGATAGGTGTCCGTGTGACATGCAACGCAAGCTTAGCACAGTCGTAAGAAGTAAGTAGTAAGCTTGTTTTGTTGGTTATACAGGCAGCTGGTGCTGTATAAAAGCTATCAATTGCATGCTACTTCATTAAAAAATTCGTTTCACAGTATTTTGCGCCAACTACGACCTCGGTCGTGATACCAGCTCACCAAGCTGAGCGACAGTAGATTTTGACATTTGCTGGCTGACTACACCATCGCTGCCTTTCTCAGTGCTAATTACAACTTTTGCTAGGAAGGCTTGAAATCATTTTTAGTTTAGTGGTGAATAAGTACTTCCCTGGCCACATTTAGCACGATTTTGTCCGATTTCGTCGGCGCTTCCATATCATGACCTGGCAACACTGACTTTGTCATCCGGGTTCTGGGCAGAGAAAAGAAAATTTCAGCTGCCTCAGCAGTACCAGCAACGAGCCAGATTACATTTGTGAGTTTAAGTTGCTGTTCTTCTGTACGATTGTCATTTTGTTAATACCTTTCAGGTGCACCTTAGTCAATCGCTCACCGTAGTGTGCGAGTATTCGGCGAGTAAGTAGGACGAACAGTTGCGGCTAGTCGCGTACGTGCGACCCGAGTGATCGATCTTTTTTCTTTCGATTCGAGGGTACATAGTAAAGTACAGGTAATCTTTTAATTAGCAATTTGTCTAAGCTTACTGCAACATGACGGGAGCCTATGTCGTCTGCCTTTGTCTTGGGTATCTTTCAGAAAAGTGCCTGCCTGTCACCAATGCTAGTTTTATGTGCCTGGGTGTCAAACTTGTGCAGTAGATCGGCAGTCTGCGCTAAATGGTGCGTACACGAAGCACATGTCGCACCATTTGCCATAACCGCATTTTTACGATGCACCTAAAACAAGGTCAACTACTGCAGTCTGCCGTGGGTTCAGCGTGGCTCATTGCAGCTAGAGGCAATTCTCTGTTGGGGAGGTTAGTACGCATGACAAGGCTTGTGTAACTTTCTAGCTAGATTAGATATAATGAGCAGTGACGTTTAAAAGCTTCGTTACACTAATACGCGTAAATAAAAGTAGCATCAACATTTATGTCAGTTACTTCGCAGGAAAGAAAGTTGCGGTGGTGATTATATTGCTACTAGCGGGGTTAGCTTGGCAAACAACAAACGGAGGTCTTAGTTACTTTTTCGTTTTTTCTTGCTTTGCAAGCCATACAATACCTTTCAGTTCGTTTTGAAATTCACTCGTCGTGAGTCAGAAAGAAAATATAAAATTTCAAGTAATAATTCATCTGAATTCCTACGTTTCCCTTGTCTCTTAGCTTTGTGTGGTTTTAATAATTTAAACGCCCCCCATTCCTCATCTATCGATGCTGCTTCTGCGCACAAATGTGCCAAACTAAGTTTCCTGCACCATTCTAATAAACTTAATGTAGATTATGCCATACTGCAGCATAGTCCCACGTTTGACAGTCTGTATCAGTGGAAACAGCATTGCTGGTCTAAACATTTGCAGCCTGATTTCGAGGCCACCGATCTCACAGTCATACACTAAGGAATATTTTATTATCATAACAGTGCTGGCAGCAATATGTGTTATACTGCATGCAGCCAGAAATTATATGCAGTATTTAACCACCCAGAGGTAGAAACTCAGTTGTGATGAAGAAGTTGTGCGCAAGTGTACAACAACCATAAAGCCGTTAAAATTTTTGAAATGGGGCTGTAATAGCAGAGTTAAATGCTTTTTTATATCTAAGCACAGTAGTCACTCCTTTCATTCTTCTTTTCACTACCCGCCGTTGGTACCTTTCCCGAAGCCGCTTTGCTCTCTTGCCGAGCACTTCTCCCAATCTTATGCGGCATACATAATTGATGAGCTCCAAACACTGTCTTGTTACAGTTGCCGCGGCTCCACCCTCTGTCAACTGTGCGCTTGTTGGCGAATCACTGTTGCTGAGCCAGCCGGTGCTTATAGAAATAGTGTCGGTATGAACCCTGTCTTACGGACCACAGTACTTGATTTGCAAGCACGGGCAAGCGCGGGCATCACGACAAACGAGGAGTGGCATGGCCAGCTTCTTGCAGGCTATCAGGAAGTCATAGGTGCTTGCTTCACCAATTGCAGCATTATTCTTCAAGTCAGATTCAAATTTTTGATGTCACGTGCCAGCTCGAAGGGCATGGGGGGATTGTTTTTAGGAATTTGCGGACCACTGGTGGCTTGTTGTGCTGCCATGTGGAGACTCATTGATCATGCAGTATTTTGCATATGATGCATGTGTTTACTTCAAACGTTTGATAAAAAATTATAAGAGGTAGCTTAGGTGTCCTTCAAGTGAACCGTAGCGGTTGCCAGACTTTAAAATAAGGATTGCTTTAGTTATTTGCTATTTATGAGGTGCAGGGTGGCTGAGAAGAGGCTATATTGTAACGATGTTGAAGGACTCGGGGCGTAATAAAACATATTTTTTAAATGGCGAACCTGTGCCCACTACTCAAAGGGACTATGGTCGTAGCACGTTACAGCAGAACACCAAAGATGTCTTCTTCTTCTGCTTCTTCAAGAAGAGTCCCAAGCGCGTGGCGCACATCAGCAGGGGCCAGCTGGGTTCTGGTGCTATCATCATCGTCTCTGCGCAACACTAGACGGCGCGCATGTATGTCCCTGTGCGCGTGGTGATGGGCGCGTTGTTTGAATGCAGGCACTATGTCGCGGCATAATATTGAGACACAGCTGGGGGCTAAGGAAGCTCTGTTACACCATTGCAAAGCGTAATTTACTAGAAACAGCCTATGTCGACGGGGTTAATTTTTTGAGTGTTTTAGTTAGAATGGGAGGAGATAGAATGAAAGAACAAGAGGGATCAAATAGCTTGTAGGCTAGCTAAAAAAATTAGACAATGCTTTCAACACATGCAAAAATATAAAATGTATACAGCACAGCATCAATATTGGCACATCTTGTTTTTTAAAGCTAGAGATTGCAGACTGGGATGATATAAGCCATTTATTTGTGTCTTGAGTAGATGCGTGGCTGTGTTGCCATTTGGAGGAGTCATTTTATTTGTGATTTTCACAGCATAATTACGGTAAGTGAGGTGCAAAACAGGCTAATTATATTTTTCGGGCTCAAGCGCTTCATTTGAATCGAAATCATGTTGTTCGGATGCCATTTTGTTTCCATTTTATTGCCGCAATGCGGCCTCCACCCGTTCTATGCACCTTTCATGGCTATCCTCATGTCTTGACCATGAGAATAGCCTTGACCAATCTAGTGTGGCTCCATTTTATTCTTTTTTTTCCATGTCTGCCCTGTTCTAGATAGAATACTTACAAAATAGCCCCTCTGACTTATCGCACATCTAACTTGAAATGAAACTTTTTACTCTTTCTTTATATTTCAAATAAATAATGCATTGCTGCTGTAGTCATCTACGTGCGCTATATATAGCATTAACACACAAGTAAAATTTTTTAAACTTTTAGTCTTCTGTGCGTGAAAAAGAAAAATGAAAAGCGTATCTATAAAGTAGGGGCTGATTAGCTGGTATTTCATTGAATACCCTTTGGGGGGGGGGGGGCATGTGCTCGTAAACAGCACAGTAGGTGTAAAATATTGGAGTTCACGTCATCACTTTCGGGGCTTATTTGCACCTTACGATTTCACGCCGTTTGCAGCAGGGCAGTTGTGTATCGCCTACTGAACATTTTCGAAACCACCTTTGTGCGTAAACAGTCGGAGCGCACCCACAGTTAAGTGTAACAGATTTGCCAGAACAGCATTTTTTTTTCAGTTTTGAACAGTGTTGACCCACTTGAGATATCTTTGAACACTTTACGGCACAAAAAGATAGATATAAGATTTTTTATGAAGGAGGATCATCAAATCGAATAACATATTTGCTGTTCTTGGGGTATGAAAAAACAGGGGGAGGGCCACAGCATTTGTTTTGCCCTTATAAAATTGGCCGCCCCTCTGAAAGAGCAGATGAAATGCTTGAAAATTACACATAGTCAAGCAATACGTGTGCAAGCCAAACCACCAAAAGTTACCTTATTAAACCCCACAATAAACAAGTAGCAAAAAGTAACATGTTCGAGCACAACCAGTCCATTAGATGAGGATCGATGACATGCAGAAGCTACGTGGCTAATACGGAATTGTTATTGCTATGTAATCGACAAAGTAATGGAGTAAAAAGCCGCAGAGGCAAGCATGAGTAGCCGTGATGCAGCTTTGAAGCTCGTGCACAATGCCGGTTTGTCTGTGCCTGCATTCACATGGTGCAAAAACTGTTTTATTCTGGCATGGTATGAAAGAACGTGCTGTGGTGAGTGCCTATGCTGTCCCACATCTGTATAGAACGGAGAATATAAACAGGCATTTAATTGTAAGCAGCAAAATGAGCAACAGATCTGGCCCTTCGCGTCAGCCAAGAGGAAGTCAATTAACATAGAGGTGGATTTTCTGCAAGTATTTTTTAGCATCCCAGTTTCCTCACTCTGAGCAACATGGCATGAAAATTTGTTGGCACTGCCGCCCCTCTCTGCCACCACACGCTAATATGAACATTCCATGCCTGCACAGGTGGAGCGCGCCCAGCCTTCAACATTGCAGAAACGCGCTCGATGTCTGCTAGATGGCAGCAGATTCTACACAAGATCTGTACAACGATGTTGGGTGTTTCAAAAACACATCAGTTTTCGAATTATTTATTTTTTAGCTTAGCAAGTGTCGTCCTGTCATGATAACAAGGAATTCCTTTTTTTCTCGTCCTGTTGACCTGTGGTTCGCATTCCGAGGCTTGTTTAGTGCAGTGTGTCGGTTATCACTTGGACACCAGTGCTAGTACAGAGTGGCAAGTTTCAAAATGTCTCGTGTAAGTGTTTTCTACCCATAGAAACCAGAAAAGCTGAAGTCTCAAAGTTACGCTTCCCTTTAGGGCTGAGTCTTTGGTAGTCACCTGCTCTTTAAAGCAGGGCATTTTTTTAGCGAAATAAAAGCACCTTAACCATATCTGTCTGTCAGTCGGTCTGTGTAGTATCTATCTGATCGATCGATTTAATCTAGCCTATTAAGTTTGGGCGCTCTGTCATCGTCTCCCTAACTTGACACCTTGGGTAACTCACTTATGAGTTGACTTAGTCAAGACTCGCTCATGCTCAAGTTAAGCCATGTTCTTGAGTGAGTAAGGATGAGTAATACTTTAGCGAGCTTGAGGCCGAGCGAGTCTGGTTTAAGAAAATTTAGGTGGGTCAAAATGAGACCCAGGCTCGAAGTATGTATAAGTGAGTTTGAGTGAGCTCTAATTTTTGCCAAATAATGTTTGACATGAACCAAAACTTGCATGACAGGACATAGTATGTTATAAAAGGGTTTGATTCAGAAATTCACTGACATTTGGTTTCTACAATATACAAGATGTTTATTTACACTACTTACATATGGGTTAGAGAGCCAAGAATCTATGGTTTACTGTTTTCGAAAAGTCTCTTGTCACTGTCTTTTTGACCACTGATTCACCTTGCACCGACCACTCTGGTCTTCCTCTATTGCTTGCTGCACCGTCCAGTGTACCAAGGGTCGGCCATGCAGTTAACCTAACCAATTGGGCGTGAGGCCCACCACCGGAGGCGCGACTGCTGCAATCGCTGTGACGTGCAGGGTTGGGTCACGGGATCTCACCTCGCACTGAAAAAACAAAGCTGGCAGTTACATGTGTGATTTTACCGTGACTTTGCAGTGTCTTCATTTTCGAACAGCGTTGTTTAGCTCTGGCTTCATGTGCGCAGACTTCTGCAGACTACACAATCTGGAAAGACAGCAAAAGTTACCAGCGGCATGCCACAGTGCGCTAAATACGTGAGGGTACTCTCACGGTGGCTTGCAGTGCCACTGTCTTCTCTCTCTTTTTGTGTTGTGTTGTTATTCAACTATGGGGTTTACATGAGCACCAACCATGAATGCTCGCATAAAAGCGGAACATTGATTTTCCGCATGGGAGCCACGCTTACAACTAAATGTGAATGTGCGAACAGTCCAATTAGATATATTTCAAAATATAATGTAGGTGTGTATATCTGGGGCAAGTTGCTGCCACTGTCATTACACTCAAGAATGTGCCCCGTTGTTGTCGGAATTGTCAGAGAGTCTAGACATAGCCCGGAAGTCCGATTCCTTCCCTTTATTTTGGTAATTTCACCTTATTCCCGTCTATTTTGTTGTCAGTTGCTTCTGGGCGTTCGGCCAGCACGTTGGACGAAACCTTTTTTCTTACATCATACATTTGCTGCTCCAGTTAGAGCTACTTCTCTCGCCAAGCTAACCTAACAGTAGCCTGTGCCACTCCCACACTCCTCCCCGGCTCTCCTTCTCTATGTGTGTACTCGACCACACTGGTTTCCTTCCACCACTAGCGTAGACAGGGAGATGCACACCAAGCCCGTGCCTCTGCCTTTACAATATTTTCCTATGGTATATAGGGGCGCAGAAAATAACGGTCTACCACATCTACTTGCCACTGTCACTGTCACTTCTTTTCAATGCTGTTTTGATCTACAGGCGAAAACTTGGTAAGCTTCGAAAACTGATTCATCTCTAAGAGCTGCCGTGAAATATTGCACAGTTTTTGAATGAAGCTAAAAAAACAGGGCAACCCCTATTTTAGAAGTTAGAAGTACTTGTTGGGCTAGTTGGTTCGTCATACTGAGGGGTAATTCTAGACGCCTAAAGCACCACAGGAAGAAATAATCACAGAGAAAGAGCGTCATCTCTGAATATTTCTTCCTGTGGTGCTTTAGGCGTCTAGAATTACCCCTCAGTGCAACCCCTATTTCCTTGAAAGCTCTGAGCCCTCCCCCCCCCCCTTTTTTTTTGTTTTGCGTCGTTCCGGCCACGGTCTTGGCGATGGACATCTGCGGTACTGTTGCTAGGTCAACGGGTGCACACCGTTGTTAATTTACCTGGTTGAATGCGCCTTCAAGAGAGAGCTGAAGCAATACCTAACCCCACAATGGAAAAAATAAAAAAACAAGGTAGGAAGTTTGGCAAGGGGAGGCGTAGTGATTAGAAAATTTCTTGGCTTGGGATTCTAACCCGTGCAGGGAATCCTGCAAAGGTCACGTTTGCCATTTTACACTGGTGCTTTGGGAAAAAGCGTAGTGAGATTTGAAAGGGGCTGTTACCTCTATTCACTAGACACTGCACATAATGTTCACTTACTCATGCGTTTGCACGTTGTCTAATTATGAGTATCACTGTAATCACTGATGTCTAAATATGCAACTGGAAATAATTTGGAGCAGTGTATGACATTTCTTCCCTAAAAAAACAAACTAAATTGCGCACCAGTTTTTTTATTTGTTTTTTTTCACCACCTGTGCTATGCGGTTTCAGGAATCTACCAAATTTCATGGTCGCAAGCTTGGAAGATCCATATATAAATTCGCAGACTCTGTCAAATGATTTTACAGGCACAGCAGATGCTCATATGGACTTTAACAATTGTCTTAGTGGGGCAGTTCAAAATACCACTTTCATTAAAATAGCAGTGCTCATGTGTACACTGCAGAAATTAGGTGATGTCGATTGGTTTATACAAATTTGGTTTCTAATATAAGCCTTCTTTTTTGTACTGCTCAAAATTTGGTGTCTTGTGATCAAACTGCATATTTTTTTTCCCTGTAACCTGCTCGAAATTTACATTTTAGTGCTCCAAAAGTAATGTTTTGCTGCTCCTAAAATTGATCCAAGTTGTAGTGCGGCTGTTGCACCCCTGATGTTGTTAGAGAGTAGCTTTCAGCGAAACTGTGTTCAATAAGCAAACAAGTTTGATATTCGGATATTCTTTTCGCATTTCTTCTGGTGCCCCCATAATCTAACATGCACCTACCAGTCTGACCAATATAACTGTTGGCGCATGACTGAGGAATCTTATACACTACTCCTGTAACACAAGGAATGAAGGAGTTTCGGTGTTCCTGACCACATTCCCTTTTATTTTTGGTTTTGCCTTTGGCCCCGAGCTTAACAAGTGTGCAAGTGCTGCCCAGCTTCTTTAGAGCCGTACGTACCACTGCCACGTCATATCTAGATGCGACACTCTTAATTGTGCTCCATCTTATGAACAAGTCTAACAAGTTTTGTGTATTTTCACGTACTAATAAGAGCTTGTACCAATGAAGGACTTGAACGTAGGGCAGCAGGCTGAGGCGGCTTTCGTGTATTTTCTCAAAGACTTCACATTTGCTGAAATGTTTGATCCATCTCGCCACCTTTTCGCAGGATCTAGTGACAGCATAATCTAGAAACCCTGCTGTTGGGAACCTCTGGGTCTGAGCATAAACACTGCTCAATACCTTGTGCACACATGACTTGCACACAGCCTCCTGTACCAAAGATGCAGCCAATCCATCTTTCATCACTTTGGAATAAGCTAATTTGTAAGGCAAAAGAGGCTGTTGCGACCTGGGCCTGTGCTGCCAACACACATGCATTGGTATGGAGTGAGACAGCTGCTCACATTGTGCATTTTTGATACATTTTTGTTTTTTTTTGCCAAGCTGCTCTAAAAGCATAGTAATAAAAATGCACCGAATTTCTCTGAAACAGCCTCAAAAGCTAGAATTTTGATGCCGACTTCAGCTTCAGTTGGGAAAAAATGGTGAGTTTCACTAATAAGACGCACCCAATGTTTTTTTTTTTACTTTCCATCTTTCTGGTGACAAAGGCTCCCAAGGTGCCGCAATAATCTTTAAAATTTAGCAAATATGCGTGACCCCACCAAAATGTGCTGCCATGCATCGAGCGTGCTGCTTCTACTAGCAAGGCTGTGTGTTCTAGCGCCACTGTCGGCTTGCGAAAGCCACCGAGTTGGGCGGCAAGCATAGCGGGGTTGACTCTCCAGTTCTCGGTCGTGCATAGCGGGTTCCTCCAGGCATTGTAGCTTTCATGTTGACGCTGCTGCATGCGGTCACCTACGTGTACGTGTTTGCTGTGAGCAAGTAACTGTAAACGTGGAGTCATTTTTTCCCAGCATCCGACGCATTTCCCGGATGCTCTGACACGTGCACATGGGTTTTCAAAATGGGTTCCGTGAGCGGCAGAATATGTGCAACCTATTCGCAGTTTACACCCATTAGCTACTAATTTATTTAGGCAGGCAAGCTCTCATTGCAATTTGCATATAAAAATCAATCGCAAATGAAATCCGCCATCAGTGTCTGCAGGTAGAGAGAAACACTTGGTTACATGCGAAGCTGCGGTGACGAAACGAGTGTTCTAACGATTGTAAATGATATTAACGGGCACCTTGGCGCTTTATTCGTGACTCATTACGCATCGGCAATCACTTGGCACAGTTTTCATTATTGGCGATTCGCCACTGCTTCGTTTTGTATTGGAAACTCGCAACAAGTGGTTAAAGAGGTGTCGCTGCATGCGTGCCGGCCCTGGTCTACACGAGCTTTTGGCTCATCTCAATCAGTGTTTCAGTCGGCGGTAGTGTGACTTCCTTTCCTTTTTTTCTTTTTTTGCAATAAAACATGCCTCTCTATGATCAGTGGTTTGCTTGCGTGGGCAGGGATTTTTTTCATGTGTGGTGCGCGAGCACTTTACGCGAGTCATGAAGCAGCGCGGGGAGCAATCGCAAGTTGACGTAATATAGGTAGTTCTTCATCGACGGTGATGACCTATAGATATTGAAAAAAAACATACAACTGGCCAACTTGTGCTATAATAATAGCGCATGGTTGCTCATGTAGAGAGGCGTTATCAGTATCACTCGCTTTTCACTTAGTGTCATATGCACGGGCTTTACGAGATAGTCTATGCGCCGAGATTTCTTGGCTGTCGCGTTGCACTCTTGGAGGTAGTCCTGCAAGAGGTGGCCGTGAACGGCAGTGCAGCCTGCTTTTGTTGTCTGTTAAAAGCTGTTGACGCTATCATGTCAGGCTTTTTTATGCGAACGACCACTGTTACGTCACTAAGATTCTTATGCAATCACAATTTTTTTTAATTTCTTTTTGAGTGTGATGTTTTTTTCAATGTTTCCGCAGAACCTAGCTTTGAACAAAACCTTTTTTAGATACTATTTCACGTGTCACGAGGGTTAGACAGGTCACTTGTGTGGTATGTAAAAAGTAGTGCAGTTCATACCTAGTGATAATCTCGTTCAAAAACTTCCTTCAAAATCTGTTCGTGTGTGTGGAATGTGTATTATAAGGCAATTAAAATGCGCATTGGTGCCCCCCCCCCCCCAATGCTAAACATCGGTATTTTTAAGCTCACAGGACAACTTAGTGAAGGCTGCTAACTGCTCCGAAATTGAAATATCGCTGCTCCAAAAACTGCTCCAAATTTAGTTTCAGCCGTCTCACCCCAGTTTGAGTAAGGCGTTAGCCTTGGGTCTAAAACTGAAGGTGTGATTCCTTCAGCAGTTCTGTCCTAAACCGAAGCACGCTTCTATTCTCTTTAAAGAGACACTAAAGAGCGAAACAATTTTTTTGCATCTTAGTAACTGTTTTTTTCCCTATCCTAAAAACACCTCTCTTGCCGCGACATGTTGCTCGGCAACGAATAAAAAATTCAAGAAAACAAATTTGGGTGCATATTACACTGAGATTGACGTGCCAAACACAGTGACGTACGAAAGAGTGAAGGCGTCTACCGGGGGAGTCCCACATAGCTTCTACTCAATAAAAATGAAGTACATTGTGTTTAGTGGGTGCTAGACCTACCATACGATGATTTGGAAAATTTTATTGGGTCAATGTCGTGAAAATACGAGAACGTATTTTGAAATTTGCTACGTGATCGATGCTCAAATGCAGAGGTGGCACAGCTGCGCTGATTGCGCCACTTTGATGAAATTCCTCATTTGTGCGCGGAGCTGAGCGGAAACCATGAAATTTGCCGAAAATGCACCACACTGCGCCAAAATGCCCGACCAGCCTTAAAATTTTCTCATTTGCCCTAATTTGAGCGAGAAATACAGACCACTTTAGCCACTTATAGTTTGCATCATCAATATATGCGGGCAGACCCTAACCCTAAACCGCAGTGTAAGATAGCTGCTCATCTGGTCAAGACGCTCGCGAAACTCGATCGACCAGATGAAGTAACAACGCCGCGTGCCTGTCGGTCTGCTGACCGTAGCATATAATTACCTGCGGGATGACGCAACTACAACACAAAAGATGTGTTGCCGTAGCCAGCAATACTTCGTTGGAAATATGAATTTTCTTGTCAGCCAGTGCGGCCATGCCATGTTAGGAATCATTAGGAACTAAAGCTGGAAGTGTACAAACTCTCAGCATATCTAGCTTGCACACGACCAGCTTTATTTTATGCCGTGACCACGTCAGTTGCCATAGCAACGCCACATGCGATCTATATTCGGTGCCATTGCGAGGCAAAATGGCGCGTGCCATTATTACTTTATCTGGTCAAACGTGCCTTGCAAACAAGCCAAAAAGATGTGCGCTAAACCTAACCGCTTCATGAAAAAAAGATTGAGGTGGCGGGGGTTTGAAAAGTTCATGGTCTTGTTCTAACCTGTGCAGAAAACACCGCTTTAGCTACCTTCGCCTTAGTACAAGGGTGGCCTGCGGAAAAGCGTCAAAATATTTAGAAGCGGCTTGTAGTTGTAGTCTCTAGACACTGCACAGTTTGTTCAATGACTGATGTATGTATATGCCACATATTTGTGAGAACTAATATGCTCGCTGATGTCTAAAACTGTTACTGGCAAAATCATTTGGAGTACATTATGACATCTCTGCAGCTGTAAAAAGTCAGTTTTTTTTCCAGTTTTACGAATTTCATGGTCAACATCTTGGGAAATCCACATTTGAATTCTCAAACGATTTGATAGGCCTGGTGACTTCTAATGTGGACCTCATCAATGTTTGCTGAGTGGGGTGATTAAAAATACTACTTTGGTGAAATAGCAGTGCTCATATTCACTGTGCATATTATAGGGAATGTTGTATGGCTTGCATATATATAATATATATATATATATATATATATATATATATAGTATATATATATATATATATATATATTAAGGAAATAAGTGTACACTTTAGGGCTCGTTTTTCTGTAGTTTACACAATATTAATGAGATCTAACAGACAATAATTCCAAGGAAAGTATAGGGGAAGATATTAGACCGAATTGTAATGTATATATGAAGAAAAGTGGCTGAAAAGATAACTTGCCGGATCCTGCCTACGGCAAGTTATCTTTCACCAACTTTTTCTTCATTGACATTACTGCCTGTTAGATCTCATTATTATGTGTCAAAAACACGGAAAAACGAGCCTTAGATATACACTTCTTTTCCTTATTCATTAACGAGGGTCTCGTACTGGCAGACTTGATGTCATTAGGTTGTATACGAGGGACAATTAATCAGCTGCTCGCTCGTAATAAGTTCACTTGCCCTCGTGACACCACATATGCGCATAAAGAGTGTTTCACACTCGTCGCTTGGCTTATAGATGGTGCTGACTGACACTCCCTACTTCTAAATTCACATATAAACCACGAAAAAAGAGGATGGAGGGAAGGCCGCTGTAGTAGCTCATTGATTAGAGCATCGAATGCATTATTCGAAGGTCGTAGGTTCGATTCCTGCTCACGGCTGGTTACTTTTTCACTCGCTTTTCTTTCTTATTTACATTCCATTGGTTCTAACAACTTCCCCTGTACATTCCTTGGCATTGCTGTCTGTTATATCTCATTAATATTGTGTCAAAAACACGGAAAAATAAGCCCTTACGTATACACTTCTTTCCCTTATATATATATATATATATATATATATATAAGCTTTCTTTCTCAAGCTGGTCGAAATTTGGTCTTTTGTGAGAAAAAATGAAGCTTTTTACGCTAGTAACCTGCTCCGAATTTGAGTTTTAGTGCTCCAAAAGGAACATTTTGCTGCTCCGAAAATTGCTCCGAATTCTAGTTTGGCTGTTGCACCTTTGGAAAATTTTTAGGGCACAAAATTTACCACTGTAACTTTGTCCTTATTTTTGATTCATTAATAATGAAGTGATGACAGTCAAACTTGTAGCAATAAAGTTATCAGACCATAGTTTGGTAATTTAAGTCAAGTCATTGTATCTCTTTATTGTCCCGAGATATTCTACCTGCGGCCAATCTGGAGGCGCACGCTCGCTTTTTTACGGCCTTTGTATAGGAAGGAGGCTGTGCTTCTACCTATCGCTACAATCTCGTTCCAAACTGATTCGCCGCCGTCGACTGGAAAAAAAGGCTAGCGTACTTAAATATTGCTCAAGTTCATTTTTACTGTCGCACTTCATGACGGTACCAATGCAATAGAAACATGATAGGAAGCATATAGGACAACTCTTTCTGATACTTCAAGACAGGAGTAAATTGAAAAATATTTCATTCTGCGCGGATCTATTCTGCGCGTCGCGTTCAGAAGGCTCAACCACATGATCCGTCGCTAACTCGCAGACGAAATGACCGACAACGTAATCTTTCTTTTTCTGAGAAAATTATTTTCGGGAACGTTTGCTTCGAATCATGGAGGCGGAAATGTTGTAGACCCGTGTGCTCAGATTTGGGGCACGTTGAATAACTCCAGATGGTCGAAATTTCCTGAGCCCTCCACTACGGCGTCTCTCATAATATTATGGTGGTTTTGGGACGACGTTAAAACCATTATATCGTTTATTTCGAATCCACATGCTGGCAGCCAGTGCCCGTGAAAATGATAAATTTTGCACATTTTTGTTCAAGGTATCACATTTCGTATTTATTGAAATAAGTCCTTCAAAAAAGATGAAAGTAAAAGCATAAAAGAGATGGTTACTATATTTTACAAGTAGGTGTGAATAGCACTCACAATAGCAGGAGTAATGGCATAGTAATAAAAAATGTCAATGAAAATAATAGTTGTTCAAAATGAAAAGACAAAAGTTAGAAACATGAAAGAGCATATAGTGATACAGTTTTGGAAAGTCGTAGTAAAAAAAAAAACAACCCCGAGCCCACACAATCCCAGATGCGATCTTCAGTTCCGTTAAAAAAATGTGAAACATTTTTATATGCAATATGGCTCGCCAGAGACGCAGGCGAACAATACAATTTCAGAGAATCAGAGAATGTTCTCATTGAACTGATATATTTTCATTGCGATGAAGAAAAAAAGCGCTGTTGTCAAAACTCTGTCGTGATGCTTTTAGCTGAAGTAGCTTCATTCTTTCTAACCAGAAAGTCTTTGTATGGGCTTGTAAACAAAGAAGATGCCATGTCATTTTGATCCACTAACACTTATACAACTAACTAGAAGAAACCGAAGAAACTTTTCAGTATGAACGCCGACCCTTCTGCGTGACTCTTGTCCACACTTTCTAGATAGGCCAGTAGCAGGGAATCTTCAATGTATAACTCAAGGATCAACTGCGATTTTCAAGGATCTTTGTTCGAGGAAGTCATTTCACTGATATGTTCATGAAGGATGCTATAGTAGAAGCTTTGGGAATTTTCACCATGTGGAGTTCTTTAACGTGCACCTAAATGAAAAATATAACCACACAAGTCTCAAGCATTTTCAAATTCTGCGAATAGATTGTGTTCGATTCTTGAAAAAATGATCTTTGTGCTGTTGCGTGTGCGTATTATTACCCAAAGCATGATTGCCGAAAAATGCAGGCTGTGCCCACACACACCTCTACTACTTTCACTTCTTCCTACAAATCGAAAAGTAATTGACACGACAAAGTGGCGGGTACAGCTGATTTACAATGCAATGCATGCGCTGCAAAAGGCGTTCTGAAGAGTTGGCTCTCGATGCCCTCATCCGGAGTGCGCCTTCACTGTATAAAAACAACTATATTGTACTCGCGGCGGCTGCTTAGGCCATAAAAGCATGGAGCGAGCGAGTGCCTACGGACCGGCTGTGATCTACAATCTATTCGTTAATATTGTTCCCTTCAAAATTGATCAGGTAATCGTTCATATTGCCACGTTCCATTTCTGAAGTTTTGTTATCGCCCAAGACACTACACCAATTCTCAGCGCAAAACGCGCGTGCAGTTTTTGAGAAGCTTCCGGACTTTAGTAGATCATTTCGATAAGATCACGCTCACTCTGCGAACTGTACAGATTAATCTGGAACCTACGCCACCACCAGCGATAATGCTAGAACATTTGATGACGAGAGTAATAATGCCGACGCACTTCGCCGCTTGTCAGTAGTTGATCGACGGCCGACGCTCTGTTCGCCGCTATCAGTCCAAGACTGCTACTGTAATCGGACTTTCCGTTTGCCAGGCACAAGTTCGCCCAAATAAACTGTTAAATTCCAACACAAAGTCTCCTGTCTTCTGCCACGTCGTGACCCCGTGACATCTGATGGAGGTGCGGCTTCTTTGATGTTCAGGACGCCCCCTTCAAGCCGCGACCCTGGCCCAAGCGGCAAAGAAGACACGGACGCTAACCCTGAACAGCGAACAAGCCGCCGGCAGAGTGGACTACAACCAGAGTATGCGCCCCTTCCTAAAGCAGCCAGGTAGACCCGGATCCCGACATCAACTACTGCAACCATGACCGCCCCCGTGCAGCCTGCCACCACTCCTGCTCCAACAACCCAAACAGCCGCCAACTTTCCGCGGTTTGCCACTGGAAGACCCGAAAAGCTGGATCGAAAGGTTCAACCGCGTTGCCGCCTTCAATGACTGGACCGACGATGACAAGCTCCGGCATGTGTATTTTGCCTTAGAAGGTGCTGCTCGGACCTGGTTGGAGAATCAAGAGCGAAGCCTTACAACGTGGGACGTCTTTTGCGCCAGGTTCCTAACCACTTTCGCAAGTGTGTGCGCAAGGAGAAAGTCGCAGCTCTTCTCAAAACCCGCATGCAGATGCCAAACAAAAACGTGGTGCTATTCGCGGAAGACATGATAAAACTTTTCGCCACGCCACGCTGACTCCGACATGTCCGAGGAGAAGAAGGTCCGTCTGCTCATGCGAGGAGTAAAGCAAGAACTCTTCACCGGGCTGATCAGACACCCGCTAAAGACGGTCGCCAAATTCATTTCAGAAGCATCTACGATAGAGAAGACGCTCGAGATGCGCACGCGGCAATATAACCGTAGCTTCGCGTCTACAAGCTACGCCGGCATTCAAGGGCTTGTAACCACTGACTTGCGTGAGACGATCCGAGCGATCGTGCAAGAGGAGCTGTGAAAATCACTTCCTTCAGCGCAGCCTCACGTGGAATCCATCGCGGACGTCGTACGCGAGGAGATCCAGCAACCGCTGGGCGTTCCTGAGTCTAAAGAGCCTCAGCTGCAAGCCATGAGCTATGCTGCTGCCACCCGCCGCCACGCCCCTCCTCCACGCGCACGCCAAAACGCTGCCCCATCGCACTTCCGTCGCAGAAGCCACCACCGCCACCACCCCCACCGACGTCCTACCGTTTGCCAGTGTCCCAGCGCAGTGCACCGAAGAAGACTGACATCTGGTGAACCCCTGACCCCCACCCGCTTTGCAACAACTGCGGGGCCGGACATACATACCGCCGTTGCCAGTACCGACAGATGGGACTGCGTGGCTTCGCCGTCAATGCACCGCGTCCACAACCAAGAGAACGGCTACGTGACGTCGCCGACTACCTGACAGGAAATCAATGGCACCAAGAAGTCCTTCCCGGCCGTTCACTGTCGCCCAGCTGCCGCATGTTGCTGCACCACCGGCAGTACTCTGGCCCAACGCGGGGCCGGCCTCCTAGCCCGTATCCGGGAAACTAAGGGCAGCAACCGATGGAGGTGCGGTGCTGTGTGACAAACTACCGAAGATCCTCCGACAACGACGACGACGCGACGGAGCTTTCCGAACACAACGCCAACCTGGCAAAGCCCTGACGGCGAAAACGCACTTACCAAAGGTGGCCTGACGACGCAACATGGAGCAGCGGAACAAGCCGACGCAGCCGTGACTCTATGCCACGCCCTGACTGTAATGCGAAACGGCGAACTAGCGACCTCTACGTTCTTATCGACGGCCACAGTGTGACCACTCTCGTCGATACTGTAGCCGACTATTCCGTCATCAGTGGGTCGTTCGCCGCAAAGTAAAGAAAAGTTAAGACAGCTTGGGAAGGCCCTGAAATCCGCACAGACGGGGGTCATCTCGTAACGTCTGCAGGAATCTGCATAGCGAGAGCCACCGTTAACGACCGTATTTATCCTACAGACTTCGTAGTCCTACAGTGTTTTTCGAGAGAAGTCATCCTTAGTATGGACTTCTTATGCCTCCATGGGGCTGTCATCAACCTAAAAACGAAGTTGATAACGTTATCCACAGAAGAAGCACTACCTCTGCGCGTGCCATCAGGAAACCGTGCCTTGAATGTGCTGGAAGAACAAATCATCATTCCACCTCGCTCCAGCGTCATATTTTCAGTCGGCGCTCCAAAATCACCTGACTTGGAAGGCGTCACTGAAGGCAGTCAGCATCTCCTGGTCACCCGAAATATTTGCGTTCCAAGAGGAATTGCAGAGCTGTGGGGAGGCAAAGCAACCGTTTTGCTCACGAATTTCAGCAATGAGTACAAACATGTGAACAAAGGAACAATGGTCGCATACATCGAAGAAATTCTCGAAGCCACCAGTGCTTTTGCTCTCGCCGATTCTGCAGAACCTGCTCAGAGGAACAAAGCCCCTCCAACAGCTTTCGACGTCAATCGCAGGCTTCCGAACCGTAAGCAAGAACAGCTCAAGGCCCCACTCCTGCAATACGAAGATTGCTTTTCATCGCCATCGAAAATTCGGCAGACCCCAATCACGAAACATCGCATCTAACCAAAGAAAATGCCAGACCATTCCGTCAGAGTCCGTAAAGGGTTTCGACGCGAGAACGTGAGGCATGAAGAGACAAGTTGATGAGATGCTGCGGGATGACATCATCCAGCCGTCCAAGAGTCCACGGGCGTACCCCGTGGTGTTGAAGAAGAAAAGGATGGGACCCTACGTTTTTACGTCGGTTATCGCCGGCTGAACAAAATCAAAGAAAGGACGTGTATCCTCTCCCACGAATAGATGACGCACTTGATCGGCTCCATAACACCAAGTACCTTTCGTCAATGGACCTCAAGATTGGCAAATCGAAGTCGACGAAAGAGACCAAGAGAAGAAGATGTTTATAACACCGGACAGCCTCTTCGAGTTTAAGGTGATACCTTTCGGTCTTTGCTCAGCGCCTGCAACTTTTCAACGCGTATGAATACAGTACTGGCAGCATTGAAGTGTCAGACTTGCCTTGTGTACTTGGACGACGTCGTCGTGTTTTTCTCGAGTTTTGACGCGCATCTTAGGCGCCTTGAAGCTGTACTTCAAGCCATCAAGACGTCCCGACTCACACTGAAGGCAAAAAAGTGCAGATTTGCGTACGAGGAGCTCTTGTTTCTGGGGCACGTTATTAGGAAGCCTGGAGTTTGTCCCGATCCACGGAAAACAGCCGCCATCGCCCAATTCCCACCACCCACTGACAAGAGGGCGGTGCGCCGATTTCTAAGCCTGCTTGCCTATTATAGGCGGTTCGTGAAAAACTTCGCCCGCATCGCCGATTCTCTCACTAACGTTACCAAGGCTGACGTGAAGTTCAAGTGGGAAACGCCGCAGGAACACGCTTTCCAGGAGCTTAAACATCGCCTCCAGACGCCTCCGTTACTTGCCCATTTCGACGAACCGCCGAGACAGACAGAAATACACATGACACAAGCAGCGCACGTCTTGGCGCCGTTCTTGTGCGGAGGGCTGACGGACTTGAAAGGGTTATTAGTTACGCCAGCCGATTGCTATCCAAAGCAGAAGCCAACCATTCCACAACAGAAAAGGAGCGCCTCACCATGATCTGGGCTACGTCGAAATTTCGCCCCTGCCTCTACGGCAGGTCCTTCAAAGTTGTGAGTGACCAGCACGGCTTGTGTTGGCTAGCCATCTTGAAGGAGCCTTCAGGTGGCCTCGCACAATGGAGCCTGAGACATGATAAAAAAACACAGCGCAAACAACGGCAGGAAGAAAGGAAAAGACAGGACAGAGCGCTGACTTACAACAGATCTTTATTAGGAAATGCGAACAAAAATATATCATGGCAGGCAAATAACACGTGTCCACCACAAAATCAAAAAAGTCGCACAAACGTCACCATCACCGTGTCGCCACTGTCTCACCGCACACGTGTTCATCTTACAGATAAGAAGTCCATCTTTTTGAGAGAGGTACAGATGCCCTACTTACACATTGATCTTTCAGACGTGCAATTTCAGCCGCTTCCATTATCTCCCTAGTTTTCCTTTCTTTGTGCCTGGCTAGGACTTTAGTGTCGCGAAACTGCGGTATGCACCCACAATCCCTACAATGGATGCCAAGGTGGCCGCTAATAGTGTTCTTCACGTTGTACTCGTGCTCCTTCAATCTTGTGTTTACGCACCTTCCTGTTTGGCCCACGTATATTCTTCCACATGACAGCGGGATCGAATAAACTACATTTTCCGCGCAAAGTATGTAACTAAATTTATGATTTACTGCGCAGAGCTGCGGCACTCTTGCGGGTTTGTTCACTTGCGCACATATGGACAACAGCTTTTCGGCGCAGAGAACAGCACTCTGACGTTGGCATGTTCCCTATCTTTTTCAAATGTGTGCGATCCCATGCATATACGGCACAACGGTACACTTATGATTTCTGTTGCACTCCGATAACGATTGCCGGCCCTGGGTATGCTTTAGCTTTTTATAATAGATTCTGCGACAGAAATTAACAGATATGATGGATAAGCTGCTGCCTTAAGGCGTTCAAGTTGTTTACTGAAGCTCTCTGAAATTAAGTGCCGACAAGACTTCTTTAAGGCATTAGAAAAGCACGTTGTGGCAATAGACCTCTTTACCAATTTAGAATGGCAGGAATCAAAAGGTAGCAAAGGCTTACTGGCTCGTGGCTCGTACTCCCAGCAAATGTGATCTGTTTCAAATTTAAGCTTTAGATCAAGAAACCTAATGACCTGCCCCACTGGTAACTCATGCGTTAAAACAAGTGGCTGGAAATGCTTTCGAAATTCACTTAGCACTTCTAACATTAGTGGTGGTAGGCCTGATTCGTCCGTCTGGAAAAATAACTAAGAAATCATCTACGTAGCGGAAGACCTTGGCCAGCCTTGAAACATTCATGTGGTCGTGCACTTGCCTATCTAGTTGCGCTAGGAAAAGATCACTAATATCGGAGCTATGCTAGATCCAATGCAGACCCCATTTGTCTGGATGTAAACCCTGTCATTCCATGTTGCAAAAGTCGAATAAGGTACATGGTTTTTCTACCAGGTACATGGTTTTCTACTGGTTTTCTACCAGATTGCGCTGTGCTGGTCCACAACTGAATTATTACCTTAACAAAGCTCGACTCAAGGCGTCACCGCTATGCATTTGTTGCAATAAATTGAAACAATTGAACATTTATTTTTATTCTGCCATCGTTTTTCTTATCAGAGAAAAAGATTTTTAGTAGCCCCATTACAAAACTAGGAATACAAGTAATTCTACCAGTAATTTTATCACTTGGCGGAACTTCATTTGTTACTGCGACAGGGATGTATGCTCCACTGTGTTTGATTACATCAACGCAACTAAAAGATTACCGTGCTAGTGAACCCCAACCTTTTCAAATGTTTTGTTTATAATTTGTAGTTATGTCTATCAAAAACAAGAGATGGTTTGACCGCTTGCTTAGCAAACATTTTTGTTTTTTTGGTAGTTATTTTTAAACTACTTTTTCAGATTGGCTTCATTTTCATTTTAGTTTCATATAGGTATCCTGCCGCCTGGTTCTTGGCCCATCCCCCTCTGTGGGTAAGCGCCATCGATAAGAGGTCATCATCATCATCATCATCTTGCAGCAACGCTGGTGTGCCAGCTCCCAGAGACGCAACGTCTTGTCGTCTGAGCAGCTCAGCAGGTATTTGCCACCGGGCTGGAACTTGACACCACGCACCAAGTTGTCGGGGCCCACCAGGGTGGAGACGGCCAGGCCCGTGCTGACGTCCAACAGCTTGAAGGTTTTGTCCAGCGAGCCCGATGCCAGAAACCAGTGCCCTGGGCCCGGCCTGCGCCACCGCCAGCCAGCCAACGGTTGCTGTCTGCGCTGCCGTTGCCCCCCAGGTGCGGGTGGGCGATCTCGGGTGCCCACGCATCGCACTCCTCCACGTGGTCGTGCTCCCGAAGCTGCAGCTTGCACTTCTTGTGCCCACCACTCACACGCGAACCGTCTGGTCATTAGAACAGCTGGCCAAGAGGGAGCCATCGGAGTTAACTCTGATGATGCGCACCCACTCCCGATGGCCTGTCTCCAGTTCGTAATCCCAGACCTTGATAGAGGCGTCTTCTGAGGCGGAGACGACCACGCTGTGGACAGGGTGTAAGGCCACCCGGATGACTGGTGACCATTGGCCCGTGAGGGCATGCCGCTCGGGAGGCCTGGGGATCCACTCTGTAGGGAACCGCTTTTCACGTGTGGGTGCGCCCAAATTGTACTCTTTCTCGGCCTCTGCCAGTTTACTCTCCAGTTCAATCACCTTCTTCTGCAACCTGAATTAAAGTCGTCCATTCTTTTCGAGAAGGCCAGCGTACTTCTTGTCTATGTCGCCAGGTATGTCTGTCTCCTTCTTGAAGGCAACAAGAGCTTCCATGAACCCATTTTATGCCATACAATCAGCAACCGCCTTGTTGAGCCCTTCCCTCCGCCTTTGACACAACACTATTTTCATAGTCCGGGAAGGTATTGGTGCTGCGCGTAATCCGGGGGTTTGCCTCTCTTCTTCAGGTCAATTGCGGTGCAGCGCGGAATTGTGCAAGTCTGGTGGTGATAAACAAGTGTGTTCGTCTTGAAACTCGTTGTTTTTTGGAATGAATATATTACTAAGCACAGCCAGGTGGAGGCCACAAGAGCCTTGAGCCGTACTATCCTCCCGACTCGTCGAGGCCGCTCGTCAGGTTGACCGGAGGCCTATCTCGCTAGCCAACGTCCTCCTCTCTAATCTGCCTGTCCTCCGCTACCCGCCGGCTCATACCCAAATCACATATGCCGCAACATTATGTAAATGAAAAAACTATGAATCATCTCCCTGAAGGGGACTCTGATTGGATGCAAAGCAGCAGTGGAGCGCGCGGCGTTGACCAGGTTAGAACGGGCGTCGACGCGGGTGCAAGCCGAACGGTTTGATTCAAACTCGGTGTAGCGTTTACTCGTGTAAACGTTTGCTTGAAACGCAAAGATAAGCACTCTAAGGCAAAATTACCCGAAAAAGGAGTAACGGAGCCCAATGGGTGCCCGCGATGAACGGATAGACCGTTGAGGAAACCACAAAGGGAAATGTGCTGCGTGTAAACCACTTAGTCTGCAAACACGCTCTAAAGGATGAACCGCCCGGCAAATAGTGGTAGTGGTTAGAAGAGGAGAAAGGCACCTAACTTCTGCAGCCCAGTCAGGAGCACGGCGCAGTGCTTGCCCCCTTCCCCCCCGGCAAATTTAGGCAGTGAGCAAAGCGTTGCCAAGGTCACTATCCGTCCTCTTCCTCTCCTGGCTCAGTCTTTCTCTGTATTTTGCTGGCGACGGTTCGCGTTGCATCGCGCTTGGTGTGCTCGACCACGGACGCGTAGATTCGACGATCTAGGAATCACGACGTGGTGCTTGTGTGTACGCTTGGATGAGCGTGGGCTGCTGCTTTTACGTTTCGCCGCCCCCATGAAGTCTGGAGCAAGTCTCGACACGTCACCGCGCCGCGCTCTATACCTGTGGCTTAGATATGGGCACGACCAACACACGACAGCAACAGTTGGGAAGGCCAACATGACGGCCGAGAAGAGGGCAGGCCTATCGGATGTATACTTCAGTCCGACTCAGGGCAGAAATAAGCGCTGGATTCTTTCGCAGTAGTAGGTTATCAATCTTTATTCTACTCCACTTTTTGCGTGTGCGATAGGGTCGTGCTTGCCGGCAACGGGCTTGGTCGTGTTGTATATCGCACGCACGAAATGCACCGCGAAGGTAGGCTTGCAGGCGAATGGACATGTGCATGATGCTTGGCCTGCAGTTCACCTGTGCTTTTGAGACCGCCTGAAATTGGCCGCCATTGCCGTCGGCCTCCCGAATGCTAGCCTGTCTTCGCCGCCGCGATGAGCTCCGGGCTAAGGATATTGGGCTGAGACCTCGTCGGCTGTGTTTTGAGTAGTCGACCAATAAACCACGTTGCGGTGTTCTCGTAAACAAGCTTGGCTGTAGTATTTCGCGCACTCTAAGTGCACCAGCACGGGCTGGCAGGGATTTCGCTAGCGTCAGAACTCAGTGAAAATTGGTCGCCATAACTGCTGGCTTTCCCGTCAGTCGGTCGCAAATAGCTCGGCACCATCCGTTGGCCGCGGTGGTGTGTACTCGCGTTTGCACGCTGCATACGCTCGAGTTTCTAAAAAAGGGCCGCATTACCATCGATTTCTTCGGCGCTAGCTCAAAACCAGCCCAGCGCTGTTCGTGGCGGCGGCCAAGCGGGCGCTCGCTCTCCTGTTCGAAGTTCGCTGGCGGCAGACACCTCGTGTACAGCGCCGTGTTCGGTCTCGCGTTCGCTGCTCGAGCTGAACGACGTCACCGCTTAGGGTCGCCGACATTTTGGCTGCCACGGTGGTTCGCGGAGTTGTGGCTGCGGCCGCCGCTCCTAAGCTGTTGAGCTACGGGGGTCGAAATGAGCCTTTGAGGTTGTGCGATATCGCGTTTAAATATTAGTATGTCATATCTCACGTATGTTTTATTTCACCTTGCACGTATCTCATATGCATTGTATTCATCTTCTGCCACGTGTGGACTCACTATTTACATACTTATTGTACTGCCGTGGGCACACACCGGGCTGAAGGCTGTGTGCGCTGGCGTCTGCGATACCTGTGATCCATCTCTTTCGTCACGCAGCTTCAGAAGGACTGTGCGAGATGGGAAGGTAAAGTTATTTGTGTGTCATACTTTACACGCATGTTCTCATATTACCTTGCACGTACTTGTCATATGCGTGCATCTTCATCTTCTGTGACGTGTGCCTAACTATTTCTACTATCTTATTGTACGTACAGCCGTGGGAACACAACAGGCAGAAGGCTGCGTGCGCTGGCGTTTGCAATGCCTGTTATCTATCGCATCCGTCGGACATGCAACACAAAAAAGAACAAGATGTGACAAAGAGACTGGACTTGTGCACTTCACCATGAATTCATTTAGAAGAATGGAGCAACTTCATGTGTATGTAGTAAAATAAAGATTTCGATGTCACGCTTTTCTCTTTCGTTGTTGCTGTGACTGCGAAAGCAGTTACACAGAGGTGGCTAACTACTTTCTCGCGTCTTTTTTCTGCGCTATTTGTTGCTCGCTGCGCAGAAAAACAGGCGAAAAAGTATTAGGCTTGGCGGAAAATCAACAAAAGCAATGTTTGAACTGGGGATACAAAGTTCATTTTTCTAACGTTAGAAGTGTACTAAACAAAACTCTTTACCATTAGCTATTGATACATGCATTGCAAAGATAATTGCTTTGATCGAAACGTGGCTTCATGCACATGAGAAGCGAAAGTTGGGGTAGTTGGTGGTTCGTGTTTGGATGTAAAAACAGAGCAATTATACAAAGACGGATTGCACTTGCCAGCTCATTACAAGGAGTGTGGCTGCCATCCATTGGTGGACAAAAGCACTTGCTTCTTTGGCCATCCAGCCAAATGTACTAGAGAGGTGATGGAGTCTCTTTACTTTGAAATTGAGAGAGAAAGATGCGTGAGCAAACGGTCCGTGGCACTTGGTGAAAATAAGGTTGGATGCCTGGGTCCAGTGCTGTCGGCTTAAAGCGATTGTTATTATTTTCGATGGTCACGCATGTTTTTGCAAGTAGATGTGATCATTATTTCTTTTTTGCTTTGCTTTTCATAAGTGTTTACGTAAGTGTCGATTTTTTATGTTTACATTCTTATTTGTACCCTGTTAGCTCAGCTACGCAGCCACCATGTTGTGCCATGTGACTAAGTCTTCTGTCTGATATATGTTTGTGTTCCTTCTAATAAAAATTTTTTGCAAGTTCAGCACCTTGTCGTCTCTTCTTGCGTGTTTGTATGTATTTTTGCGTTGTTTTTACATCCAATCATGCACATGTCCGTGATCAAGAAATCTTGGATGACGCAAACCATTTTTCCATATACCATTGAGATCGGATGAGAGGCGGCATTCTTTTCAACAAAGCATTCCTTCTCGCTATATCCATATTATTACTGAACTAGAGCTAGTTTAAGCTATACTACCCATCGGCAACCACATTATAATATTAGAAATAGGCTATCAATTTCCGCCTTCATCTTTAGCTTTTGCCGATGAACTTCATGACGCAAATAATATTAAGTGCACACGATCTTTATCACATCCTTGGTTTCTACTCGGATATTTTAAATTTTGTAATTATGCAATGCAAACGCACCTTACTCTTTAACATCTTCGTCACAGCTGAAAGAATTAATAACCTATGTTGAGTGTTTTCTACGACAGAAGTAGTAACGTCCCCAGGGAGACTACTAGCAGTGCAAGGATTCTCTATCTGATATTAACAAATCAACCAGACATTATTGCCGCTATAACCTGTACACCGGGCATTAGTGATCAATCATTACTATCATTTTCATTTATTGCACCCTGTGCTAAAGCAGATAAAAATAAAACGATACAGCACAGTAAGAAAGCAAACTTTTAAACGATTAACAGTGAACTATCAAATCTTCTAGGCACATTTTTAAGCAGTTTGAATAACCGTTCAGTGCAGTCTAACTGTAATATATTTGCAGCTGATGCTGATCGACAATCATGAAGTATACTCTTGCTGTACCGTCATATCTAACGCGCTTGTGTCATGGGAGAAAGCTCACATCCAACGTTTATATAACAACAAGAAACATTTTTATCGTGCTGCAAAATGTTTACCGACTAACCACCCCCGGTTTGCTGCCTAAAAATCTGCATCATACATCTACATATCTGCAATTTATCCCCTAAAGATAATTTTCTTACTAACACTTTTTCGTCTATGTCACAAACTAACGCAAAAAGTTCTGCGGAGTAAATAGGCCGCGGTCCGACAACCATATTTGCTTGATTGACTCATTCGGTAACGAAATTTGTGAAGGTCATTGCTCTGCTGTTGCTAACAAATATTTAATCGAAAACTTTACATTAGATAACCGCAATAATTTACCTAGCGCAATTTTACACAATTATTCACCCATGTCATCATTGATTATTGGAACCGTTGGAGTTGTACGCCTCATTGAATCACTTAGAAATGATTCGCCTTCTGGTTATGAAGGCAATTATACAATTCTTTTATAAAAGTACTTGTGCTTACGATTCTATTGTACTAATGAAAATCTCGAACAGTCACTGCATACTTCTACTATTCCTAGTCAATGAAAAATCGGCAAAGTCGTTCTACTCTATAAATCTGGTAATAAACACTGTCCGAACAATTATCGTCCCACTTATTTAATTAGTATAATTACAAAGAGAGTAAATTTTTGGAAATCATATTCATTTTTAACTTCTGCACAACATAGCTTTAGTAAAAAAGTATTGTTGTGAAATACAGTTATTAGCAGTCATTCTTCACTTACATCAGATTCTTAAAACATTATACCATGCCGACTGCAATTTTTTAGCTTTCTCAAGAGCTTTGACAAGGTTTGCCATAGACTGCTACTTTACAAACTGCACCAACTAAGTCTTGACGGTAACAAACTGTGGATTGAGTGCTTTCTCACTAAGAGAGCACAATTCGTTTCTGCAACAGTTACAATTCATCTTTTCACGTAGTTCATTCCGGCATTCTGCAAGGAGTTGTTATAGGCTTCCTGTTATTTATTTATTTATAATAAATACCTCTCATCAGTTGTATCAAGAAACGTTCATTTTATTGCTGATGACTTTGTGATTTTTCAAGAAACTACTAATGATAATGACATAAACATATTGCAAGCTGATTTTAACGCTCTATCTAATTGGCGTACGTGAAAAATAGCTCATCGACCACAACAATAAAAAGTGCAAAATCATGCGTTTATCAAAAACCTCTACTACCTCGCTTATTTACTGTCATAATAACATTCTTCTGGATTCCTATAACTTCTATAAATATCCTGGAGTTCACATAACAAATATTCTAAACTGGTCACCTCATACTGAATACATAATAATCAATGCTACCCGCATACTTGGCTATTTACGACGTAGCCTTTTTGATGCTCCATGTGGTTTAAAACGGCACCTTTATAAAACACTAATATGCTCTGAACTAGAATATGCTACAGCCATGTGGGACTCCACCTATAACAATCTGGTAGCTTCTGTTCCACTTGTTTATAAGAACTCTGTTCGTTTTATATTGTATAATTATAACAGAACCAGGAGTACTTCCACCAGGGAAAGTTTCCTTGCACTCCGTTTTAGATGCGGAAGCATCTTATACTCGCGCCTTGTAGTGCGCCGTCCGCGCCGTCCGCACCGCTTCTCGAACATTCGACAGCTGACGCGCGCGCATGCGCCGTCGCGCCGTCGCCCACCATCTGTGCCGCGCGCGCTTCTCCTTCGAGAACATTTGACAGCTGACAGCTCATGCGCCGTCGCGCCGTCGCCATCTGTGCCGCGCGCGTGCTTCTCCTTCGAGAACATTCGACAGCTGACAGCGCATGCGCCGTCGCGCTGTATATATACTCAAGGTCGGCGCTCGCTCGCTCAGTTGCCGCTCGTCCGTTGGTTTGTACGGCGCGTCGACGTCCGAAGTCGCCGTGAAATGAATGCCAACGAATCCACAAACACAATGATCGACGTCCCTTCGACCAGCGCTGCCCTTTCGCATACGTGTGTACGTGTTCACTCATTTAACGCCCCCTCCTACAACTACGTTAACCAATTTAGCCATCGACCCAAGTAAGTCGCACTTTAACACCCCGTTAACCAATTATATGCTCCGCATCCTCCTCAGTGTTCCCCCGAGGGAAGCTGCGGGCAATTTTTTTTGAACACGTACCATCATCTCTTCCTGCATGACGAACTACTTCTTCACCCTTAGCACATATCCAACGCTTTTTTCACTATCTTAAAGTAGGCATCCCTTCATGCAACACCAAAACGTTCTTCAATTCATTTTTGCCTCGAGCATCAAAAGAGTGGAACAGACTTCCTGGTGACATTATCGCTATAAGTGATAACAACTTGTTCCGTGATACATCAGCTAACATTGTATAATAGGTTTTTTTGTTGAATTAGCTGACATGGTATAAATAGGTTCTGTGCTGTTTTAGCTAAGACATATTATTCTAAATGTATTGGAAAATATTACAATTATAAGAGATCTCTTTTAGAAATGTAACCATATTCACTGCTTTTTGTTCAGTATATTTTTTGTAACAACCCACCACCCTCTGTAATGCCATTTGACATTGAGGGTAAAATAAATACATAATTATTGTTACGGCATATATGATTTGGGTATGCGCCGGTGGGTAGCGGAAACAGGCAGATTAGAGAAGAGGACGTTTGGCTAGCGAGATAGGCCTCCGGTGTCAAAGCTTCCGAGCATTTGAGCTATTCCTGAAATAAACAGTGGTGTGTATCTCGCCAGTTAGAGGTCACTTATACCAGATTGCGCTGTGCAGTTCCGCAGCTAAACTATTACCTTAACAAAGCTTGACTCAAGGTGCCACGGCTATGCACTTGGTGCAATGAAATTGAAAATATTGAACATTTATTTTCATTCTGCCATCGTTATTCTTATTAGAGAGAAACATTTTTAGTCGCGCTATTCATGAGAGGTCATTATCATCATCATCATCATCCTGCAGCATCGCTAGTGTGCCAGCTCCCAGACACGCAACGTCTTCTCGTCTGAGCAGCTCAGCTGGTATTTGCCACCGGAGTGGAACTTGACACCTCGCACCCAGTTGTAGTGGCCCACCAGGGTGAAGATGGCCAGGCCCGTGCTGACGTCCCACAGCTTGATGGTTTTGTCCCGCGAGCTCGAAGCCAGGAAGAGTCCATTGCCCTGGGCCCGGCCTGCGCCACTGCCAGCCAGTCGGCGGTTGCTGTCTCCGCTGCCGTGGCCCCCCAAGTTCAGGTGGGCGCTCTCGGGTGCCCACTCGATGCACTCCACCACGTGGTCATGCTCCCGAAGCTCCAGCTTGCACTTCTTGGTGCCGACCACCCACACACGAACCATGTGGTCATTAGAACAGCTGACCAAGAGGGAGCCATCGGAGTTGACTCTTACCATGCGCACCCATTCCCGATGGCCTGTGAACGTCTTGCCACAGTGCCCTGTAGATACCTCCCACAACTTGATGGCCTTGGCTCTCGAGCAGGACACCACATGGTCACCGCTTGGCAGGAAGGACACTGACGACAAGTTGTGGTCGTGTCCGTGCATTGTACGATTACACTCATATGTCTCTAAATTATACAATTTGATGATCATGTCTGCTGAACAAGACACTAGAAACTTCCAAGTGTGGCCGAACGCCAAGTCTTGCACGGACTCTGTGTGGAACTTTAGCGTTCGTTCGCAGTCTCCAGTCTCGTAATCCCAGACCTTGATAGAGGCGTCTTCTGAGGCGGAGACGACCACGCTGTAGACAGGATGTAAGGCCACCCGGGTGACTGGTGACCGGTGGCCCGTGAGGGCATGCCGCTCGGGAGGCCTGGGAATCCACTCTGTAGGGGACCGCTTTTCCCGTGTGTGTGCGCCCGAAATGTACCCTCTCTCGGCCGCTGCCAGTCTACTCTCCAGTTCCATCACCTTCTTCTTCAACCTGATTAAAGACGTACATTTCTTTTTGAGAAGGCCAGCGTATTTCTTGTCTATGTCGCCAGGCATGTCTGTCTCCTTCTTGAAGGCTTCAAGAGCTTTCATGAACCCATTGGATGCCATATAATCCGCAACCGCCTTGTTGAGCTCTGCCCTCTGCCTTCGGGACAACACCATTTTTATAATCCGGGAAGTTATTGGAGCTGCGCGTTATCCGGGGTTTGCTTCGTTTCCTCGCTAGCCGAACGTCCTCTTCTCTAATCTGCCTGTTCCCCGCTACCCACCGGCTCATACCCAAATAACATATGCAGTAATATTATGTAAATAAAAATCTATGAATTATTTCCCTGAAGGGGCCCTGATTGGATGCAAAGCAGCAGTGGAGCGCCAGGCGTTCACCCAGTTAGAACGGGCGTCGACGCGGGTGCTGGCCGAACCGTTTGAATAGAAACTCAGTGTAGCGTTTACTCGTGTAAACGTTTGTTCGAAACGCAAAGATATGCGCTCTAAGGCAAAGTTACCCAAAATAGGAGTAACGGAGCCCAATAGATGCGCGCGATGAACAGATTGACCATTGAGGAGCAACCACAAAGGGAAACGTGCTGCGTGTAAACCACTTAGTCTGCAAACACGCTCCAAAGGGATGAACCACTCGGTAAATAGTGGTAGTGGTTAGAAGAGGAGAAAGGCACCTAAATTCTGCAGCCTAGTCGGGATCACAGCGCAGTGCTTGCCTCCCCCCGCCCCCCCCCGCCCCCCCCCCCCCACCGGCAAATGCAGGCAGTGCGCAAAGCGTTGCCAAGATCACTATCCGTCCTCTTCCTCTCCTGGCTCAGACTTTCTCCGTATTTTGCTGGCGACCGTTCGCGTTGCATCGCGCTTGGTGTACTCGACCATGGACGTGTAGATTCGACGATCTAGGAATCACGACGTGTTGCTTGTGTGTACGCTTGGATGAGCGTGGGGCTGCTGTTTTTACGTTCCGCTGCACCCAAGAAGTTTGGAGCAAGTCTCGACACGTCACCGCGCCGCGCTCTATATCTATGGCTTAGATGTAGTCACGACCAACACACGACAGCAACAGTTGGGAAGGCCGACATGACGGCCGAGAAGAGGGTAGGCCTATCGGATGTATACTTCAGTCCGACTCAGGGCAGAAATCAGCGCTGGATTCGTTCGCAAGTAGATTATCATTCTTTATTCTACTCTACTTTGTGCGTGTGCGATACGGATCGTTCTTGCTGGCAATGGGCTCAGTCGTGTTGTATATCGCACGCACGAAATGCACCGCGAAGTTCAGCCTGGGCGTCTGCAGTTCGGCTGTGCTTTGAGACCGCCTGGGAAAATGCCGCCATTGCCGTCGGCCTCCCGAGTGCGCGCCTGTCTTCGCCGCCACGATGAGCTCCGGGCTTAAGATATTGGGCTGAAACCTCGTCGCTGTGTTGGGAGTAGTCGAAAACACGTTGCGGGTTCTCGTAACAAGCTTGGTTGTAGTATTTCGCGCGCTGTAAGTGCACCAGCTCGGGCTGGCGGGGATTTTGGTAGCGTTGGAACTCAGTGAAAATTGGTCGCCATTACTGCTAGCTTTCCCGTCAGTCGGCCGCAAGTAGCTCGCCGCCATCCGTTGGGCGCGGCGGTGGACTCGCGTTTGCACGCTGAATTCGCTCGAGTTTCTGGAAAAGGGCCGCATTACCGTCAATTTCTTCGGCACTGGCTTAAAACCAGCCCAGCGCTGTTCGTGGCGGCGGCCAAGCGGGCGCTCGCTCTACTGTTCGAAGTTCGCTGGCGGCAGACACCTCGTGTACAGCGCCGTGTTCGGTCTCGCGTTCGCTTGCTCGAGCTGAACGACGTCGCTCGCTTAGGACTCGCTGACTTTTGGCAACACGGTGGTTCGCGTAGTTGTGGCTGCAGCCGCCGCTCCTAAGCTGTTGCGCTACTGGGATCGAAATGAGTCTTTGAGGTTGTGCGATATCGCGTTTAAATTATTAGTATGTCATATCTCACGTAAGTTTTATTTGACCTTGCACGTATTTCCCATATGCATTCGTATTCATTCTCTGTCACGTGTGACTCACTATTTTACATACTTATTGCGCAGCCGTGAGCACACACCGTGCTGAAGGCTGTGTGCGCTGGCGTCTGCGATGCCTGTCATCCATCTCTCTAGACAGAGCAGCTTCAGAAGGACTGTGCGAGATGTGAAGGTAAAGTTATTTGTGTGTCATACTTTACACCCATGTTCTTATATTACCTTGTCATATGCGTGCATCTTCATCTTCTGTCACGTGTGTCTAACTATTTCTACTATCTTATTGTACGTACAGCCGTGGGAACACAACAGACAGAAGGCTGCGTGCGCTGGCGTCTGCAATGCCCGTTATCTATCGCTTCTGTCGGAGATGCAACACAAAGAGTGAACAAGAGTTGACAAATAGACTGGACTTGTACACTTCACCATGAATTCACTTAGAAAAATGGAGAAACTTCATGTATATGTAGAAAAATAAAGATTTCGATGTCTCGCTTTTCTCTTTCGTTGTTGCCGTGACTGCGAAAGCAGTTACACATAGGTGGCTAACTACTTTCTCGCGTGTTCTTTTCTGCGCTATTTGTTGCTCACTGCGCAGAAAAACAGGCTAAAAAGTATTAGGCCTGGCGGAAAATCAACAAAAGCAATGTTTGAACTGAGGTTACAAAGTTCATCTGATTGGAGTACTTGAGTGGATCAAACATTCGTCCGGCGAGGTGCAACTGTGAGGACTAACGGTTTCCCAGTGACGTGTAAATGTGGGGATTGACAGTTGCCCTATAGGGTGCAAGTGTGAGGACTAAATGTAAGTCCCTTGATGTGAATTGTGGGACTGATGGTTACTCACTAAGGTGCATATGTGAGGATGAAATGTCAGTTCCTTGAGTTTGTCAGTGGGGACTAACTGTTAGCCGTGGTGCCGCTATTCTTTAAATAGACTAATGGTTGTGGCAGCCTCATTAGTCCCCAAAAGGGCAAACCACACACCCTTTTAACACCCTTTTGCCTTAGAGTGTGGGAGGCGCGACGTCTTGAAAACTCTGCGCTCATCTTACTTGGCTCGCGTCTCGTCTGTGTTACCCGCGTGCCTTATGTATTCTCGAACGCGATCGGTGTTCTCGAATATCACCCAGTCGGTGTCGCTGGTCGTTCACTCTGACGCTATCGTTCGGCTTCCCAGGCTCTCGCCTCGTCGTTGTTGACGTCGCCATTCGCGAACGCGATCGCTTCACTAACCCTCGCATTGCCGGCGACATCTGCGAAAGGAACGCACACACTAGCGGGAAGCCTGCCACGATGGCGTCCTACCCGTCGGCGTGATCTTGCGGCAAGCAACGGCGCGCTGTCCACATTGTCGGCGCTGCGAGATTCTCGAGGCGCGTGCACTATAGCGCGCGCGCGCCGGCTCACGGCTTCTTCTCGCCGACAGAGAGAGCGTGGAGGCGCGGTTAAAGTGATGTCCACGTGAAGAATGGGCCCGAGTGCAGCAAGCGGTGGAGAGGGTGAAGTGAGAGAGAGTTGACACAAGGCGAGCGCACGGCTGGCGTGCGAGAAAGACGTCACGGCGCACTGCTAAAAGGGCATGAGCAACTTTGCACCGCTCCAACACCTGCAGCGAGGGGAGTAGTGTGGACGGAGGGACAGCGCTACACAACCTAGTCAAAGAGCTGCTTCGCACCTAAAGTATTTTGACTGATTGTCATTTCATGACAAAGTAAGTCAAGTGGAACTGAAGATACGAATAATAGACAAACTTGTGTACTAGACATCATTGCGATGCTGGCTGAAGCGCTTTGCGTTGCCCCTCGCACAGACACTAGCGCCAGAGTTGCCTCCGGTCTACCTATGGGAAATTCTAGGGCGCCGCGATTCCGATCAAGTCGATTAATAGCATGGAGGAGAGAAATTTAGTTGATGCTGATGCAAAAAATAAGTATGCGTGTGGTGTGGGCTTCTTCGGTAGAGCATTGGGGCTGGTATTCTGAATAACAGCTAAGGTTTCAATTTCTGCCTCGGGATCCAGGTAAAATTTACTTAGAAGTGTGACGTTATCACCGGGGGCAGAAGCTTAGCCATGCCTAATGACCAACCCCCGGTTCTTTGCCTCATCTTTTCGTCAGGAAAATGAAAAGGAGTAGTTTTAAGCCGTACACGTATAAAGATGAAATAAAATTATGCCAAACCACTTTTTTAGCGTACATACTACTCATCTTAACGACCACGAATAAAAGCCAGCAATGCTACAAGCGGTTGACAGCCCCATTTTTAAGGCAGCAACGAAACAACAAATAAAAAAAACACTTTAACAATAAAAAAAAGAAATAATGGTACGTTCATAATTAGAACACTGAAAATACACGCCAACGGTCATCAGTACACAATGAAAATCATAAACGCAAACGTTGTAAAAAAAGAAAAATTGCCAACGATTAAGCGTCTGCATAATACGAATTCGGAGCGCAGCTGTTTAGGTGTTTTGGTTTTGCGGTAAGTTGAGAAAAACAATTTGGAAGAGATATGTATATATGCATTGACAGTTGCGCAGCTCTACTTATTTTCCGGAACTCCGTGTAATGGGAGCACACGTTTGCAAGTCGTAATGTAATGAAGGAAGCTTTGTCGAGGGTGAAATGAATTTCTCCATCAATGCCTGTTCTCCAAAGACGGGGTATATGGATGGGTTCCGCGAGGTCCTCTCATCACTGGGATACGTTACGATTAATGGGAACGGGATGTTCTTGATCATAACTGGGAACAATATGTCTTTTCTGTTTTTCTTCCTATATCAAGGTTCTCCGAAAGTAACATCGGTGTGGGTCGAAGTGTGGTTCATGTGAGTTGCAGAAAGTGCGCAATGTCGAAGTACACAACCACTACGAGTAAGTTGTTATCCAACTTTGCTCGCCCGTTTCTGGAGGCAGATAATTTGTTTTCATTTGATACTCGCGCCTGGTCTACGTGGTGTTTGGGCTTGCGCAGAATTCTTCTTTGCTTGCTTTTTTCGCAAATCATTTGGCACATACTTCCTTTTAGTTTGACGCTCGCAATAGCCGTGCATGGTAGTGGGGTTTGCTCAATTCTTGTGGCACATACTCGTTCGAGTTGTGACACCATCGACGCTTCACACTTCTACGTGCTGTGCACATTAGTGCGACTTGCCTAAATTCTGTGCCATGCATACGTTACCGTGGCTACGCCCCCGATGGCGACGGCAGGAGCGACGCCGCTTAACACCGGAACGGGTGTTTAAGGGCACGGGGTGCACTCTAAAACAGAAAAAAGCACGACATATACAACTTTTTTTTGATTGGGGGGGGGGGCATTATACACACAGTACTACCTTCCAGGGCCTATACCAAATTTTGAAGGCGTACTACAAAAAATAGGAAAACAATTTTTATGCAATTAATCCACCGTATTATAATCCCTATAGCACTTAGGTGTTTGCAGTTAGATACATGTTTATGTCACCACACAATACTAAGTGTTATATTTTTTGTTTCAGTGATAGGGTAGTTGATGTCGTAGCATCTGATAGGTATAATTTGTTCTACACCTCGGCAGTTTCTATACTTCGGAGCTCCTTGTATTTGTTGTTTTTCGTGTTGTCATGGATTTAGAAAGACATTTTAGGGTTCTCAGTGATATATTTTTGTAAATGTTTGGCATCGGTATCCCGTTAATTTTTTTTGGGGGGGGGAGAGGAGGCAGAGAACTAGTTGGCTTTAAGTAAGGGGCATTTTGCTTGAAACGGCAGCTGCGCGGGTAACACAGACGAGACGCAAGCCAAGTAAGATGAGCGCAGCGTCTTCAAGACGTCCCGCCTCCCACACTCTAAGGCAAAAGGGTGTTAAAAGGGTGTGTGGTTTGCCCTTTTGGGGACTAGTGGGGCTGCCACAACCATTAGTCTATTTAAGGAATAGCGGCACCACGGCTAACAGTTAGTCTCCACTGACAAACTCAAGGAACTAACATTTAGTCCTCACATTTGCACCTTAGTGAGTAACCATCAGTCCCACAATTCACATCAAAGGACTTACATTTAGTCCTCACACTTGCACCCTATAGGGCAACTGTCAATCCCCACAATTACACGTCAACGGGCAACCGTTAGCCCTCACAGTTGCACCTCGCCGGACAAACGTTTGATTCACTCAAGTACTCCAATCGGATGAACTTTGTAACCTCAGTTCAAACATTGCTTTTGTTCATTTTCCGCCAGGCCTAATACTTTTAGCCTGTTTTTCTGCGCAGTGAGCAACAAATAGCGCAGAAAATAACACGCAAAAAAGTAGTTAGCCACCTATGTGTAACTGCTTTCGCAGTCACGGCAACAATGAAAGAGAAAAGCGAGACGTCGAAATCTTTATTTTTCTACATACACATGAAGTTTCTCAATTCTTCTAAGTGAATTCATGGTGAAGTGTACAAGTCCAGTCTCTTTGTCATATCTTGTTCACAGAAGCGATAGATAACAGGCATTGCAGACGCCAGCGCACGCAGCCTTCTGCCTGTTGTGTTCCCACGGCTGTACGTACAATAAGATAGTAGAAATGGTTAGACACACGTGACAGAAAATGAAGATGCACGCATACGACAAGGTAATATAAGAACATGCGTGTAAAGCATGACAAACAAATAACTTTACCTTCACATCTCGCGCAGTCCTTCTGAAGCTGCTCTGAAGAAAGAGATGGATGACAGGCATCGCAGATGCCAGCGCACACATTCTTCAGCACGGTGTGTGCCCACGGCTGTACAATAAGTATGTAAAATAGTGAGTCAGACGTGACAGAGGATGAAGATGCACGCATATGACAAGTACGTGCAAGGTAATATAAGAAGAAGCGTGTAAAGTATGACACACAATTAACTTTACCTTCACATCTCGCACATTCCTTCTGAAGCTGTTCTGACGAAAGAGATGGATGAGAGGCATCGCAGATACCAGCGCACACAGCCTTCAGCACGGTGTGTGCCCACGGCTGTACAATAAGTATGTAAAATAGTGAGTCAGACGTGACAGATGATGAATACGAATGCATATGAGAAATACGTGCAAGGTGAAATAAAACATACGTGAGATATGACATACTAATAATTTAAACGCGATATCACACAACCTCAAAGAGTCATTTCGATCCCCGTTGCGCAACAGCTTAGGAGCGGCGACCGCAGCCACAACTCCGCGAACCACCGTGCCGCCAAAAAGTCGGTGAGTCCTAAGCGAGCGACGTCGTTCAACTCGAGTAACCGAACGCGAGACCGAACACGGCGCTGTACACGAGGTGTCTGCCACCAGCGAACTTCGAACAGGAGAGCGAGCGCACGCTTGGCCGCCGCCACGAACAGCGCTGGGCTGGTTTTGAGCTAGCGCCGAAGAAATCGACGTTAATGCGGCCCTTTTCCGGAAACTCGAGCGAAAGCAGCGTGCAAACGCGAGTCCACCGCCGCGGCCAACGGATGGCACCGAGCTACTTGCGACCAACTGACGGGAAAGCTAGCAGTAATGGCGACCATTTTTCACTGAGTTCCAACGCTACAAAAATCCCCGCCAGCCCGTGCTGGTGCACTTACAGCGCGCGAAATACTACAACCAAGCTTGTTACGAGAACCCGCAACGTGTGATCGACTACTCCCAACACAGCGACGAGTTCTCAGCCAAATATCTTAAGCCCGGAGCTCATCGCGGCGGCGAAGACAGGCGAGCACTCGGGAGGCCGACGGCAATGGCGGCCAATTTCCAGGCGGTCTCAAAGCACAGGCAAACTGCAGACACCCAAGCTGACCTTCGCGGTGCATTTCGTGCGTGCGATATACAACACGACCAAGCCCGTTGCCGGCAAGCACGATCCGTATCGCACACGCAAAAAGTGGAGTAGAATAAAGATTGATAACCTACTTGCGAAAGAATCCAGCGCTTATTTCTGCCCTGAGTCGGGCTGAAGTATACATCTGATAGTCCTGCCCTGTTCTCGGCCGTCTTGTTGGCCTTCTCAAATGTTGCTGTCGTGTGTTGGTCGTGACTATATCTGAGCCACAGATATAGAGTGCGGCGTGGTGACGTGTCCAGACTTGCTCCAGACTTCATGGGTGCAGCGAAACGTAAAAGCAGCAGCCCACGCTCATCAAAGCGTACACACAAGCACCACGTCCTAATTCCTAGATGGTCGAATCCACGCGGCCGTGGTCGAGCACGTCAAGCGTGATGCAACGCAAACCGTCGCCAGCAAAATACGGAGAAAGACTGAGCCAGGAGAGGAAGAGGACGGATAGTGACCTTGGCAACGCTTTGCGCACTTCCTGCATTTGCCGGGGTGGGGGGGAGGCAAGCACTGCGCCGTACTCCCGACTAGGCTGCACACATTAGGTGCCTTTCTCCTCTACTAACCACTACCAACATTTGCCGGGCAGTTCATCCGTTTGGAGCGTGTTTGCAGAATAAGTGGCTTACACGCAGCACGTTTCCTTTTGTGGTTGCTCCTCAACGGTCTATCCGTTCATCGCGCGCATCTATTGGGCTCCGCTGCTCCTTTTTTGGGTAATTTTTCCTTAGAGTGCATATCTTTGCGTTTCAAACAAACGTTCACACGAGTTAACGCTACACTGAGTTTCGATTCAAACCGTTCGGCCAGCACCCGCGTTGACGCCCGTTCTAACTCGGTCAACGCCGGGCGCTCCACTGCTGCTTTGCATCCAATCAGGGCCCCTTCAGGGAGATAATTCATAGATTTTTATTTACATAATGTTACTGCATACGTGATTTGGGTATGAGCCGGTGGGTAGCGGGGAACAGGCAGATTAGAGAAGAGGACGTTCGGCTAGCGAGGCAAATTGACCCAAAGAAGCGAAGCGAACCCCGGATTACGCGCAGCACCAATACTTTCCCGGACTATGAAAATGGTGTTGTCCCAAAGACAGAGAGAAGTGCTCAACAAGGCGGTTGCCGATTATATGGCATCCAAAGGGTTCATGGAATCTCTTGAAGCCTTCAAAAAGGAGAGAGACATGCCTGGCGACATAGACAAGAAGTACGCTGGCCTTCTCGAAAAGAAATGTAGGTCTTTATTCAGGTTGCAGAAGAAGGTGATGGAACTGGAGAGCAGACTGGCAGGAGCCGAGAAAGGGTACATTTGGGGCACACCCACATGGGAAAAGCGGTCCCCTACAGAGTGGATTCCCAGGCTGCCCGAGCGGCATGCCCTCACGGGCCACCGGTCACCAGTCAACCGGGTGGCCTTACACCCTGTCAACAGCGTGGTCGTCTCCGCCTCAGAAGACGCCTCTATCAAGTTCTGAGATTACGAGATTGGAGACTTCGAACGAACGCTAAAGTGCCACACGGACTCCGTGCAAGACTTGGGGTTCAGCCACACCTGGAAGTTTGTAGTGTCTTGTTCGGCAAACATGATCATCAAACTGTGGAATTTCCAGACATATGAGTTTATTCGTACAGTGCACGGACACGACCACAACGTGTCGTCAGTGTCCTTCCTGCCAAGCGGTGACCATGTGGTGTCCTGTTCGAGAGACAAGACCATCAAGTTGTGGGAGGTATCCACGAAGACTGTGTCAAGACGTTCACAGGCCATCGGTAATGGGTGCGCATGGTCAGAGTCAATTCCGATGGCTCCCTCTTTGCAAGCTGTTCTAATGGCCACACGGTTCGTGTGTGGGTAGTGGGCACCAAGGTGTGCAAGCTGGAGCTTCAGGAGCACGACCACGTGGTGAAGTGCATCGCCTGGGCACCCGAGAGCGCCCACCTGCACCTGGGGGGGCAACGGCAGCGGAGACAGCAACCACCGACTGGCTGGCAGTGGCGCAGGCCGGGCCCAAGGCACTGGACTCTTCCTGGCCTCGGACTCGCGGGACAAAACCATCAAGCTGTGGGACGTCAGCCGGGGCCTGGCCGTATTCACCCTGGTGGGCCACGACAACTAGGTGCATGGTGTCAAGTTCCACCCCGGTGGCAAATACTTGCTGAGCTGCTCCGACGAGAAGACGTTCCTTGTCTGGGAGCTGGCACACCAGCGATGCTCCAAGATGATGATGATGATGATGACCTCTTATGGATGGCGCTCACCCACAGAGGGGGATGGGCCAAGAACCGGGCGGCAGGATACTTAAATGAAACTAAAATGAAAATGAAACCAATCTGAAAAAGTTGTTTATTAATAATACTACCAAAAAAACAAAATTGTTTGCTGAGCAAGCGGTCAAACCATCTCTTGTATTTGATAGACATAACTACAAAATATAAACTAAAGATCTGAAAAGGTTGGGGTTCACTAGCACGGTAATCTTTTAGTTGCGTAGATGTAATCAAACACAGTCGAGCATACATCCCTGTGGCAGAAACCAAATGAAGTTCCGCCAAGTGACAAAATTACTGGCAGATTTACTTGTATTCCTAGCTTTTGTAATGGGGCTACTAAATATGTGTTTCTCTGATAAGAATAACGATGGCAGAATAAAAATAAATGTTCAATTGTTTCAATTTTTTTGCACCAAGTGCATAGCAGTGACGCCTTGAGTTGAGCTTTTTTAAGGTAAGAATTTAGTTGCGGAACTGCACAGCACAATCTGGTATAAGTGACCTCTAACTGGCGAGATACACACCACTGTTTATTCCACGAATAGCTCAAATGCTCGACATCTTTGACACCGGATGCCTATCTCGCTAGCCGAACGTCATTTTCTCTAATCCGCCTGTTCCCCGCTACCCACCGGCTCACACCCAAATCATATATGCAGTAAGACCTATTATGTATTTATTTTTTCCTCAATGTCAAATGGCAATACAGAGGGGGATGGGTTGTTACAAAAAATTTACTGAAAAAAAAGCAGTGAATATGGTTAGATCGCTATAAGAGATCTCTTATAAATACGATATTTTCTAATATATCTATATATTAATATGTCCTAGCTAAAACAGCACAGAACCCATTTATACCATGTCAGCTAATTCAACAAAAAAACGTTGTTATACAATGTTAGCTGATGTATCGCGGAACAAGTTGTTTTCACTTATAGCGATAATGTCACCAGGAAGTCTGTTCCACTCTTTGATGCTCGAGGTAAAAATGAATTGAAGAACTTTTTGGTGTTGCATGAAGGGATTCCTACTTTAAGATAGTGAACAAAGCGGTGGGATATGTGCTAAGGGTGAAGAAGTAGTTCGTCATGCAGGAAGAGTTGGTGGTACGTGTTCAAAGACGGAGTGCAAGAAAACATTTCCTGGTGGAAATACTCCTGGTTCTGTTATAATTATACAATATAAAAACCAACGGAGTTCTTCTAAACAAGTGGAACAGAAGTTACCAGATTAATATAGGTGGGGTCCCACATGGCTGTAGCATATTCTAGTTTACAGCGTATTAGTGTTTGATAAAGCTGCAGTTTTAAGCCACATAGAGCATTAAAAGGGCTACGTCGTAAATAGCCAAGTATGCGGGTAGCATTGATTATTATGTATTCAGTATGAGGTGACCAGTTTAGAATAGTTGTTATGTGAACTACAGGATATATATAGGAGTTATAGAAATCTAGAAGAATGTTATTATGACAGTAAATAGGTGAGGTAGTAGAGGTTTTAAATAAAAACATGATTTTGCACTTTTTAGTGTTGTGGTCGATGAGCTATTTTTCACGTCTGCCAGTTAGATACAGCGTTACAATCAGCTTGCAATATGTTTATGTCATTATCATTAGTAGTTTCTTGAAAAATCACACAGTCATCAGCAATAAAATGAACGTTTGATGATACAACTGTTGAGAGGTATTTAATATAAATAAAAAAAGAACAGGAAGCCTATGAGAAATCCTTGCAGAATGCCGGAATGAACTACGTGAAAAGATGAATTGTAACTGTTGCAGTAACGAATTGTGCTCTCTTAGTGTGAAAGCACTCAATCCACAGTTTGTTACCGTCAAGACTTAGTTGGTGCAGTTTGTAAAGTAGCAGTCTATGGCAAACCTTGTCAAAAGCTCTTGAGAAACCTAAAAAATTGCAGTCGGCATGGTATAATTTTTCAAGAATCTGATGTAAGTGATGAATGACTCCTAATAACTGTGTTTCACAACAATACTTTTTTACTAAAGCTATGTTGTGCAGAAGTTAAAAATGAATATGATTTCAGAAAATTTACTCTCTTTCTAAATATACAAATAAATAAGTGGTACGATAATTGCTCGGACAGTGTTTATTACCAGATTCATAGACAAGAACGACTTTGCCGATTTTTTCATTCACTAGGAATAGTAGAAGTATGCAGTGACTGTTTGAAAATTTTTGTTAGTACAGTAGAATCGTAAGCACAAGTACTTTTATAAAAGAATTGTATTATTGCCTTCATATCCAGAAGGCGAATCTTTTTTAGGTGATTCAATGAGGCGTACAACTCCAACGGTTCCAATAATCATTGATGACATGGGTGAATAATTGTGTAAAATTGCGCTAAGTAAATAATTACGGTTATCTAAAGAAACGTTTTCGATTAAATATTTGCTAGGAACAGCAGCGCAATGACCTTCACTAAGTTCGTTACCGAATGACTCCATCAAGGAAATATGGTTGTCGGACAGTGGCCTATTTACTCGGCAGAACTTTTTACATTAGTTTGTAACATGGTCGGAAAAGCGTTAGTAAGAAAGTTATCTATAGAGGATTTATTTGCAGATATGTAGATGTATGATGCAGATTTGTAGGCAGCAAACAGGCCGTGGTTAGTCAGTAAATATTTTGCGGCACGATAAAAACGTTTCTTTTTGTTATAAAAACGTTTGATGTGAGATTTCTGCCATGACACACGCGCGTTAGATATGACAGTACAGCAAGAGTATACTTAATGATTTGTCGATCAGCATCAGCTGCAAATATATTCCAGTTAAACTGCACTGAACGGTTATTCAAACTGCTTAAAAATGTGTCTAGAAGATTTGATAGTTCACTGTTAATCGTTTAAAAGTTTGCTTTCTTACTGTGCTGTATCGTTTTATTTTTTTATCTGCTTTAGCACAGGGTGCTTTAAATGAAAATGATCGTAATGATTGATCACTAATGCCTGGTATACAGGTTATAGCGGCAACAAAGTCTGGTTGATTTGAAAATATCAGATAGAGAATCCTAGCACTGATAGTAGTTGCCCTGGGGACGTTACTACTTCTGTCGGAGAAAACACTTAACATAGGTTAATAAATTCACTCCGCTGTGACGAAGATGGTAATGCGTAAGGTGCGTTTGCATTGCATAATTACAAAAGAGTAAATATCCGAGTAGAAACAAATGATGTGATAAAGATCGTGTCGACACAATATTAATTGCGTCATGAAGTTCATCGGCACATGCTAAAGATGAAGAAGGTAATCGATGGCGTATTTCTATTATTATATTGTGGTTGCCGATTGTTGCTATAGCTCAAACTAGCTTTAGTTCAGTAATAATATGGATACAGGAAGAAGGAATGCTTTGTTGAAAAGAATGCCACCTCCCATCCGATCTCAATGGTATATGTGAAAGTGGTTTGCGTCATTCAAGATTCCTTGATTACGGACATGTGCATGATTGGATGTAAAAACAGCGCAAAAATACATACAAACACACAAGAAGAGACGACAAGGAGCTGAACTTGCAAATAACTTTTATTAGAATGAACACAAACATATATCAGACAGAAGACTTAGTCACATGGCACATGATGGCTGCGCAGCTGAGCTAACAGGGTACAAATAAGAATGTAATCACAAAAAATCGACACTTACGTAAACACTCATGAAAAGAAAAGCAAAAAAGAAATATTGATCACATCTACTTGCAAAAACATGCGTGACCATCGAAAATACTAACAATCGCTTTAACCCGACAGCACTGGACCCAGGCATCCAACCTCATTTTCAGCAAGTGCCACGGACCGTTTGCTCACGCATCTTTCTCTCTCATTTTCAATGTAAAGAGACTCCATCACCTCTCTAGTACATTTGTCCGGATGGCCAAAGGAACAAGTGTTTTTGTCCACCAATAGATGGCAGCCACACTTCTTGTAATGAGCTGGCAAGTGCAATCTGTCTTTGTATATTTGCTCTGTTTTTACATCCAAACACGAACCACCAACTACCCCAACTTTCGCTTCTCATGTGCATGAAGTCACGTTTCAATCAAAGCAATTATCTTTGCAATGCATGTATCAATAGCTAATGGTAAAGAGTTTTGTTTAGTACACTTCTAACGTTAGAAAAATGAACGGATACCTGAAGGTAGGATTTCCATTCACCTACCCTGGCGCAACCCTAAGTAAATGTGTTCCGTTAAGAAGCCCGCGCATTATCTGTCAGCTTTTGATAAATCGATACGTTTTCTTACATCTATAACTTTGTCGTATTCCATAAAATACATTTAAAATTTTTAATTAATATTAACTTGTAACGCAGCTTGAGTGACGAAGAACCAGGCTGAGCTTTCTCAAAGTTGCTAAGGTTTCTTTTAGATGCGGAAGCATCTTATACTCGCGCCTTGTAGTGCGCCGTCCGCGCCGTCCGCACCGCTTCTCGAACATTCGACAGCTGACGCGCGCGCATGCGCCGTCGCGCCGTCGCCCACCATCTGTGCCGCGCGCGCTTCTCCTTCGAGAACATTCGACAGCTGACAGCGCATGCGCCGTCGCGCCGTCGCCATCTGTGCCGCGCGCGCGCTTCTCCTTCGAGAACATTTGACAGCTGACAGCGCATGCGCCGTCGCGCTGTATATATACTCAAGGTCGACGCTCGCTCGCTCAGTTGCCGCTCGTTCGTTGGTTTGTACGGCGCGTCGACGTCCGAAGTCGCCGTGAAATGAATGCCAACGAATCCACAAACACAATGATCGACGTCCCTTCAACCAGCGCCGCCCTTTCGCATACGTGTGTACGTGTTCACTCATTTAAGACCCCCTCCTACAACCACGTTAACCAATTTAGCCATCGACCCAAGTAAGTCGCAATTTAACAGCCCATTTCACAACCACGTTAACCAATTTAGCCATCGACCCAAGTAAGTCGCACTTTAACACCCCGTTAACCAATTATATGCTCCGCATCCTCCTCAGTGTTCTCCCGAGGGAAACTGCGGGCAATTTTTTTTACGCCCTACTGCGGTGGTATAGTGGATAAGGTACTCGACTGCTGACTGGAAGGTCGCGGAATCAAATCCCGGCTGTTGCGGCTGCATTGCCGATAGAGGCGGAAATGCTGTAGGCCCGTGTGCTCAGATCTGGTTGCACGTTAGAGAGCCCCAGGTGGTCGAAATGTCTGGAACCCACCACTACGACGTCACTCATAATCATATGGTAGTTTTGGGACGTTCAATCCTACATATCAATCAATCATCATTAGGCCTTTCTACATGCCTGCCCCGTTGCAACAGAAAAATCTTCGCCGAGTTAGATGTTTTCAATCTTTAGTGGATTGTGCAGTGGCAGTACTTTCCCTTTCGTTTTGATGTTAGTGAACTTGGCGACAATGGGGTGGCATTTAGTAGGTGAGTGGTTGCCGAATTAGTGCACGCTTTTCAATGACTGCCAGGGAAAACTGTCAAGAACAGCGAAATAGAAATAATCACTTTTTCTTCGGTATGGTGCTAGTTTTTTTTAAGTCTGGAACTCCACGAAAGATAAAATTGTCCCTATTGGACCTGTCCTCTACCTTGGTTAGTCTAGATTGCACTTGGGAATACTCGTCAGTTAGTGCTTTCACACTTTTTAGGGGCGAAGCTCCGTAGGCCGTGGGCTGTGCGTCCCCTGTATGTAGCCACCTCTAGTTTAGTTCTTGCAGTGTTCACTAGATGGCGGTACGGTCCCCTGTATGTAGCCACCTCTAGTTTAGTTCTTGCAGTGATTTCTAGATGGTGGTACCGTCTCCTGTATGTAGCCACCTCTCGTTTAGTTCTTGTAGTGTTTACTAGATGGTGGTACTTGTAGCTGATGATGAAAAGATGCAAGATGTTATAAACTAGAAAGTGGTACTTGTAGTTGATGAAAGACGCGAGATCTTATAAAATAGGAATGATGTCACATATGGCGCGTGTCATTGGTTGAAGGCAATCGTTCGATTTAGTGCGGCGACGTACGCTAGGGGGAGCGATGTAATAAAATCGAGTGGGCAAAATGTACAGAGGATTCATGGTTTACCAGGTTTACCTCCGGAGCTTCGCCCACTCATCATCAATCACTTCGTGAATATGGCGGCACTTTTTTTGCATACTTGTTATTTCGCCCATCATACAACCCAGTTTATTAGATTTTTTTCTTACAGTTCGTCTAGTCGCTTCCAGATACCAGTAACTTCAGCATGTTTCTTTGTCCGGCTTTAGTTGCTTTGACATCAGTAGCAAGCTCCGACTGACACTTCTAGCTCTGTAAAAAACGCGAGTGCACATCTTTCAACATATGGATTAAAAGCTTCATTTCTTTGACAGTGTTTACGGCTAAGTCTTTGTGCTGTGGTTCGCGTATTGGGCGCAGGCTTAGTTTCAATATCACCGGAACAAAGCAAAGTGTAAGCCAATAAAGAACATTCGCACTAAGTCTCGCACAACATCCGTGGGCGCGGTAAGAGCAGTAAACAACGGTTATTAGATCTTCTAGCGCTTAGTGAAGAAGTACACACCTGCATGGCGACGAAATAGTGGCTTGGAGCTGTGCGAAGACCCCTGCTCTCGTGCCTACTGTAGGCGGCTTCCAGGTGTTTTTTTCCTAGAGCTGTCTGTGGTGATTGCTGTTGTTGTCGATGGGCCTGGTCGATCATCAAAGAGTACCCAGGGGTATTGAATGCTCCGCATGTGTTGAATGGCTACACTGACGGGGTTTGTTGTCAATAGCGGCGCACCTACTTGCACCAAGCCAGTTGAGCAAGTTGATAACCACGGCAGGATAATCGCAAGAAAGGCTTGCATGGTGAAAAAATAATGGCTTAGAGATGTGCGAAGACCACTGCTTTCGTACCCGAAAATTCTCAGCAGTTGCACTTCACCAACTTAACATTTTAAGCTCACCAGTTCAATTAGGATCACGATGTTTAGACTTGTCCGTTCTTTTATGTTCGAAGCCCGCAAGCACCAAAAAATGCACATTTGTGTACTACATATTGTCGCGGTGCAGCGCGAACCAAAGGCAGATAAACGCATAAACGTTCACACAGCGACTCTCAGCAGCCGAACAGCAAGATCGCCTTCTTTATCTTCAATCAGCCAGAGCTCCACTACCTGGTGTCCGCCAAATCCCCTTATTGTTGTTTTGGTCCACCAGTACACACGCGTCATTTGCCCCCCTCTTAATGAGCATCGCCCCGATGCTAAACCAGTAGTGCAGTTTTTTTGTCTGTTCTTTAAGAAGTGTCTTGCGCAGTCACTACCTTTCATAAGGCTTCATGCGCACAACGTGAACAAGTTCAGGACGGTGCTGGCGAGGCCTCGTACTATATGAACTGTCGGGGACGACCTCGTACGTAACATCACTCAGTCGTCGCAGTACTAGATATGGGCCAAAGTATCTCCTTAGGAGCTTTTCAGAGAGTCCTCGTTTCCTTATGGGCGTCCAAACCCATACTCTGTCGCCGGTCTGGTAAACGACTGTTCTGTGGCGAGAATTGTAGCGGCTAGCGTCATACTCTTGTTGTTGCTGGATTCGCAAGCGTGCTAGTTGCCTTGCTTCTTCCGCTCGTTTTGTAAACATCTCGGCGTCTGGTTCGATGTCGTCGCATTCGTGCGCTAGCATCGCATCTAACATGGTTCGTACTTCCCTTCCGTGAATTAGGCTGAACGGGGTCATCTGGGTTGTTTCTTGCTTGGCAGTGTTGTATGCAAACGTGATATATGGCAAGATTTCGTCCCAGTTTTTGTGTTCGACGTCTACGTACATTGAAAGCATGTCTTCAATTGTTTTGTTCAGACGCTCTGTAAGCCCGTTCGTTTGCGGGTGGTAGGCGGTGGTCTTGCGATGGGTTGTTCCACTCAGCATGAGGACTTGTTCCAGTAGAGCTGCCGTAAATGCGGTTCTTCTGTCTGTGATTACGACGCTTGGTGCACCATGCCGCAGGACAACGTTCTCGATGAAAAATTGTGCCACCTCCGCTGCTGTACCTCTCTGGATAGCCTTTGTTTAACGGGTAAGGTAATCAGTCGCGACAATAACCCAGCGGTTCCCAGCAGTAGAAGTAGGAAGTGGGCCCAAAATATCCATGCCAATCTGGTCGAATGGTGTTCTTGGGACCTGCACGGGCTGCAGGAGGCCAGCTGGTTTAGTCGGTGGTGACTTCCGTCGCTGGCAGTCGAGGCAAGTACGAACATTGTGTTTTACGGCAACGGTCAGCCTTGGCCAAAAGTAGCGCTGCCGTACTCTGGCCAACGTTCTTGTGTAACCTAAGTGGCCTGAAGTCACCTCGTTGTGGCATGCTTCGAGTACTTCGGAGTGAAGGGCTGCTGGGATGACGAGCAAATACGCAGACCCTGTCGAAGAGAAGTTTCTTTTGTATAGTACTCCGCTCCGTAAGCAAAATGATGACAGTGCTCTTACGAAAACAGTTGGTGCCTTCTGAGATCTCCCCTCCAGGTAATTAATTAGGGCAAGTGACTCAGGGTCGCCACGTTCTTCCTGTGTAATAGCGGTTGAGTCAAGCACACCGAGAAATGCTGTTTCCTCCTCATCGGATAGAGTTGCCGATTCAATGGGTGAGCGGGATAGACAGTCGGCGTCCATGTGGCGCTTTCCTGACTTGTGTACGACAGTCATGTCGTACTCCTGCAGCCTGAGACTTCAACGCGCTAATCTCCCGATAAGATCTTTAAGATTTGTCAACCAACACAGTGAGTGGTGGTCGCTGATGACTTTGAAAGGGCGGCCATATAAATACGGGCGAAATTTCGTGACCGCCCATACCACGGCGAGGCATTCCTTCTCAGTCGTGGAGTAATTAGTCTCAGCGCGTGTTAGTGTTCGGCTTGCATAGGCGATTACTCTTTCTGTGCCCTCTTGCAGCTGCACAAGCACAGCTCCCAAACCAATATTGCTGGCATCCGTTTGTAGCATCGTTGGGGCTTTCTCATCAAAGCGGGCAAGCACTGGAGACATCTGTAGTCGCTGGCGGAAATTCTTAAAAGCAGCTTCCTCTTCGTTGCTTCATTGGAAAGCAACGGCTTCTCTCGTGAGGCGGGTCAACGGTGATGCGATGCGTGCGAAGTCCGCGATGAATCGCCTATAATACGCACATAGTCCGAGGAATCGTCGGACAGCCTTCTTATCAGTCGGCACTGGGAACTGTGCAACAGCTGCGATCTTTTCAGGATCAGGACGAATGCCTGCGTGACTGACAACGTGGCCAAGAAATTGCAGCTCTTCATAGCAAATGTGGCATTTTTCACGCTTCAACGTCAAGCCCGCAGACCGTATGGCTTGTAAAACTGCCTCAAGTCTTTTAAGATGCTGGTCAAATGTTGCGGCGAAAACTACGACATCATCAAGGTAGACCAAGCAGGTTTTCCACTTCAACCCAGAAAGTACGGTATCCATAAATCTTTGAAAGGTAGCAGGCGCTGAACATAAACCAAAGGGCAAGACTTTAAATTCATTTAAGACATCTGGTGTCACAAAAGCAGTCTTCTCGCGGTCTCTTGGGTGTACCTCGATTTGCCAATACCCACTCCTTAAGTCCATCGATGAAATGTAATGAGCATGTCGAAGTCTGTCGAGTGATTCATCTATACGAGGAAGTGGATACACATCTCTCTTTGTCACCTGATTGAGTTTTCGGTAATCTACACAGAAGCGCAGGCTGCCATCTTTCTTTTTAACGAGACTACAGGTGACGCCCAGGGGCTTTTTGAGGACTGAATGACGTCATCTTCTAGCATTTTGTCGACTTGCTCTTGCATCACTTCGCGTTCTTTTGCAGCCACGCGATAGGGGTTTTCGTGAATTGGTCTTGCCATGTCCTCGGTAATTATCCGATGCTTGGTTAGAGGCGTGCGGCCAACTCTTGATGTTGTCGAAAAGCAGTCTTTGAATTCGGCCAGTAGCTCAAGAAGCCTCTTTCGCTCGTTCTTAGGCAAAGTAGTGCTAACGTCAAGAACTGGTGCCGAATCAAGTTTTCGTGCCTCGTCGACTACTGCCAAGCAGCCTTCTGCGTCTGTGATATCGTCGAAGTAAGCGACGGCCATGCCTTTTGGAAGGTGCCGGCGCTCATCACTAAAATTTGTCAGAAGCAAGTTCGTGCGGCCAGCGGCGACACTGACGATACCTCTTGCGACGGAAATGCCGTGTGTGAAGAGGAGCGAGGTTATTCGGTCTGCTACTCCTTCGCCGTCAAACTGGACAGCGGCTGCCACAGAAGCAAGCGTGCATGACCGTGGAGGGAGAACCACATCGTCATCAGTTAGACGCAATTGATTCGGTCGCGCCTGTGTACAATCAGGTGCGCCCGAACTGTTGCGGAATGTAATCAAACTGTCTGGGATATTGATGACGGCGCCGTACTCTCGTAAGAAGTCCATACCAATAATTAGATCCTTGCAGCATGCGGCGAGAACGACGAACGACGCAACGAAAGAAGAACCTCCTATGTCAATTCTCGATGTGCATCTTCCAGAGGGCATCAATAACTGACCACCTGCCGTCCTTATTTGAGGGCCTGTCCACGGTGTCTTCACTTTCTTGAGGCGCATGGCGAGGTCCTGGCTGATGATAGAAAAGTCGGCACCGGTGTCGACTAAGGCTGTTACTTTCTGGCCGTCAAGAAAAACACTCAGGTCAGCGGTCACAATGTCGTCGCTCTCACGTCTTGTCGAATTTACAGCGTCGTGTAATGGGGGCTTTTCGTCGTCATCTTCATGGCCTGCAACCTTACCCCCGGAGGTCGCCGCCCTCAGTTTCCCCGTCGCGGGCTGGGTGACCTTCTTGCGTTAAGGTCCGCGGAGGTACGTCGGTGTGACGAAGGTGAATGAGCGGGAGAAGGAGAGCGGGATTGACGTCCCAAACCTGGCTGGCGGGTAGGTATTGCCTCCTCGTCAGAAGTACGGTATTCGTAAAAGTGAGAACGGGCTCCATGGAAAGAGGCGTCCTCCCGGCGTGGTATGTATTCTTCGTTCGTACGTCGATGGTCAGACCATGTTCGAAGTGGGCGGAACGAATCATTGCGGTGCAAGCAATGACGCGCAATATGACCTGCACCTCCGCAGTTGAAGCATAGTGGACGTTGATCGATTGTGCGCCACGCGTCTGTTCTTCGGAGTGGTGGACGTCTGAGCCTCCCTTCTTGCGACGATGTCCATGGTGCTGCTGTGGACGTCTGGTGGTACGTCGGTTGGCTTGGCGGTCGGCTCAGGGTCTGCTCTTGCCGCGGTGACCAAGGGGCCGTCGGCACTGGGTGATATGGCGGCGATGTACCAGATGGTGAACGTCGCAGAGCATCGGCATAGCTCATGGGACGGTGCTCGTCACCAGGACCAGCGGTAGAAAAGGCATGGCGGATTTCGTCGCGTACCAGTTCAGCGACGGACGCAACGGAGTTTTGAGCAACCGGAGTCCGGAACTTTTGAAGTTCTTCGCGAACTATCTCCCTAATGAGGTCTCGCAGGGAGCTTTGATCCTCAGGTATGGCGGCAGCATTGATTGGGGCGCTGCTAGACATTCTATGATACTGCCTGCATCGTTGATGTAGCGCCCGCTCGGTAGCCATAGCTTCCTTGATGAAGTCAACTGCGGTACTTGGAGGATGGCGCAGTAGCCCGGCGAAAAGTTGCTCCTTAACGCCGCGCATGAGGTAGCTCAACTTCCTATCTTCACTCATGTTCGGGTCAGCTCGACGAAAAAGACGAGTCATATCTTCAACAAACATAGTAACGCTTTCATTGGGTTTTTGAACCCGTATCTCCAATAGCTGCTGCGCACGGTCGCGTTGATCGACATTGGTGAACGTATCGACAAGCTGTGAACGTATCGACATTGTGAACGTATCGACAAGTCGCCCCAAGTTAACAGACTGAATTCTCTGTTCTCATACCATATTTTCGCTCCGCCGTCAAGGTAGAAATAGGCGCGTGAGAGCTTTTCTTGTTCAGGCCACAGATTAATCGTGGCGACACGCTCGAAGTGCTAAAGCCAGCCGTCCACGTCTTCATGGGCGCCGCCACTAAAGTGATAGGGAACCAGTGGTTGAAAGATGGTTACCTGTGAAGGCTGTGTTGGCGGGGGGCCTTGGGGCGCCGGTTGCGGACTGGCGTTGGCCATTTGTAGAGGTAATCTGCACTTGCGAGGTTCCGTGGAAGGCGTGAACTGTGGAGCGAGGCCTATCAGCCGCCGACTAAACCGGTGCACGGGAGTTGCAATGGGTGACAATGCGTCCGAGCTCGATGAACGGCTCCCAATGGGAGTATGGAGCATTAGGTAGGGTTGAGTCCCAGCACTTCCACCAGTGTCGCGGTGCAGCGCGAACCAAAGGCAGATAAACGTATAAACGTTCACACAGCGACTCTCAGCAGCCGAACAGCGAGATCGCCTTCTTTATCTTCAATCAGCCAGAGCTCCACTATCTGGTGTCCGCCAAATCCCCTTATTGTTGTTTTGGTCCACCAGTACACACGCGTCAATATCATTCACATGGTCGCTGAACGATCGCAGCACCTAGTCTCTTCTAGTTAATTTTAGAAATCTAGAGATTGCGCCACCTTAGAGCGCTGAATCGAAGTAGAGCGTCATTCACAAGCGCTCACGAACATCGACAGTCAATGCTCCATACGATTGAAAATCAATCTTGTAAGACCACAGCCTCTAAAACACTGCGGAGCTGATATACACTTCAATGCGTAACAGACCCCGTTTTTAGGAAGGACAGCACCCTAAGTAATACTTCGCATTCACCGTGATCTCCATGTCACCGTGATCTCCAAGTAGGCTGGTCGTGCAAAAACGTGCATATTTAGAGGTGCACAGGCACTAATGAACACGTGTGCAATGGCTCGTGTATGGCACACGTGTGCCATAGCTCAACAGCATGCGCTTGAATGAATGAATCACCTATAGAAAGATCAAGGGGCTAAGCAAGTCGCAAATCACTTCCTCTTCACGGATCGACTGGTCAAAGTACAGGTCATCCACAAAGAAGCAATAAGAGGGAAACCAAGAAGGTTCTCTTGAAAGCCTAGAAGGTGTAATGAAAGCCGCTATCCAAGAGGCAAAGTTTAATTGTGGAGTTTTGTCAAATTTTAGCGGATATGAAGTGGAGTTGGAGCGACTTCGAGCAATTCGTCGTCACGCCGAACGACGTTATAGGCGCACAAAATTCATCTACGGTTTGATGAAGACTAGACGTCTACAAAAGAAGGCTAAACGCCGAATAAATGCTCTACAGTCACTGCGATGAAAGTCATTATGTGAGTCGCTCAATCCCCACAAACCTCTTCCGCAAATATGGAGACTAGTCCGTGGCCTAAGAACATTGACACAACAATTTCGCCCATTCTAATGCCTTGCTCCCCACCTAAGCAGACGTGAAATCGATGTAGCAGAAGACTTCTGCGCCAGGATTGCCAACAAGGGGACTGCAATCACCATGAATAACCTACGAAACACACCGATGTCCAGAGACACTCGGATGGACATTATGTTTTCTCTAGAGGAGCTTCAAGCAACATTGGCAGCAAGCACTCGTCATCTCCTGGACGCGATGGAGTCACGTAGCCCTTGCTAACCTAGGACGAACAGCTCAGCGTCCCCTTTAGCGGTATACAACGACTCGTGGAGCAACGGTTTGGTTCCTCCTTCGTTAAAATGCAGCCGCCTTGCGCACTTGCTCAAACCAGGCAAATCACCATTGGACATGGTCTCTTTTCGCCCCATCGCGCTTGCCAGCTGTTTTGAAAAGGGGATGAAGAAAATAGTGCTGAATCGCCTAGAGTGGTACCTGGAACGTAACATATACCCCGATGCTTTGACCGGCTTTCTACGGGGCCGGTCTTCCATAGACAATGTTGTTGACCTTGTCACGTCTGTACAACAGCAGAAAAGCCTAAAGAGATTATCAACGGCAGTGTTCTTGGATGTTAAGGGTGCATATGACAATGTATTGCGTGAAACCATCTTTGACACCTTGGGCAACACTGGAGTGGGGGGCCGCGTCTACCGATAGATGTACAGTTATTCGAAGGACAGAACCTTCTTTGTTCAGACAGAAGATGGTGAAACAAGGCACCATTATACTTATCGTGGTGTACCTCAACGTGGAGTCTTAAGCCCCATACTTTTCAACCTTGCGCTAATCGGCTTCGTTGACCTTCTGCCGCAATCCATGCAGCTCTCGATCTACGCAGACGACATCTGCATCTGGGCAACAGTGGTCACGCTTCTACACGAACGAGACAGGCTTCAGAGAGCGGCTACACTGACGTCAAACTACCTTTAAGGACGAAGACTTGAGCTGTCAATTAAGAAATGCTCACTGGTTGCGTTTTTGCGCAGAGCAATGACCCCATACGTCGTCAAAGTTAATAGGCACACAATCAGGTATCAAAAATCACGGTTTCCTGGGAATAATAATAGATCTGGACTTGTCGTGGAGCCCTCACATCGCTTTCAAGAAAAAGAAACACACCATGATTACCCACTTTCTAAGGTTTCTTGCGGCAAACTCTTGGGGTGCATCGGTATACGAGCCATGCTTCAACTGTACACTGCACTTTTTCTCAGTTTCATGCGCTATAGCCTACCTGTGTTCGGCAACACTCTAATAACAACCGTACGTGTCCTCCAGTCAATACAAGCTCAAGCACTGAGAATATGCCTCGGGCTTCCGAGATGCGCATCTTCAGCAGTGACTGTCACAATCGCTCATGAACACCCTATCACAACCTACGATCGTGTCGATGCTTTCAGAACGCACATAAGACACGCCAACCGGATTCAATTGCATCACCACGCCTCCCTTCGAACTTACAGGCCACGCTGTGCGTTCTGCACTATTATTGCTCCACATCGCATGGTATTTCCCGCAAACTTCAGTCCCGCAGAAAGACCGTCGTTTCCATCGTGGTGTCTACATCCACTGGAAGCCGTGACAGCCATCCTTGAAATGCGAAAAGATTTTTGTCAAAGTCAGCCCTAAAACAAACAAAATTACTGTTTCTGTTTGAGAAACACAGTGGACGCATTCACGTTTACACAGATTGGTCAATTACTTAAGCAAGCTCAAATGGTGCTGTGATAATTCCGGATAAATCCGTCAAGATATACTTCAGGACATCGCGTCTGACATAATCCACGACCTCAGAACTCGCCGCCATTCATGCCGCCCTGGAGTTCCTAGTTGAAGAACCGCAGCAGACATGGCCAATCTTATTGGACTCCAAAGCAGCCCTCCAGGGCATTGCCTCGCCATATCGTTACGGACCAAATGAACACCTAGGCGCTGCAAAAAGACTGCTTCATCACCGGGCTATACAGAAAAAAAAATTGCCCGCAGCTTCCCTCGGGGGAACACTGAGGAGGATGCGGAGCATATAATTGGTTAACGGGGTGTTAAAGTGCGACTTACTTGGGTCGATGGCTAAATTGGTTAACGTGGTTGTGAAATGGGGTGTTAAATTGCGACTTACTTGGGTCGATGGCTAAATTGGTTAACGTGGTTGTAGGAGGGGGTGTTAAATGAGTGAACACGTACACACGTATGCGAAAGGGCGGCGCTGTTCGAAGGGACGTCGATCATTGTGTTTGTGGATTCGTTGGAATTCATTTCACCGCGACCTTGGACGTCGACGCACCGTACAAATCAACCGATGAGCGGCAACTGAGCGAGCGAGCGCCGACCTTGAGTATATATACAGCGCGACGGCGCATGCGCTGTCAGCTGTCGAATGTTCTCGAAGGAGAAGCGCGCGCGCGGCACAGATGGCGACGGCGCGACGGCGCATGCGCTGTCAGCTGTCGAATGTTCTCGAAGGAGAAGCGCGCGCGGCACAGATGGTGGGCGACGGCGCGACGGCGCATGCGCGCGCGTCAGCTGTCGAATGTTCGAGAAGCGGTGCGGACGGCGCACTACAAGGCGCGAGTATAAGATGCTTCCGCATCTAAAACATGACATAGCGTATCATTGAATACCGGGCCACTGCAGCATCGATGGAGACGATCGTGCAGATGAAGCAGTTCGATCTGCTCATAATGATGCCCTTCGTGCAGCTATACCATTATCAAGAACGGATGGCGCTACAAGCCTTCGATCACTAGCACGAGAACTAACACGCGCTCAGTGGAATTCACCGGCATTCACCAACGTCCTCCTATGTAAATTGGACTCACACCTACAGCACTGTCTTCCATCAGGAATAACCAGAGCTGAGGAGCTGAGGATTGGGGTGGCTTTTAGGAATGCATATTTGTTTCGAATCGGAATGACCAGCAGCCGGACATGCGACAACTGTGGCTATACGGGCACATTTTCCCATCTTCTCGGTGAACGTCCTCGCTTCAGGGCGCCAAGAAAAGAACTGTCGAAAGTTTGAGACATACAACACAATTGCCAATTGTCGGAAGAAAGGGTATTAGGACACTGGCCGAGACCATTATCGGCATGCAAGGCGAGAGCTTTGTTGCACTTCTTGCGGGCAAGTGGTCTAAGGTGTTCAACGCTCAAATAGTTGACAAATTCGAGTTGAAGTCCGGCGCAACACTGCCATGCATTTGGACAGTCAGGGTTAAATTCTGGAGACGACGCACAACGCCGTACGCGTGAATTCATCGACAATTTACGAGTACTATGCCACACAAAATAAGAAACAATGATGCGATTCACCAAGAAACTATCGGCTCTAATTGACATGTGATGAACGAGCAACCATACGTAATGTTTGTCAGTGTGTTGGCAAATAAAATACAGCCATGTTATGGCTTCGTCATGACACAGAAACACGTTTTCACCCCTTTGCCAGTAATCACATCTAACTACACACGTCGGAGTCACCCAAGCACACACAATTGGAGTAAACAATGTCATCAAACAAACCTCATCCTTAATACGCTGCATTCGACGTGAAACTGTCGTGAATAAAAGAGACTCTAGTATAGTAAACAAACCTGAACAGGCAGTGACTAAGACAGTCTGCTCAACCTTGAGTGGAAGGTAATGAGACAAGTCATTTAGTTCGGCGGAAAGGGGAGCCTGGTATCTATGACATTACGAAACTGGCCTTGAACAGCTCAATCACATGAGGCCCTTTCGGGCCGATATCGAAACGCCATCAATGGAAAACAAGGCGAAATCGTACAAGAACACAAAGGGAAAAGTATTCTCGCTAATCGTACTTGAGAAGGAGGGCTGTCAACAGTAAACGCCAGAGACTCACTTCCACGGCTGCTTCGTGCCACATAACACACAGGCACTGTCATTCATTCGTTCGCTGTTGACAACTCACCCTTTGGAGAGCTCCGCTGACGATTTCTCTTCAAGGGACACAGTGAGAATGCGTCCCTTATCCTCTTACGCTACGTCAAACTACGATTCAACCAGAATGATTTCGATGTTAAGTGCGAGACAGCGCACTTTCAAGCACTGCACTCGTCACTGCTCCCTTTCACTGCGGCTGGCGTTGCTCCAACGGCTAACGTGCGCTTTTCAGGCATGCTCACGCACGCGCACATCCAAACTGCGCGGGATGTCCAGAGAGACCGGCGCCACAGAAGATATGACTGCGCTCCATCTGGTCACAGTAGCACTGCTAGACAAACGCGTATCTACTTATTAAAAATATAATTGATTATCATAAACAGGCAGTTGAACAAATGCTTTGTTTTTCAAAGAAAAATTTTTGTAATATATCAGTGGTATTTTAAAAAAGCTTGTTTTTATTGTAATGAAAGAATTAACAAAAATAAATAGCACTTAGACTGGCGGCCAACTTGAAAGCAACATTTAATTTTTCTAAAATTCAGAAGAAAAAGTGTAACTAACTTCATCAAAAGCTAAAATGAATTCATTTCATTTCATTTATTTATACTGTTAGCCCTTCAGAAGATTGTACCGGACAATCAACGGTTCAGAAGAAGCAGACGTACTGTTTGCGAACCATATGGACACACCGCAGCGAAAAACCTAGACAGAATAGGCGAGCAAGATGTCGGATGCGGCTGTCTTTTCCTTCACAAACGTGAACTATGACAACCTTGATTGTGTAACCCTCGTTTATGATAACTATGAGCTCTCTAGAGAAGCGCCTAGACAATGTCACATCTAAAAGACCAGGTGCGTATTGCAATTCTAAACCGCATCGTCTCCCTATTCTATCCATATTCCCTTGTATTGTCACCTGAGATAAGCATCCTTGTGTAACTTCCAAATACGCATTGTGATCTCTTTTATGTGACTAGACTGAGTTTGATCATGCAAAAATCGTAGCGCCGATAGGATTTCTTGTTACGATAGGGTGGAAAGGATAAAATGCCACGTTGTTTTAGCGATCATCTAATGTCGAATGCATGCATAATACGTTTATCTAGAGTTTGTACGCTGCAAATGCGGGTGTCGTCCTTGAGGCCAGTGTACGTCTTGTCAGCTATTTCAGCAAACTATACGTACAACAATACAAATACGCATATCGTAGTCTTTCTTTTCGTTCGACAAGCAGACTTATTTTTCATACTCCTTACTGCTTCGTACGGCAAGCAATACAGGCGAACGCCTCGTTCTGACGAGAATTTCTTAATCGCAAAAATACAAGAAAAACGCACATCAGTTACATCGACACAACGAAAATTTATTTAAAGAAGCCGCTGATCTTGCTCTCCTCCACGTTGCTTTGAAGGAGCTTGACGGCTTGAGCCTCGCAGCTTTGCAAGCTTCGCATGGCTTTGTCGTCGTTGTGGGCATCGAGAAAAGTGCGAATGAAGTCGAAAACACCAAGAATTTCGCGCGAACACACTCACATTTATTAGATGCGGAAGCATCTTATACTCGCGCCTTGTAGTGCGCCGTCCGCGCCGTCCGCGCCGTCCGCACCGCTTCTCGAACATTCGACAGCTGACGCGCGCGCATGCGCCGTCGCGCCGTCGCCCACCATCTGTGCCGCGCGCGCTTCTCCTTCGAGAACATTCGACAGCTGACAGCGCATGCGCCGTCGCGCCGTCGCCATCTGTGCCGCGCGCGCGCTTCTCCTTCGAGAACATTCAACAGCTGACAATGCATGCGCCGTCGCGCTGTATATATACTCAAGGTCGGCGCTCGCTCGCTCAGTTGCCGCTCGTCGGTTGATTTGTACGGCGCGTCGACGTCCAAGGTCGCGGTGAAATGAATTCCAACGAATCCACAAACACAATGATCGACGTCCCTTCGACCAGCGCCGTCCTTTCGCATACGTGTGTACTTGTTCACTCATTTAACACCCCCTCCTACAACCACGTTAACCAATTTAGCCATCGACCCAAGTAAGTCGCAATTTAACACCCCATTTCACAACCACGTTAACCAATTTAGCCATCGAGCCAAGTAATTCGCACTTTAACACCCCGTTAACCAATTATATGCTCCGCATCCTCCTCAGTGTTCCCCCGAGGGAAGCTGCGGGCAATTTTTCGTTTTGGTGCTTTCTCCACTGTATTCGTGACTCTCTGTGCACACTGCCCATGATGCTGTCGCCAGGGTGCCGTCGTCCAGGGGCAGCGTCAGTGGGAAATAGAGCCCCCCCTAGAATATCCGCCTGCTCGCCTTTTGAAGAGGGGGGAGGGGGGACTTCTCCACAAGATCAAGTTTAGTCTAAACAACGCATATGTTCCAAGGCTATCTGCCCCCCTGTGGGACCACACTTGTCGCATGTGTCTCCGCAGTGAAAAAATCTTGGCGCCGCAGCTAACGTCGTCGCAGAATATTTCGCGCACGATCAAGTCGGTGTCAGCACACAAGAAGTCGTGCGGTTCAACAGCGTCTGGTATCGCTTACCGACACAGCGAAGCGCGGCGCGTCCCATGCATCAGGCAGTGGCTTTAGATCATCACTGTTTGCACAAGAAACACCCGCTTGCGCCTCCGGCTTTTTGGAACTTCCCTGTTTCCAGCTAGCTCACGGTTTGAAAAAAATAAAAGTTGTGGATCTCTACAGGGAACTTTCATCATTGCGGGAGTGTGTTTTTCAAATCTCTTTACTGTCGAGAGGGGGCAAATGCATTGAATATCATGGACGTTCAAGTCTCGCCGGGAACGCCAGATTTATTCGTTACCACGACAGTGTCGCTCTTGAGAGATTTTGTTATTGAGGGGTTCAAATGTATAGGTGTAAATGAAAGCGCGATAACTTAAGCTTCTAAAGCTGCTCAACCAAGTGGCACTTAACGTTCTACATTTACATTTACAAAAACAAGAAATGAAAAATTAACATACACGTGGATACGTCTGCTTCAGATTGAACGCAATTACTGTTTTATAGCTTAAAATATCGTACGTATGCGATGCTATGTCGAAAATATTGACAGAATGCGATGCTCTATTTGATTTATTTTTTCGTTGAAAATAGTGAGGTTAATCTTTGACGAGAGTGGGAACTCCATCGACATCTGTTAAGAAGACGTTGTCAGAGGTAATAGGGAGGGGGGGGGGAGCGGGCCAATTTGGCTGAGTAGAAGATGAAGAGCACATCAGTAGCGTAGATGGGAGGGGGGGGGGTGTGAAGGGTTCATAACTACTTTCTTCCCGAAATTTTTCTGGTATGCATGTGTATGCATATACGCACGCATACAAACACGCTCATCAACATACCTAAAGCCTGGTTGAGGCCGGTCTGCCCACCCCCTCGAAAGCTTAACATTTTGTATATCTATACACGCGCACGTACAAACCCACCTAAGAACATACATGGAAGAGGGTCAACCCCACTGCCCTCCCCCGCCAAAAAAAATCCGGCTACCTTCTGCCTGTCACGGAGCATGTTTTTACGGGTATGAATATTTATGTGAGAGGTTTGTATACGTCTCTAAGCAGCTAATAAATATATTGTGACGGGGCGAGTTCTAGGCTTATAGGATAGCGTCCACCGAGAATCGCCAGCCGAACAAGATGGCTGAGCTGCTTCTCGCGCAAGCACCTAACGCTTAGGCGTCTTCTTTATCTTCGCAAAGTGCCACGCTTGCTTCTGTCGATGATGCATCGTAACATCACTCCCCTGCGGCGATAGCGCCGTCACGGCGCTTAGTACGGCGGCGACGAACGAGCAGGGTGATACGGTTTGAGTCTGGAAACGTGTACAACGTCCGTCTGGAGTGAGGGGGTCGAAGAGGCATTGTTTATGGGTGCTATCTCGTAGCTCACGTCACTGAGTTGTCGTAACACTTTGTAGGGACCATGGTAGTGTGGTAGTAGTTCCTTTAATAAGCCGACTTAGTTTGGTGACCAGAGAAGTACCAGAGACCCCGGCGAGAAGTGCACGCTTTGGTGGCGACTGTCATAGCGGTCTTTTCAGTGATGGAGAACTTCCGTTCGGCAGTTGAAAGGAGACGACTGGCGTAAGCAATCGCGTGGTCCTTCCTATGCTGTCGTTTGCCAAGGACCACCCCAATATCATGGCCACTGGCATCGGTCCGAAGCTCTGTAGGTGATGCATGGTCGAAATAGGCCAGTATTGGTGGCGTAGTCAGCAGATGGATAAGAGCCGAAAAGGCGTCCGCTTGCTCTACGCCCCATGAGAAAAGAACATACTTCTTTAAGAGATAAGTAAGCGGTCGAGGGATGTCGGCGAAGTTGCGGAAAAATAGACAAAAATAGGAACATAGCCCTACAAAACGTCGGATGTCCTTGGTTGAGCGTGGTTCAGGAAATTGTACTGCTCGCACCTTGTCGGGATCTGGTTGAATACCAACGGCACTGACAAGGTGGCCGAGTATGGTGATTTGGCGACGTCCGAATTGACATTTTACAGAATTGAGCTGGATAGCGGCTCTTTGAAAAACATCCAGAACGGCTGACAGACGTGTTATATGGCTGTCAAAGGTAGGTGAAAAGATGATGACATCGTCCAAGTAACATAAGCAGATGGACCACTTATATCCTCAGAGATGGGAGTCTATCATGCGCTAGAAAGTTGCCGGCGCATTACATCGTCCAAATGGCATGACTTTGAACTGGTAGAGGCCGTCTGGCGTAACGAAAGCGGCTTTTTCACGATCCACGGGGTCGACGGAAATTTGCCAATAGCCGGACCGAAGGTCGATAGAAGAAAAGTATTGGGCACCATGGAGGCAATCGAGGGCGTCATCAATCCGAGGCAAAGGGTAGACATCTTTGTGGGTCACTTCATTTAAATGGCGATAGTCCACGCAAAAGCGCCAGCTGCCATCCTTCTTCTCAACGAGCACGACTCGGGAGGCCCAGGGGCTGGATAATGGTTCTATTATGTGTTTAGTAATCATTTTGTCCACTTCATTCTGAATTACTTGGCGTTCCTTGTGAGATGCGCGATATGGACGCCGCCGTATAGGACTGGCATCACCAGTGTTGATCTGGTGAGTCACTGCTGTTGTTTGGCTGAGAAGGCGGTGGTCAAAATCGAAAATGTCTCTATATGATGTTAGCAGACGACGGAGGCTGGCAGCTTGCGCTTGAGTGAGGTGGGGAGCAATCGTCTTGTTAATTTCATCGGCAGCCAGAGTGTGATTGCGGCCAAGACAGGGGGATGTAGTATCGGTGTCCAAACCAGTAACCTCGCAGCTGTCAAACGGAGATAGGGTGGCCAAAGACGTGTCTTGCGGAATAACTTGAGTCAAGAGACTCACGTTGAGTAGTGGTATAACCACTGTACTATTAGTGACGACGACAACAGTGTAATAGGGCAACGTCTCGGGCCATCGGTACGTCGACTGTAGGAGTTACGCGGTAGTCACCATCGGGCACATGACGTGAGCATGACAAAGTGACATATGTAGCAGCTTGCCGAGGCAAGCGAACGTGGTGACGAGAGCATAAACGGGGAGAATAGTCAGCTGGAAAATCGGCAAACTGCGGCAGTTCAAGCTGAAGAGCACCATTGGCACAATCAATGAGCGCAGAATGACGTGACAGGAAGTCCAAACCAAGTATTAGGTCATGAGGACACATTTCTATGACGGCAAACTGAACTAATGTAGGATGACCGGCAATAGACACACGGGCCGTGCACATCGCTTTAACGTCAGGGGTCCTCCATCAGCGACACGAAGTGTGCGGGAAGCGGCAGGCGTGAGCACTTTATGTAGGCGTCCGTGAAGGTTCGCGCTCATTAATGAAATGTGCGCTCCCGTATCTATAAGGGCAGAAATAGCCACACCGTCAACATCAACGTCTAACAAACTGTGTCTCGTCGGAAGCGTCAAGAGAGGATTTGTGGAGGGAGTCGAAAATGCGGCATCACCTCCGGGCGCTGCACCGATTAGTTTTCCGGGTAGGCAGCAGTGGGGTTGAATGGGGACGACGGCCTGCGGGTCTGCGGTGAGCGAGACGACTTGCGACGTCCTGGAGGCGAACGAGACTGACGACCATGTGGTGACGGAGATTGGCTGTTGAACCTTCCGTAGTTGTTTGGCGCAGAAGGCTGCGCGGCAGATACGAAGCTTGTGCTGTCCTGTCGGTAGTGAGGTCCAGATGAAGCCCGAGGTGGCGAGGACCAGCGGTAATTGCATTAACAGACGACATGATTGCTACGGTGGCAATAAAAACAGATTGGTCAATTGTCGATGGTTCTCCACGGAGCAGGGTCGCGAGATCGGGCTGTAAACTGCTGCTCGTGATAGGACGGGGGTGGACGCCATGAAGCTCGCTGCGGGCTGGGCACAGCGCACACCGAGGGAATACCTATGCTGGCGAGTTCTTGGCGGACGATGGCTTCAAACTTGTTAGCAGCGAGTGGGGTCGTCTCACTTGCAGTAGTGTGAGCCGGAGCAGAGGCAATGGCTTCAAGTTCGCGCCGTACGATTCGGGTCACCTGATCCAATGAATCTAGAGAAGGCGGCTGTGTTCTTGCACGGTCTTCGCAAGACGACGTTGCAGACGCGTATTCGGAAGGCGGGTGAACACGCCGTTAATCCGCCGGCTCTTCGCTTGCTCAAAGCGCCGACATTCTTTTATAATGGCGTCCACCGTAGAATAACTTTTGCAGATGAGGAGGTCGAATGCGTCATCCGCAATCTCATTAAGAGTATGTCCGACCTTGTCAGCCTCCGGCATCTCGGCATTGGCTTAGCGACACAATGCTAACACATGTTCTATATAGGAGACATAAGACTCAGTCGAGGTTTGCGCCCGAGACGCGAGCATTTTGTTCGCGGCCATTTTTCTTGCAATCGGCTTTCCGAACAGGTCCAACATTTTCTCCCTGCACACTGCCAAAATCCCAAGTTCTGTTTCATTGTTCTCATTCCACGATTTGGCGGTTCCCCTAAGACAGAATAACAGGTTCGTAGGCATAAGAGTCGGGCCCCATGGGTATTGAGTACTCACTCATTCATACTCTGCCAGCCAATCTTCAACGTCAATTTCATCTGGATCACCAGAACCGCTAAACGTGCCAAGATCCCGTGGGGGTTCGAGCACGAAGGTTGTGGTCGCAGAAGGAGATGTAGTTACCGCATCATCTCCGGCCGCAGGAACACCAGGAGCAGATGCAGACGCCGTACTTTCATTCATCGTTGTGGAATGACCCTACAATTGACGGCCGCTGCGAAGTTCCGTTGCGAGGCAGTTACCCAGCACCTCCACCAAATGTGACGGAGCGAGATCTAGGCTTATAGGATAGCGTCCACCGAGAATCGGCAGCCGAACAAGATGGCTGAGTCACCTCTCGCGCAAGCGCCTAACGTATACGCGTCTTCTTCATCTTCGCAAAGTGCCACGCTTGCTCCTTTCGATGATGCACCGTAACAATATGTATAGAAAGAAAACGTATGATAAAAGTAGGGAGGTTAACTAGACTAAGTCCACTTTCCTAGCCTACTCGGAGGAGAGGAGAATAAGGGAGTAAAAGAGAGAAAGAGAGAGGACGAGATGAACATTGCACACACGGTGCAGTGTTTCACAGGTGGTCGCTCACTGAAGTTGCCCTGAATAATTGTAAAAGGGCTCATGTGGCTTTCCGGCTAATGTACTTGTAGACCGCGCACCCAAGATCTCCTGAGCAAAAGAACGACCATCCGGTCTCCTCAAGGCACACTGTAGAGTCCGTCGGTTTCGTTCAAAGTCGGGACAATGGCAAAAGACAAGGTCAAGACTTTCTACAAAATTGCACTCATCGCAGTAGGGGGAGTCAGCCATACCGATGCGATATGTGAACGCATTGGTAAAGGCTGCGTCGACCCTAAACCTACACAACATTGCAACGTCACGTCGCGAAGTCTTTGATGGCAGCTGTAGTTGGAGTATTAAGCAGAGGTTCTACAATGGTTAGCAACTGAAGGCTTCTGGCTGCCCATAGTTCATTTGTTTATCAAGCTTTGAGGCTATACATGGGTAAGAAAAACAGAAATAAAGAGATAGAAAGAGATAAAAGGAAAGAGAAATAAAGGCATGAAAGGAGCGAGAAATAGAACGAAATGTTTATAAAGAGAGAAACCACTAACAGAGAACGGTTATAGTCGGTAAGCGAGTGAAAAGCGGTGTCTGTGACGTTGCAGGGAGCTGATCTTCAGCGAAAGCCATGTGACTGCAGCTCCCGTACTCCAGGCACCATGCAGAGTCATGGCCACCATTCCGGTGAGAATTATCGGCGCGCTGTGCTTCGACGCTTAATTCGCTCTAATCTTAAAAGTTTCCCAACGGAAGATTTTAGCAAGAAAGGAGAAAGTGGTACGTGTGTGTGTGTGTGTGTGTGTGTTTGTGTGTGTGTGAGTGTGTGTGTGTGTGTGTGGCAAAAAGCTGTCTCGCTCACACGGAATAGCTTTCTTTGCCGAAAAGTTATCAAGCTAACAAGATTTGCTAGATAAAAATTAACAAGATATGTTAATAAAAGAAAAGTCAACAAGATCGCCGGAGCAACAAAGGATCTGAAGGTATCAACTAAGAGGTATGCAACGTATAAAGACAGGGAATTGCGCTCAGCTGACATCTCTGCCGATAAGCTGCTCTCACAGCTAGACAATGAATATGGTAATTAGAAAAAAAAACACTGAGGTGGAAATAAATAATATCGCTCTTGTAAAAATATGTCTTGACTGTCTAGGAGTTCAACCCACCACGGTAGTCTATGGTTCTCGACTGCTGACCCGAAGGTCGCCGGTTCGAATCTCGGCTACGGCGGTGGCATTTCCGATTGAGGCGAGAACGCTTGAAGCCCGTGTGCTTAGATTTAGATGCACGTCGAAGAACCCCAGCTGGTTGAAATTTCCGGAGCCCTCCAGAATACAACGTCCCTCATAATCACATCGTGGTTTTGGAATGTTCACCCCAACAATCATTATTCTTGTGTAGGAGTTAGACGGCACCTTTGTTTGCTCACTCTAAAGGCGTACAACACGTCTTCTGTCACATGTGCGGTTTTCGATCAACATGATGCATTAACGAAAACGTACCGCAGTTATTTTTTTTCCTATTTGTTGTCAGAGGCTAGATTAGCAAATATTTCCCCACTTTTCGGAGGATGAAAAACAGTCTCCAAACTTATTTCAAGTTTTCAGAATAAAGATGCACGATCTTTGTTATTCTAACGTAGCGAAAACCTCCACGTGTTGGTAAAATAACCAAAATCGCACATGATCACCTTTATACTGTGAAAGAGAGAAAAGACAGCCCAGAATATGGAACAAGGCAAGCGCTAAGCTAATAGGTGGATAGCAAAATCGTGGCCCATTCAAAGAATCGTGGGCTACGGCGCTCTTAATTCTGCATTGAATTTCGGTTCGAGAAGCCACGCCGCCCGACAGGCATTCTTGCCAATTTGCTGTCGCTTTCTGCTTTCCTCACAAATGGCTGCTTTATACGTTGGATTGTTATGCAGCTTACATCAATAACAAATGATGCCTTTACGTGGCAGATGTAATGGTCTGAGCGATAATAATCCTATTCAAGCAGCATGCCCCTCCGGACGTATGTCCTGCGATAGCTTTAACACTTAGCGGTTATTTTGTGGCATAGGCCTTTCACACGCTCAGTGTTTCATAAAGTTGAAAGACCGTAGGGGATGCGGAATGGGCTATGCAAATTTATTGTGTCGGTGTATACTTCATCAGGCAGAATATGTAGTCAACCTACATTGAGAATTGGCACCTTGGGTTGATATGTGTGAGTGATTTTCAGGTGACCACAATTTGTGTTAGAAAATACCAAAACAAGCTGATTCTGCAGAAGATTACTGCGTGTTTCAAAGCACAAACGCGCTGGAAACCTGCCTCTCACCGTTCCTCGTGTTCGCCCATTTCCAGTTTTCGCTTCGTTCTCTGAATGCGCGAAATATCATGTATTCGCAAAAGAATTTAGAACACAATCACTAAGCAAGCGGCTAAAACGCGTCGCAGAATCGCACATGTTTCCTACTGTGTTACACAGCGCACCAGGCAAGTTGAAGTGGCGAAGGAATATGTCTCAAACCGGAAGTACTGTTACAGACGACACACCATTTTCTATCCGCATATTGACTTGCTCCGTTTTATTTCATCTACGTATTCCCTCCCGCAATAATTAATGCAAATAGGTAATTCCGCGAGTAAGTGCGAATATTTTGAACGCGCTGCTTGAGGTGAACTTTGCGCTTCAGCCACCAAACTGCAGGCATTCATTTCTCCCAGTCTTATTACATTATTGATGCCTTCACTGATTTCTTAGTCTGAAGCAAGGCATTCATTCATTCATTCATTCATTTTAAGTTGACATTCGTTTCATCTCCGGCAACTTAATGCTTGGCAGAATATCAGATTTGTATTCACTGAAAACTTGCTTCTTCTTCATTATAAAGCCGAGTCTGCCCATAATAATCAATCACCGTAACTCGAGATTAGCTCGACTATACTGACCTTCTGAATGGGAGGCACTGCAGCGTATCACGTGCTCGCGGCGTTTTTCCGCCACACCGTCGGTCCCCTGCAGAAGAGCCTGCTGGACAGCGAACCATTCCGGCAGCTCCTGGAGGCTATGAAGCTGCGCGTGTGCTCCAGACAGCGCGCGCTGCTCCAGGATTTCCAGACGTGCCTGACCTACACAATTGTGGCGCTGCTGTCCCCGGCCTGGAACAAAGTCGGACGGTACCTCTGCCAAGGTGCGCACCACGCCCGACGGATCTCTTTTTTTATACGGCGTAGTTACACATAGAACAGAGAGCCATGGCTGCACCCGTCCTGCAAAAAGTTGGCATGTTCAAATTTGCACGCGAACGCGGTTTCGACATCAGTAGACAAGTCGGCTGCAAGTGCCCCACCCCCTTCCCCTACCCGCAGCCTAAAGGAGCACTGACACAGACGTTTGAAGGCGAGATAACTCGTGAGATAGATTTTGTGTCTATACAAACACGCGTAATCTTCGAAGTATCAACAAATATTATTACCCAGGACACATTTAAAATTATTGTAAAGTGCATGTCGCGCCCTTGCACACGAAACGCGCCTTTGTTTTTGATGTAAACAATAAACTTCCACCTGCGCCCCGAGATAGCGTTGGCTGCCGTGATCTTTGCGAGCGCTCTCTACTTTAGCAGGCCTTTTCAATGGAAAGAGAAGGGCAGACTTACTGACGTCCTTGCCTTCACAGCGCATCTTGAGGTTGTCACTCACAATTTCGAATCCTCCTCCCCCCCCCCCAACCCCCCTTTGAAAAAGAGTTGTGCGCAATGCGCTCACGTACCCTGCTTTGTATGAAAACCAATCTGTGTTCCACTTCACTCGGCACTTATTGAAACCGAAACTGCGACTGTCTCCAAAAAATTAATCTTCGCAAGCTCAAGCCCACGAGATTTTAAGCAGCGTTGAGTGGGTCATTAGCCTTAAAGAAAGGACGAGATGCACACTTCGACTTGAAGTACTTAATTGATGAGGATTGGGGAGCACTGAGTTTTTATTTCGAGTTATCAGACAACAACAATAACAACAATACAAAAACACTATCGTTCAAACTAATAACATCCGTAGTTCTGGTACAAAAAGTTTATTACACGGTGTTGCTTTTTAGCGCTTCTTTCGTTTCTCGTTGACTGTAATAGAAAACTGAAAAAAAAACATTAAAGGGTGATCAGGCACTAACATCGCCCCGAGTTTGCGTTTATCTGGGCACAATATGTGCATAGGCATATACATCCACTCGTTAGTTTCATGTTCATCAGTGAACCTCATGTGAACGCGATATTATTGACGAGACTTTCAGAACAATAGTTCCCCAGTCCTAATTAAACTACGAAAGAAATCACACGGAGTACGCATTAAGAAAGAATTCTTTCTCGGACTACGATTTCGAAATGATGTACCCACGAATCCGTTTTGCGTCTCAAACAAAATAAAACATTTAAAATGTAATCAGTAAGTCGCTGGTAATTGCTTGATGCATTCAGAAGGTAGTTAATCTCGCTCATTTGTCTTTCTGTTTTTGTTTTCTTTCATTGACCTTCTCTTCTTTTTCATTTATTATTGTGCAGGGAGAGACTTCCTAGTTGCCGACGGCGTCATACCAGCAGTAGGTAATTGTGCTTTTCTGACTGCCTATCTTCCCTCTGTGTTTTGTTTATGAACTTCGAACGTGGGCCCACAAGAAGCTAAGACTGCAATAATAGCCGAGCCCTTTATGCCAGCCGTCGGTTCAAATCCACGAACGGTCGACTATCGCAATCATCACCATTAGACGGGACGCGCTATCTTCTTCCTCCTCTTCATCTTCTTCCTCGATCCCAGAACACGAGCGCCGATTTGCCCGGCTTGGCACTTGATAACTCCGGTGGGTGAGAGAGAAAAAAAAGCAAGTGTGAAATTCTTGAGAAAAGGGTTGAGTGATTATTTATAACGAGGCATGATTCGAACTAACGTACCTACGATGCAAAGGTGTGTATCGTAACCAGTATCGGCTATCCAGGCACGCTATGCAACGCAAAACATAGCCTTGTATAGTATACAATTGCAAGGGGGTGGGAAGGAGAAGTGAGAGTGAGGAGGAAAAAGGTGAGGGGAGAGAGTAAATTACATAGTTTAATAGAAGAAATGAATAGACAGAAAAATATAAAAGAAAAGAGAAAGAAAGGTAGATGGAGAGAGAAAGACAACGAAATGTTTATACACAAAGGAAAGTAAACGGCCACCAAGAAGACAATGGAAAAATAAAGAGAATGAAGAAAAAAGAAAGAAAGAGAAAAATTAAGTGAAACAGAGAAGGCCAACAAACCTAGCACTTTTTTCAAGTTTCGCGCCGCTATAGGGTGAAGGTGACGCAATGTTAAACGTATTTTTGAAAATAAGGATACGCTGTATTGAAATAGGCAATTTCTACAGTGGATGTTTATGATAGTCTCTTGTGGAGGTTGAATTTTCTTAAAAACAATGAAACTGCCGAATTCCGGAAGTCAGAACTGCCTAGTTTCACTCTTTTGTCTTTCGTTCATTAAAATACACACGTTTAGATAGTTTACACAACGAGACCTCTATTTTCAAATCATCTCTTTTTACGTCCCAAGACTGGCAAATACCGGCTACGGAAACAAAGATCGAGCTGACGCTGTGCGCTGTCGGCATCGGGCTGCGACACATGACGGTAAGTCGGTGCTAGGACCTCGTTGACTTTTTTTGTGATCATTCATACTGCGGAAAAAGTGGTACGAATACGAAGTTGAGAGTACAGTGAACAGTGCATGCGGTGCTCATTGAACATGATTCAGGTTATACTGAGACCTTTATTGCTAAGTATACTATAATAGTATCGATGTGTCAAAACCAACTATAGCTACAGCACCGTGACGCATGACAAACCAAGGATCCGTTGTTTTTCATTCGACAGAGCTGTCGGCTAGCCATCCTGATGCCCTTTCCTGATAATACATGTAGTATTATATAGACCCGACAGAGGAAAAGTAAACAAATAATGCTAGCTTATAGAAGGGCAACCTTGAAAATCTCGTATTGTAAGTGCACCTACCTACCCTGAATACTGTTTGATCCGGGAGAACTCTGACTAAATCGCTAGACTTGAGAACAAATAGTTTTTGCATCTTGTCCTTGTCTTGATGGCTTCAGCCACTGTGGCACCAGCAAATCCTAATAGTGGAATAAAACATAAAGCAAAGCTAGTACACCCTTTGGAAAGAACATCAGCAAACTGGGTTATGTTGGGCGAGGTTAGTGTACTACTACTAATACTACTACTACTATTTCTACTACCACTGCTGCTTCTACTACTACTATGTAGCACTACTACTAGTACTGCTTTTACTACCACTGCTATTATTAGTATTATTATTATTATTATTATTGCTGCAGCGAGTGGGTAGAGCACTGCTGCAACCACGAGTGTCAATATCTTTCTTTTAAATGTTTTAAATGAGACAAGAAAGCTCATAATTACATTACAATTCTTGCATATTGTTACCGCCCTCTAAAACAGAGCATTTATGTATTTGCTATTGAATCAGGTATCAAGAAAGCGGATTCATTGAATTAAAGCCGATGGACGACTTTTTCTTCCATACCATATATGTACGTACATCAACACTTTGCTCCAACTATTTCTCTGCTCAGCAATCTCCAACATCTTTTCGCAGCTGGTCGACCTTCTGAGGACGTTGCAATCAACCAAAACACTTTGGTTCCGCTGCTTGAGATTGAGGTTGCGATAGAGCCCATGAAGTGCTTCGTATTACCGAGGTATGGTGGTCACTGTGTTATCTCTTCCTACGCTTCTGTCTAAGGCTCGAGCGCTAGCACAGAAACTTTTCGAGCCCACGACCTACAGAAAACACTTGTACCTTCTCCAATATAGAAAGAACCGCACCTTGCCTGATCACTCACAATGCGCGATATGATGGTCAATCAGAGATAGGTCACCTGACGAAACAAAGTCGATCAGCTCACTACACGTCGGCGTCATTTTAGATGCGGAAGCATCTTATACTCGCGCCTTGTAGTGCGCCGTCCGCGCCGTCCGCACCGCTTCTCGAACATTCGACAGCTGACGCGCGCGCATGCGCCGTCGCGCCGTCGCCCACCATCTGTGCCGCGCGCGCTTCTCCTTCGAGAACATTCGACAGCTGACAGCGCATGCGCCATCGCCATCAGTGCCGCGCGCGCTCTTCTCCTTCGAGAACATTCGACAGCTGACAGCGCATGCGCCGTCGCGCTGTATATATACTCAAGGTCGGCGCTCGCTCGCTCAGTTGCCACTCGTCCGTTGGTTTGTACGGCGCGTCGACGTCCGAAGTCGCCGTAAATAAATGCCAACGAATCCACAAACACAATGATCGACGTCCCTTCGACCAGCGCCGCCCTTTCGCATACGTGTGTACGTGTTCACTCATTTAACACCCCCTCCTACAATCACGTTAACCAATTTAGCCATCGACCCAAGTAAGTCGCAATTTAACACCCCATTTCACAACCACGTTAACCATTTAGCCATCGACCCAAGTAAGTCGCACTTTAACACCCCGTTAACCAATTATATGCTCCGCATCCTCCTCAGTGTTCCCCCGAGGGAAGCTGCGGGCAATTTTTTCACTTGATGCGACACTCGAAGTTCACCGGTATCGAAGCCAGCATAAAAGACTGAATGTGCGCTAAATAATGTTTTTTTCTTTAAAATCAGTGGGAGGCCAAGCTCGTCCTCGAAAACCTGGAAGACCAGCGACAACTTGTCGCCAAGGCAGAGAGAGCAGTCGAAGGCAGAGGGTTCCAGGACTAGGGAAACCTCCCACCTTAGGGTGACACCGCGCCTCGCTCGGAATACTGTTTATAAATAAGCGTTTTTTTCTCTATCTTCTATAAAATCAGTCTCGCCAAGGTCAAATTTTTACTCACGAGAGTGATCTGTGGCAAATAAATGCACTGGAAGATATCAAAATGAGTCACAACAAACAAAAAAAGAAGTGTTTATAATTATTTGATTTCAAAATGACGGTGAACTGACGAAAAAACAAAGCTCCTTTACAAGGTCTGCTATCGCCTATATGACATTCTGACGTGCACGGGAACGCGAGTCGCATGAGTTTACCCGATAACAAATTTAGGTACTACTTATCCCCTTGAAGGAAAACTTATGCCCTTGAAGGAAGAGTATTAGAGATGGCCCAAGGCCATCTCATGTATTTTTTTTAATACATACATATTGAAAGCAAGAGTGCACTCAAGAAACCGAATGATATTCTGCAAACTTCAGGCAGAACGTTTATGTAGTACCTCACATATTTTACGACAATTGCCAAAAAATTGTTGAATTTTCAGAAGGATTAAAACGTGCGGAGTTTGCGAATCCGTAACTCAGCACCACAAACATATCTTTTTGAATTCTGTCAACCGTATCTGTCAAAATATCTCGATCAGACCAATGATAAACGGATTGATGACGTCTTGGAATTTCAGAAGGGTTTTTGCTTAAGTCGTGCCCCGCCTCGGTGGTCTAGTGGTTAAGGTATTCGGCTTCTCACCCACAGGTCGCGGGATCAAATCCCGGCTGCGGCGGTTACATTTTCGATGGAGGCGAGAATGCTGAGTCCCGTGTGCCTCAGATTTGGATGCACGTTAAAGAACCCCAGGTGGTTGAAATTTGCGGAGCCCTCCACTATGGCGTCTCTCATAAACATGATCGTTTTAGGACGTTATATCCCCCTTATCAATCAAATCAATCATTCCTTAAGTCCTGTACGGCCATATTAGCGGTGAATCTCAGAGAAGAGTATGATACATACTATTGCCGCTTAGATGTACTATATTAGGTGGAGTTTACAGAATTATCTTATGCATGTACAGAGTAGTAAAATCTGCACAAAATGTTTCAGTAGATGTCGCTGTATTCTGCAACTTTATTAAAAACTTACGGCTTAAATAAGAAAAAGTTACGAGCTGTTCCACTTTGTGTGAGTGGATGACTAGCGAAGCTGCGTAGATCACTCGGAATAGAACTGACATATTATTTTGATGCAAAGTGTAGAAGGACACAATGTTTTTTGTTAGTGTATGTTTTGTTTAAGACCAACCATCTCGATTTGCAGCCCAGATGCGCCATGCGCAGCTTATTTATCTTTGATAATCTTATTTATACATGTATTTTTTTAGTTAGTTTTTTTTCTGTTTATTTTCAATGTACTGGGGGAAATTAGTGGAATTGTTCTGTGGCACATACCTGCTAAGGGTTTTTCTGTTGTGTTGTTCACAAGTAGCTTTTCGCTGAGTTGCGAATCGCCTATACTTATGTCCATCACTGTACAAGTTCACTTGCTCTACAGTCACTTCATTTTAGCTTTTTTGTGAATGCCACAAACCTCAAAACAATGGATGTCCACGTGGGCTTGTTTTACGAGCATCACATAATTTTCAGATGACAAGTGTTTTTCTCGTCTCTCCGCGTTCGCTATGTGCAAAGGCCTTCGATCGTGCCCGCCAACTCAGCACTTAGCAGTGAAATGCTCAGCCACTCAGTGATGTCATAGCTCCACGTATAGAGCATAAGGAAGTACAAGCCATCGCGCAAGATTGAAGCGACCTGTACGGAGCGCTACAATTTACACAAACAACCATGGCAGCTGAAGTAAGTCAACGTATGGTAATGCATTCCGTTGTATATAAGCTTATGCGTCAGGGTCCGAATGAAATCATGAAGTATGCGGCTGGAGCTCTCGCATACTTCCAGGAAACAAAGGTTTCCCATCTTATGAGGAGTGCTAATTTTAAACAACACAAAATTTTAATTATTGAGCTGTGACAGACAGCGTAATTGTTTTCTATGGGCAAGATCGTTCAAAGTGGGGAATATTTCTTGTACTAAAAATGACAAATACAATCGACTAGTTACCGAAAATTTCCTAATTGTCTTTTGACACAATTCTTTCAGTGTGGATATTGCAATTAACGACTGGTAGCCAGTGAGTTGGCTACGTGTTTACACTTGGAAGAAAATGTGCCCCACGAAACTTTCTGTCTAAATATGCCATGTCCTTTTTTTAAACAAAACCTCTTGAGTATGCCTCATGGCACCTAAAGGTCATGCATGCTGTTCCCGACGTTAAGAATAAGCACGTCGAAACTGGTCTCACATTGAATATTCCTTCGAAGATGATGCGCTTTGCGCATTATCTCTCTGTACTCTACAAAATGTAATATTTGCCCTCAAGCCACCGCTTTAAAGCGCAATTATTTCCTGTTGATTATTTGTTGATCCTGTTGATCAATTGTAGTTTTCTTCCCAGGCGTATCATGTTCACCGCTCGGAGGCATAGAAGTCGAGGACTCCGATTGTTCCACGTGTTGCCACTTTTCTGAATTGTAATGGAAAGAAATAGAGCCGGTACATAGGGGAATCTGTCGCACACAATATTTGTCGTTTATTAAGTTTATTGTGCAACGATTCGCACCTGAACTGAAAAAAAAATTAAACTTGACGAAACATCACGAAAAGCTATGTTTGGCGTAATTGTGTCTCGATTTCATCAGTTGTTTCATTCGTGATGTGCAATGATGCCCGAGAGTTTCAAACTCGTTTTATTGTTCCCGTTACGGCATGGATATTGCAACAGCCATTGCAGTGTCATTCAAACTGTTCCCCGAATGTCGCTTCAGAAGATTTAAGCGCCTGAAGAGGTTCGAGAAGAAGACCGTAAATGCGCTATAATGCGCTGCATTGACTTTACTCCTCCGATGACCGCACACATTCCGTGCATGTACTCGCGTTATGAAAACAAACATCGAGTGTAGTAACGGACCATTCGCGTAAGATAAAAAAAATGCAAGTTCAGAGTATACGTGGTGCTAAAGCTACTTCTTTGTGAGAAATGCTGTCCCCCCTCCCCTTTACACACCCTTCCACCTCCACCCGACTTTCGAGAGCAGTCACCACCCGTGGCACATCGGCAAATAAACAGCTGAGCTGAAGTTTCCTCTCAACTGAGTAGCCTAGTGATTCTGTCACTGATATCAATACGTTATCCCTTACGTCTACAGGGAGGTTCGCCTTCTGTGCAAAAGCACAATGTGTGGTATTAATTGATTTCGGTGCAAGCACACTGCGTGTGGTGCGTTTTCGTCTTGGATGCCCGAAATTGCAGTGGGCGCCACTCAGCAGGGGCTCTATAGGCTCAAACCATTACGTTTTGTTCTTAATACATCGTGACTGACATCAAGTTTACATAACCGGCGAAGTAGGCACGTGCGGGACTCGCAACGCGTCGTGAAAACGCCAAACAGGCGCGTTTCCTGCAGGCAGAAAGTTATGTTTTCTTCCTTCAAAAGCGAATTGCATTAAGCTATCTGCTCTGTCTCCACGGCTGTTGCATTTCGATGAGCGCGTGGTCAAATATTCCCAGAGTGTCTGTAACACCCTGTCGACCTTGGCAGTTCGCTCACAAATACATAAGTAAATAAATGAGTCAATTATTTTTTTACGTCTTCCAGTAATCTCCGCCCTGCTTGTCATGCGGTGCCTTGCAATGAATAAGGTGGCTGGCAAAGAGGCGTTAAAAGAAAAAAAGGGTGTTTGCACAGCAAAAAACAGCTTGCGAAAAAATCCCGTTATTGCACACAAGGAGTCTCGAAAGCATTACATGACTATCATTTAACGTAGTTATTGTACGTAAATTATTTTTTTTGAGCTGCCAGGAATGACACAGACTAGAGAACCTACACTCTAAAAACTGCGGACGGTATCCCAGGAGTAAAAAGGTCAAGCTACTCTTCAAAGTGTTCCTCTGTTCTAGCAAAACATCACATTCATTTTCACTCTGTGCGAAATGAGAGAGTGAAACTTTTTTTACTCTACCTATCTCTGAGAGAGTAGAGTATCCATATACTCTCCAGGCATGAGAGAGTAAAACGTGGCTATACTCTTGATCTGACTTACATAAAGATGCCTCGGCACACCGCGAGTGATTATAACCACCTAATAAGCACACATATGCAGTAAAACGTACTGCATTTCTTTGTTGAGACGTTAAAGATGATCAACGAAAAGAACAGTGTTTTCAGCGCACACCTGTGAACTTCATCGCCTAGGAAAGCACTTGGAACTCCTAATAACTCTATTTTTAGTTTCGGATCTGTGTACTGAAACAAGCGAATAATACCTATTAAATCGGTCACGATTTTAATTCGAAGCACTTGGCTATGACAGTTTGCTTATATTAAAATTGTGGGCGCAGTCACTGACCCTTCTTCACCAATTAGACGTGTCAACATCATTTCTTTAATTTCCTCATCTGTAGATACGATCATCAGGGTGTGCCTGCTCGAGCTCATTCTATTGGCGCCTTCAGCAAAAGCGAGATATGTGAACCCTATAGCCGCAATGTTAACAGATGGGGTGAGAAGGACGCGGCATGGTGTAATATGGCTGTGGACGCATCGGTGGTGACACTGACGCCACAGGTACACGGCCACCTGGTGTATCTTTTGGGATAGTGGTGGGTGCTGAGAGCGCCGAAACTTCGGCGTGCCTTAGTACCTGAAGAGGTCTGGATTTGGTGGAACGAGGTAGATGTGACGCAGATGCAATAGCCCACAACTATAGGCTGTAGCTGAGGGTAAAGTTGATGGTGGGGCGCAGGAAGAGCAGCACCCATGAAGCACCTCACGAACGATGCCGCGGACCAGAGAACAGATGTCTAGGGCTGCAGGAAGACGAATGTCCGAGGCATCGTATCAGAGACGAAGAGGCTGAACTTTGTCTAGACTATGGAAAACCGTGATGACATCTTGAGCCGTGGTAGGATTTTTCGATGAAATGGCGTTGAAAGCGACCGTATTTATGCATTTGATAATATGGCGTATTTGGTCGTTTTGAGGCATAGATGAGTTTACACGCTTGCACTAAGCAACACCTTTCTCAGTGCACGAGGTGTATGATTCAGCCACCAGTTGAATGCCTTCAGCAAGCTTCTTCGTTGCTGCCTTCGCGCGAACACTGACGGAACCAAGAATCCGACGAAACTGCCGTGCGAATGTGTCCCAGTCGGAAAGATGTTGGAGGTTGTTCCAAAACCAGGCTTTGGCAACTTCAGTCAGGCAGACATGAACCGCACGTAATTTGTGTAGAGTATTCCACCTGTTGAACTAGCTGACTAGGTCATAGGTGTGTAGCAATTTTCAACGCCATCCCCTTCGAGACCCGAAAACACTGGCGGATCCCGTTGGTGGCTGTGCATTGCCAGAGTCGACGTCGGAGGTTGCACTGAGCCGGCGGTTTTGGATGACCCAGGATAGTCTTGCACTGCCATGGCAGGTGGTAGTAGACGACGACCCGAGCGGAGCTCCATTGATAACGTGCGAGAGAACTTGTGGATCGAGAGGCACCGTCCACTATATATGAGGAATAGCTTTATTCGAGAAAGAGCTCGAGCTGGCACACACTGATGATGGTATCTACAGATGAGGAAATTATACAATTGATGACGATACGTCCCATTGATAAAGAAGGGTCAGTGACTGCGCTCTCAATATTCATGTTTAACGCTACGACCATTGAAGACGGAGATGCTGCCGTAAGCCTAATGCACGTATACGGCTACAGTTGCAGTGGCTTTAGTGATTGAAGGGGAATAGGTACGTGACAAAAAATGGCTAAAAATAGGTCCAAGGATGTGAAAAAGAGAACTCAATTGTTTTATGCACGCTTCATGTGCGCAATGTTTCACACACAGAAATTACTAACCACTTAGCGAGTCAGTGGAAATGTCGTTCATATAATCATCTGCGCTAATCTTCTTTTTCTTCAGTGAAAACGTGTCGGACAGACATTCGAATCTCATGAAGCACAAAACAAATGCATTAAACATGTTACCTACTGTCCGGCTGCTTTTGATAACAGTGGAGATACTCAACTCTGCACTTTTTAACAAGAAAATGCAAACAGATCACAAACATTACCTATAACAAGAAAAATACATTGTGCTTACCATGTCAGGCTCACAATGTGCAGTTGTCTAGAGGTTGATGGTTCGAATTCTACTTAGTTGTTTTTAGATGCGGAAGCATCCTATTCTCGCGCCTTGTAGGGCGCCGTCCGCGCCGTCCGCACCGCTTCTCGAACATTCGACAGCTGACGCGCGCGCATGCGCCGTCGCGCCGTCGCCCACCATCTGTGCCGCGCGCGCTTCTCCTTCGAGAACATTCGACAGCTGACAGCGCATGCGTCATCGCGCCGTCGCCATCTGTGCCGCGCGCGCGCTTCTCCTTCGAGAACATTCGACAGCCGACAGCGCATGCGCCGTCGCGCTGTATATATACTCAAGGTCAGCGCTCGCTCGCCGCTCGTCCGTTGGTTTGTACGGCGCGTCGACGTCCGAAGTTGCCGTGAAATGAATGCCAACGAATCCACAAACAGAATGATCGACGTCCCTAAGCCATCGTCTTCAAAGTTCGTCGCAATAAATAAAACACCGCCCTTTCGCATACGTGCCGTACGTGTTCACTCATTTAACACCCCATTTCACAACCACGTTAACCAATTTAGCCATCGACCAAAGTAAGCCGCAATTTAACACCCGTTAACCAATTACATGCTTCCGCATCCTCCTCAGTGTTCCCCCGAGGGAAGCTGCGGGCAATTTTTTTACCTTTTCTTTTTTTCTGTGGTGCTCGTCTTTAGCCATCCTGACCATCCGACGTGCGAGAAAGTCTGCAATGAATATTGTAACTGCGAATGAATCCAACTCTCCCCTCTCACCCGTAACCTCTGGCGTTCTCCAAGGATCCGTTCTTGGCCCACTACTCTTCCTGATTTACATTAACCATTTGCCACATAACATCTCTTCTTCTATTAAACTTTTCGCCGATGATTGTGTTATTTACCGCGAAATTAAAACCCCTTCTGACCCCCTTGCCCTTCAGTGTGACTTTGACAATGTTTCATCTTGGTGCGATACTTGGCTAATTAACCTTAATGTTACTAAATGCAAAGTAATGAGAGTCTCACGTCGAACATGTAATATTTCTACTAACTACGTACTTAATAATTCTCCCCTTACTAAAGTTAGCTCTTACAAGTACCTTGGCGTTACAATTTCTGACAACCTTTCCTGGCAGTCTTACATTGACCTTATTAAAAACAATGCTAACCGCACACTTGGTTATTTACGCCGTAACTTCTCCCTTGCCCCGATGCAACTGAAACTTCTGCTCTACAAAACATTAGTCCGACCAAAGCTAGAATATTCATCATCTGTATGGGATCCTCACGTAAACATTCATATCAGTAGCATCGAAGCAATTCAAAATCGCGCCGCTCGTTTCATTTTGTCGAACTATTCCCGTACAGCAAGCGTAACCCATATGAAGTCAACCTTAAATCTACCTAGCCTATCATTTCGCCGCAAAATATCGCGCTTGTGCCTCTTACACAAGTTGTACCATACCATGCACTCACTGAGTAACTCGCTTTTTTTTGCCGCCATCCTACATTTCATCCTGCAGCGATCACCACTTCAAAGTTGGAATTACAAGCAGCCGTACAAACCTCCATTTTAATTCATTCGTACCCAAAACAAGCACGGACTGGAATCACCTTCCCGCTTCCATCGCATCCATCACTGACCCGGCCAACTTCAAGAGTACCATAAACGCATACCCTTTTTAAACATGCTCCATTTGTTTGTACAGATTGTTACTTGTTTTAGATGCGGAAGCATCTTATACTCGCGCCTTGTAGTGCGCCGTCCGCACCGCTTCTCGAACATTCGACAGCTGACGCGCGCGCATGCGCCGTCGCGCCGTCGCCCACCATCTGTGCCGTGCGCGCTTCTCCTTCGAGAACATTCGACAGCTGACAGCGCATGCGCCGTCGCGCTGTCACCATCTGTGCCGCACGCGCGCTTCTCCTTCGAGAACATTCGACAGCTGACAGCGCATGCGCCGTCGCGCTGTATATATACTCAAGGTCGGCGCTCGCTCGCTCAGTTGCCGTTCGTCCGTTGGTTTGTACGGCGCGTCGACGTCCGAAGTCGCCGTGAAATGAATGCCAACGAATCCACAAACACAATGATCGACGTCCCTTCGACCAGCGCCGCCCTTTCGCATACGTGTATACGTGTTCACTCATTTAACACCCCCTCCTACAACCACGTTAACCAAGTTAGCCATCGACCCAAGGAAGTCGCAATTTAACACCCCATTTCACAACCACGTTAACCAATTTAGCCATCGACCCAAGTAAGTCGCACTTTAACACCCCGTTAACCAATTATATGCTCCGCATCCTCCTCAGTGTTCCCCCGAGGGAAGCTGCGGGCAATTTTTTTTCACCACTCCTCTCTGTAACCCCTTGTGCATTGAGAGAAAATAAATCAAATGAAATGAAATATTGAAAAGCCCAATTTCTGTTATCTTTTTTTCGTGAGTTGTACTGCTACTCTCTTCGGTGGGTCATGCTACTCTGCTTCGAGCAGCGTTATGTTACTCTGCTGAGGGGTAGTGTTTTGACCCGTTCTGGGGGAATCACTGCACTTTGCCTCAACAAGAGGTGATTTACTCTGAAAAAGAGAGCGAAATATGGGACAAGAAAGTACTCTCCCAAAAAGAGTGCCCGGCACTCCCTTAGTTTTTAGAGTCTATGGCACTTTATTACGAAATGAAACAACATCAGCTAACCCCCCCCCCTGTTGTAGCCTTATATTAAAAAAAACAAAATTCATTCCTTTTGCAATCTGCCTTGAGTAGATGGCCGCTGCCAAAATAATGGGCAAGTAGCGATTTTCCAACCCACGGGAACACTCTTGAGCAATTCTGAAAAACTCGAGGTGTCGTTGGACGCAACATTGCCTTGCTGAGTGCGTACGCGTCTTTTAGATGCGGAAGCATCTTATACTCGCGCCTTGTAGTGCGCCGTCCGCGCCGTCCGCACCGCTTCTTGAACATTCAACAGCTGACGCGCGCGCATGCGCCGTCGGCCACCATCTGTGCCGCGCGCGCTTCTCCTTCGAAAACATTCGACAGCTGACAGCGCATGCGCCGTCGCGCCGTCGCCATCTGTGCCGCGCGCGCGCTTCTCCTTCGAGAACATTCGACAGCTGACAGCGCATGCGCCGTCGCGCTGTATATATACTCAAGGTCGGCGCTCGCTCGCTCAGTTGCCGCTCGTCCGTTGGTTTGTACGGCGCGTCGACGTCCAAGGTCACGGTGAAATGAATTCCAACGAATCCACAAACACAATGATCGACGTCCCTTCGACCGGCGCCGCCCTTTCGCATACGTGTGTACGTGTTCACTCATTTAACACCCCCTCCTACAACCACGTCAACCAATTTAGCCATCGACCCAAGTAAGTCGCAATTTAATACCCCATTTCACAACCACGTTAACCAATTTAGCCATCGACCCAAGTAAGTCGCACTTTAACAACCCGTTAACTAATTATATGCTCCGCATCCTCCTCAGTGTTCCCGCGAGGGATTCTGCGGGCAATTTTTTTGACATCGCTACTTTTCGCTGCGTTGTGACGTCGCATGAGAGGTATAGGGATACGCGACAAGTTTCTTGATTTCTCACAGGATTCGCAGAGCTTCGTAGTTTTAAGCATCCTGTTCAATACGTTTTCTCTAAGATGATACCAACTGAATCTACTCTTCTTGCTCAGATGAAGCTTATATCACATCAAGCTTATATAGATGAAGCTTATACCGACGTATTACTCGTCTGCTGAATCCAACAATCTAAATGTTAAGCTCGCGTAGTCGCAAAAGCGCGTGGTTGGAGTATCGTGTGAAGTACCATACCTCTCCCGTATTACGTGATATTTTGACAAAGCACAATATCATGCAAGTTACTTTCATGTACCCTGGCAATTAATGCCGGAAATACTAACTCGGACTAGCTCGTCATAACATCGAAGCGCCGGAAACACTAGCCGGACAAAAAAAATTGCCCGCAGCTTTCCTTGGGGGAACACTGAGGAAGATGCGGAGCATATAATTGGTTAACGGGGTATTAAAGTGCGACTTACTTGGGTCGATGGCTAAATTGGTTAACGTGGTTGTGAAATGGGGTGTTAAATTGCGACTTACTTGGGTCGATGGCTAAATTGGTTAACCTGGTTGTAGGAGGGGGTGTTAAATGAGTGAACACGTACACACGTATGCGAAAGGGCGGCGCTGGTCGAAGGAACGTCGATCATTGTGTTTGTGGATTCGTTGGCATTCATTTACGGCGACTTCGGACGTCGACGCGCCGTACAAACCAACGGACGAGCGGCAACTGAGCGAGCGAGCGCCGACCTTGAGTATATATACAGCGCGACGGCTCATGCGCTGTCAGCTGTCGAATGTTCTCGAAGGAGAAGAGCGCGCGCGGCACAGATGGCGATGGCGCGACGGCGCATGCGCTGTCAGCTGTCGAATGTTCTCGAAGGAGAAGCGCGCGCGGCACAGATGGTGGGCGACGGCGCGACGGCGCATGCGCGCGCGTCAGCTGTCGAATGTTCGAGAAGCGGTGCGGACGGCGCGGACGGCGCACTACAAGGCGCGAGTATAAGATGCTTCCGCATCTAAAAGCAAAGACAACGTACAGGCGCTAACCGAAAGACTGCGGCAAGTGAAACAATCTCATCTTGGCCATGTACAACAAATTCTTCAGCTCTTGCTGTTTGCATTGCCGAGCGCAATTGACAGCGCACAGATAGAAAATTATTTCAGCATATTGCAAGCAGCGAAGATGTGCCCACTTCAGTAGTTACCAAGGTGGATCAGTCAACGGTGGCTTTAGAAGTTGTGGATTCCAAGCACACGAATTCGCGGAAAGCTGTCAGCCTGCTTCAAAGGTGACAAGTGGTAAACGGCGCTTGTTTTTTCTAGTTGGGGACCATAAAGCAGCACATAAACCCTACAAAGCATACTGCGACGATCCCTACCAAGCAAATAGGTGGTACTGGTTTCGAATGAATGCATTACACAAACAGATGCCTAATATCAATTCTAGTGATGGTCCTTGTAAAGCCTGAATTGTGGTATAGTCTATGCTTCATAGGGTTCTAATAAAATTCGCATATGCATTCGTATTCAGTTATGTGCATAGGGGTGCTCACCATGACTTCTAAAAAATGTGAATGCCATAGCCTGCTTTCTAGCATGCTTCCGTTTTTTTTTCGTGCACCTCTTTACTGAAATCTGCGTGCTTTTATCCCCTCGTCTGCCTTTTTTATTCGTATCGCATTGTTTTCGTCCTCTTAGTGCGTATTTAGCGTCTTTCAGTGCGTTTCCGTGCTTTCGCTGTGTAGAATAACTCAGCCATATATTTATTGCTGATCACCCGTCTCTGATCCAACTGGGCAGATGCAACATATATCCCAGATGGGGTTCTTCACGCAAGTTTAAAATCTTCTCTGATGTATCTTTTTATTAAGTTACAGGAAAACTTACAGCTTATCATTCCTTATCGCAACAGTTTGTTCTGTATTGGAGCACACGCCTATTAACTCTGATCTACTGGTGCAGTACGGCTACCGCCTCCCGGGCAAGGCGAGCCAAGGATGACATACGTGAAGGTACGGTTCCAAACGAGACACGACTGCCGCCACTACGTATACCCGATCCTGTGCGTGCGTCCCACAGAGTCGCCGCCCTTGGCGCCCATCAATCCTGATCCCATCATTGGCTCTTTCCTGCAATGCGTCAAGCTCAGGATGGGCCAGCTGTATGGCGAGCCGTTCTCCATGGTGTCACGTAGCCCAGCGTTCCCCACCCCGCCGCTGCACTGGACGGCCAAGGACACCCAGGTGGGTATTCACGAGACTCGAAAGCCCAGAACGGTGTGAACGTTATGAGCGATGTGAGCACTGTCGCATAGAGTTTCTTTGTCAAGCCGCTACTGTATATCAGAGCAAATGTATCGCATGTATAGCAGTGGAAGAGCTGTCGACTGATGGTATATATATATATATATATATATATATATATATATATCTTGTTCACCATTGCACCATTGCACATCGGCGCTAGCTCTGTGCCAGTGAGAGAAAAGACGACGAAATTCATGTGTCGCGCTCTCGGCCTCCTGTTTTCTGTGCTGCAGCTGTCTTGCTTGCCCTGGTGAGTTTTTTGCTGAAACTTCTCCGAAGAACACGCTTGTTACATTTGGTGGAGGTGCTGGGTAAGGAGCGGCGTCCTCAGCCATTCCGGGGGCAGATGGTAAAGTACGATTGCGGAGCTAAAGTATGAAAAGGGGGACACCTGGACGCCCGACTGGACGCCTAGCTTGCTAGGATTTACGATTACAGGAGTATGATATGCGTGTGATTTATCGCTCTGGACGAAAATACTCCGACACTGACGCCCTATCTCGATCACCACTGCCTTCCGACACTGCCGGCTCAAAGGCTTCCACATGTTACTCATCATCTCTGACCATCACCAACAAGCGGGAAGAACAGCACAAAGATCCCTGGATCGCATCCCTGCTTGAAATTTTGTCTCAACGGGCCCCAAGCTCCAACTCACGCACCCTACGTCGTCAAGTCCAACACGTCGTGAAGGCTTGCTTTATTGTCGCAATTACCTGACCGACGGCCGCAGGTGGCTCCTCGTGATCCCCCGTAATTTGTACGCGGACTTTCGCAGTGCCTTCCACGACGACCCTCAGTGCGATCACGCTGGCTCGTTCAAGGCATACTGGCATCTTCGCCTGAGGTACTACTGGCGAGGCATGTATCGATACGTTCGCCGGTACGTTCAGTCGTGCCCTGCGTGTCAACGTCGCAAGGTTCCTTCTCACAGCACCGCTGGTCCTCTACAGCCATTGCCCTGCCCTGCCCGACCATTCGACCGCGTCGGAGTCGATCTCTTCGGTCCACTCCCGACCAGTATTGATGGCAACCGCTGGATAATAGTCGCCATTGACCAACTCACGCGTTTCGCAGAAACATCTGCGCTACCAGCCGCCACTGCGAAAGACGTCGCGTGGTTCCTTCTTCGTCATTTCATTCTGCCCCATGGGGCCCCACATGAATTGCTTAGTGACCGTGGCCGCGCCTGCCTCTCAAATGCCATCGAGGTTCTGCTCAAAGAATGCCGCATTGTACAGCGCACCGCTTCCGCATACCATCCTCAGACTAACGGCATGACACAACGCTTCAATCGCACCCTTGCCGACATGCTGGCGATGTACATGTGGGAAGACCACACAAACTGGGACCGTGTACTTCCTTTCGTCACCTACGCTTACAATTCTGCTCTCAAACTACCACTAGCTTCTCTCCCTTCTTTCTCCTGTATAGACGTAAACCTTCATGTTCTATTGACACCATTCTACCGTACCAACCGGCGGTTTCTGAGGGCAAACCCATCTCTCAAGCTGCTGCTTACGCTGAAGAATGCCGTAAACTGGCTCACTCGTACACCACGCAAGATCAGTCGCGCCAAAATTCCGTGATGGCATAGCTACGTTTGATGCCCATAACTCCCCAAGAAAGCTGGTTTGGCTTTGGGTTCCGTCTACAACTGCCGGACTTTCCGCTAAGCATTTGTCAAGGTACCACGGTCCTTACCGCATACTGGAGCAGACATCTCCCGTAAACTACGTCATCAAGCCGGTCAACCCATCGCCCGATCATCGCTGCCGAGGCCGCGAAGTAGTTCAAGTCACGCGACTTGAACCCTGCTACGACCTACTTATAGCGTCTTTTCTTAAGTCACCGTCGCCAGGATTGCTCTTTTTTTTTCGGGGAGGAAATCGTACCGGCGCACATCGGCGCTAGCTCTCTGCCAGTGAGAGAAAAGACGACGAGGTTCGTATGTCGCGCTCTCCGCCTCCTGTTTTCTGTGCTGCACTGTCTTGGCGAGTATATATATATATATATATATATATATATATATATATATATATATATATATATATATATATATATATATATATATATATATATATATATATAGTCATCGCAGTCATAAGCAGCCTTTACGCACTCGAGTACAGAGCATGAATTTACAATTCCCGTCAGGTGAAGCAAGCCACATGCTCACAGAAAGACCACGTGGTCGTGTTCCCAACCTTCCACCTGGTTTCTCATCCGCGGATATATCACCAATGCTCAACTCACCGCTGCATAAAAGAATTGAGTCCGCTATTAATGACCGAGATGCATTCAATACTTCATACCGCATGCGTACTTTGCAAACTGACTTGGCATTCAGCTCAGCAGTGCCACAAAGACAGAAGCATTCACAATCAGCATCTTGTGAAGGAAAGTCTTCTGCAGAAGCGTCTAGTGTTCATCAATTACAAGATCGAAGTGACGTGAATCCAGTATACAACCTCACTGCCAACAATGAAAACAAAAGCAGAGATGTGACTTCTGATGACACAAGTAATCTTCAGGCAACCACCAACAATGAACGATTTATGAATACAGAAGATTCAAGTGCACGAAACCCCGCACATTGTTTTATGCCGGAAACATCTGCCTTGGTTCACGTCGTAGAAGCCTGCGAAAGACTTCCTAAGAATCCTGACACAGCACAATCAATGTCACACCACAAGCAAGTCGACGAAACCAAGAAACTACAACGTCAACGTATATTTCAACATTGTCAACGACGAAAGGAAACCTCATCGAAACCACTTTTAAGGCTCGAAGAAAATTGCAAAAAGGCCCATCGTCATGAATACATTCTCCACCAAAGATCAAGAATGTGCCTTCCATCAAACCATCTGCGACATCGCCATAGAAAAAACTCCAAAAGCCACAAAAGCACCCCTTGTACTCGGCAGAAACACAGGCAGCGCCCAATCAACCTCGATCAACGCACGCGCAAGCTGCCTGCACGACCTGTGCCACGACGAAGAATTCTATGCCTACGATATTCGAACTGTTCATTCTGCAAGGTGTTCGAACCTCGTTTGTTCTTCACCAGAATGCCGGCTGCGATTTCCACTATCTCCACGTCTAAAGCATTCTTGTGTTATCCAGGACGCAACCATCAGCCTCGCCCACCAGAACTCCTGCGTAAACCGGACTGCTGCACTCTTTCCTGAAGTTTTGCGAGTTTACGGAACACCACGGGGCCATGAAACCAATTATGCATTTTGACATTTGTGACTTCTTAACCTCTCCTTGTTTACTTTTTGTTGTGCGTAATCCATGCGTTCTTTCGGGGGGAGGGGGAATCGTGTGACGTAAGAGGCGATCATTGGTAGAAGCCGAGGAGGAAGAAGTGAGATTGGAATAAACATGGGGTATGAGCCACGCCACGTCGCCCATTCATCGTAGCGTCATATATATATATATATATATATATATATATATATATATATATATATATATATATATATATATATATATATATATATATATACGGTCGATCCCGAATATACCAAACATATATCGAATTATTGTATATATCGAACATTCTAAACATCTCCTTGGAAATCCCATGCAAAAGTATAGCGCTGATGTTGTACACGTGTATCGAACTTCTGCTCACCGCCCCATGCGATACTCTCCTTGGAAACATCTCCTTGGAAATCCCATGCAAAAGTATAGCGCTGATGTTGTACACGTGTATCGAACTTCTGCTCACCGCCCCATGCGATATTTCGAACACTCCCGCGCGTCAAGCGCCTCTGCAAGTGCGCTTCGCCACTCCTCCTGGGAAGGTTCCGGCGACGAGTTCTCGTGCGCACTCCCGCGCTCGGTGAGAGAGAGGCTCCGTCGCGTCGCTAGAGTGACGATTGGACGCCTTAGCTACAGTGTACTAGAAGTACCTCAGCCGCGTGGTAAACAACGTGGGCGAGAGATTGCGGGCGATAGAAAATTGAGAAGGAAGGAGAATCCAGTTTCTGCGCGCTTGAGCCTGTTTGCTTGAGTGGCGGAGTGGTCCGCTCTCGCCGCTTGGCCAGTGGCAGTGGTTGCTCCGTCGCGAAACTCGTGAAGTGTGGTGCGTGTTTGTTTTGTTTTTTGCGGCGCCTGGTCACGCATTTCGGAGCAATGGACGCAAAAAAAACGTACGAAGTTGGATTTCTCAACAAAGGAAGATATCATTCGACGGGTGGAGGCCGGCTAAAAAAAATTCGTCGGTTGCCAAGGAATTCGGAATTCCTCGGAGCACCTTAAGCACAATATTGCGCCACAAAGCTGATGTGAAGGCGAAGGCAACGCAGTGCAGCCGTTCTGGAGCGTGTCTCATGCGAGCACCGGAATACAATAAGGTTGAGAAAGCCCTGTACGCCTGGTTCTTGGAGACTCGGCCAAAAAACATTCCTGTTGACGGCCCAACGCTCATGGAAAATGCAAAGTGGTTTGCAACCGCGCTAGGTGAAGACAACTTCACTAGTGGCACAGGATGGCAGCAACGCTTTAAAAATCGCTACGGCATCGTCGGGAAGACCCTATCGGGTGAAAGTGGGGCAACCAGAAGCTACAACAGCATTGAGAAGTGGCTGTCCGACGAATGGCCAGACATTTGCAACACCTTTTCGCCGTCGCAAATATTTAATGCCGACGAATGGAAGTCGCCGAATGGAATGGAAGTCGCCGTTTGCATCCACTGCATTCAACTTGTTCGCTTCGCCGCATACAGATTCCGCCACACAGGGCCGGTCGATTTCGCTTTGCGAGCGATTCTTGCGCAAGAAATAATGTGTGTGTGAAAATGGGGTACCTATATGCAAACATCGTGATGCCAACCTGTATCACGTTGTCGCACATAATGTTGGTTAAGCCTGCCGGAAAATGATCGACAAGGAAAACGAGCGACAAGCTATCTGTATTTGGTCTTTATAGTCCCACACGCGTGATGTCTGGTGTTCGCTCTTCGTGTGCAAGGGCATCGGTGGCTCGTGTTCGCTCGCCACTCATGCAAACGTTTCGCAAGATATAAGGCGATACCTATAGCAATGGTCAATCGTGGACGGCACATTTTCTGTGCACGTAAGATTTTCTAAACATATCTGCGCCGCTAAACAGGGCGAGCCATCGCAACAAGTCCCATTTACAAAGGATTCCCAAGCTGCAGCACCATTGTAAATGAACATAATAAAAAGTCGACAACAGTCAACCAAGCCTTGCTGCTAAGCAAATTTAAGCTTCCAAACCAGCCTATCCCCTAACATACTCAACTCACGACATTGTGTCAGTTTTCATGAGGAGCAAGAAAAAATCTAGGGCTTAATGTGTCATAAATGATATAATTCGGATGCCCACCAAGAGTACGATGTGCTGCATGCTGTGTGTGTGTGCATGTGTGTGTGTGTATGTGTGTGCTTGTGCTTGTGTTTGTGTGTGCGTGTGTATGTGTGCGTGTCTGTGTGTGAACGGGTGTGTATGCTTGTGTGTGTGTTTGTGTAGGTGTGCATGTCTGCGTGCTTGTGAGTGTTTGTGCATGCGTGTGTGTGTATGTGCGTGCGTGTGTGTACTCATTTATAAGAATATGTGAGACAACACCGAGAAACATGGCTCCTGCGGCTAGGAGAAGCACGACAGGCGATGTCCTTTTGTCCGCAAAGGTTTTGTCCACTACACAAACATATTCTATATTTCGCACGAACAAAAAACATTTCGTGGTATAGATGCTTGTCTTTTAAATTTCAGCATAATTTATCGACGAATATTGCGCAATCGCACTGCCGCACGCACCGGTGCCCACCGTGGTGAACATCTCGTGTGCTTTACACCGTCAAGAGCCGGGAATTCTACCTGGATTGCGTGCTCCGGTGGGGCTAGACTTACCTGCGTGTCATGTTGATAGCAGAGTTTGTTAACTGCTTGTATATCGGGCTGAGCCGGATCAAGTTATCGCTGAATAACTGCACACGCTGTTATCGCCTTGACCATGGTACCCTTTCTTCCTTCTCTGTTTAATAAATATAAAAATTGGGGCTTGTCCACAAGTGGAGCCGGCTTTGCCAAAATTTGAAGGTATGTAAAACGATTGCAACAAAAACAATAACAAGAATCATGAAAATATAATGTATAAAGGGCACAAGTATGCATAGGTAATGATACATCATCATCATCATCATCATCATCATCAGCTTGTCTACGTCCACTGCAGGACAAAGGCCTCTCCCATGTTCCACCAGTTAACCCGGTCCTGTGCTTGCTGTTGCCAATTTATACCCGCAAACTTCTTAATCTCATCTGCCCACCTAACCTTCTGTCTCCCCCTACCCCGCTTCCCTTCTCTGGGAATCCAGTTGGTGACCCTTAATGACCAGCGCTTATCCTGTCTACGTGCTACATGCCCGGCCCATGTCCATTTCCTCTTCTTTATTGCAGCTATGATATCCTTAACTCCCGTTTGTCCCCTAATCGACTCTGCTCTCTTCTTGTCTCTTAAGGTTACACCTACCATTTTTCTTTCCATTGCTCGCTGCGTCGTCCTCAATTTAAGTTGAACCCTCTTTGTGAGTCTCCAGGTTTCTGCTCCGTAGCTAAGTACCGGCAAGATACAGCTGTTATATACCTTACTCTTGAGACAGTGGCAATCTACTTGTCATAATTTGAGAGTGCCTGCCGAATGTGCTCCACCCCATTCTTATTCTTCTAGTTACTTCAATCTCGTGGCTAGGCTCTGCGGTTATTACCTGCCTTAAGTAGACAGTCTTTTACAATTTGAAGTGCACTATTACCTATCTCGAAGCGCTGCTTTTTTCTGAGGTTGTTGCACATTACTTTCGTTTTCTGCAGATCCATTTTAAGACCCACCTTTCTGCTCTCCGTGTCTAACCCCGTAATCATGAGTTGCAATTCGTCCCCTGAGTTACTCAGCAATGCAATGTCCTCGGCAAAGCGCAGGTTACTAAGGTACTCTCCATTAACTCTTATCCCTAACTGTTCCTATTCTGGGCTTCTGAAAACCGCCTGTAAGCACGCGGTAAATAGCATTGGGGAGATTGTGTCCCTCTGCCTTACACTCTTCTTGATTGGTATTCGGTTTCTTTCTTTATGAAGCACTATGGTAGCAGTTGATCCCCTGTAGATTTCTTCCAGGATGTTTATATATACTTCATCGACGCCCTGAATCCGCAGTGTCTGCATGACTGCTGAGATTTCTACTGAATCAAACGCCTTCTCGTAATCTATGAAGGCTATGTTTAGTGGTTGGTTATATTCTGAGCATTTCTCTATTACCTGATTGATAGTATGAATATGGTGGATTGTTGAGTAGCCTGTTCCAAATCCTGCTTGTTCCTTTGTTGATTGAATTCTAATGTTTTCCTTACTCTGTTAGCAATTACCTTTGTAAACAGGTTGTATATTACAGAGAGCAAGCTGATCGGCCTGTAATTCTTCAAGTCCTTGTCATCTCCTTTCTTATGTATTAAGATGATGTTAGCGTTCTTCCAAGACTCTGGTACTTTTCCCGTCATGAGACACCTCGTAAATAGCTTGGCTAGTTTTTCTAACACAATCTGTCCTCCATCTTTCAGCAGTTCTGATGTTACCCGATCCTCACCAGCAGCTTTGCCTTTGTGCATGCTCTCCAAAGCTTTTCTGACTTCTTCTATCATTACCGGTGGGGTGTCGTCTGGGTTACTGCTAGTTCTTATAGTATTAAGGTCGTGGTTGTCTCGGCTACTGTACAGATCTCTGTAAAACTCCTCCGCTATTTTAACTATCCTATCCATATTGGTAGTTATTTTGCCTTCTTTGTCCCTTAGTGCATACATCCGCCTTTTGCCTATACCGAGTTTCCTCTTCACTGCTTTGACGCTTCCTCCGTTTTTCAGAGCGTGCTCAAGTCTCTCCATGTTATACCTTCTTACATCGCATACTTTACGTCTATTAATCAACTTCGAAAGCTCTGCCAGTTCTATTTTGTCTGTTGTACTTGACACTTTCATGATTTGACGCTTCTTAATTAGGTTCTTCGTTTCCTGGGAAAGCTTGCCGGTGTCCTGCCTAGCTACCCTGCCTCCAACTTCCACTGCACACTCCGTGATGATACTCGTCAGATTATCATTCATTGTATCTACGCTAAGGTTGGTTTCCTCGCTAAGAGCAGAGTACCTGTTCTGCAGCAACACTCTGAATTCCTGTACTTTCCCTCTCAGTGCTAGCTCATTGATTGGCTTCTTGCGTATCAGTTTCTGTCGTTCCTTCTTCAAGTCTAGGCGGATTCGAGCCCGTACCATTCTATGGTCACTGCATCTTACCTTGCCAACCACTTCCACATCCTGCACGACTCCTGGGTGTGCAGTCATTATAAAGTCTATTTCGTTCTTATTTACGCCGTTAGGGCTCCTCCATGTCCACTTGCGGTTTTCTCGTTTTCGGTAGAAGGTATTCAAAATACGCAGATTATTGCGTTCTGCGAATTCTACTAGTAGCTCTCCTCTGGCGTTTCTAGTGCCGATGCCATAATCTCCTACTGCCTGGTCTCCAGCCTGCTTCTTCCCTACCTTTGCATTAAAGTCGCCCATTACTATAGTATACTGTGTTTTCACCTTACTCATTGCCGATTCCACGTCTTCATAGAAGCTTTCAACTGAAGCGTCATCATGGCTGGATGTAGGCGCGTAAGCCTGTACTACCTTCATTTTGTATCTTTTATTCAGTTTAATTACCATGCCTACCACCCTTTCATTAATGCTATAGTAATCCTCTATGTTGCCAGCTATGTTTCTGTGAATTAGGAACCCTACTCCCAGTTCTCTTCTGTCTGCCAAGCCCCGATAGCAAATGACGTGCCCATTCTGTAGCACAGTATAGGCCTCATCTGTCCTCCTAACCTCACTCAGCCCTATCATATCCCATTTAATGCCTTCTAGCTCCTCGAATAATACAGCTAGACTTCCCTCACTAGATAACGTTCTAACGTTAAACGTTGTTAAGTTCAAGTTCCAATAGTGGCCTGTCCGTATCCAGAGATTCCTAGCACCCTCTGCTGTTTTGCAGATCTGACCGCCGCCGTGGTCAGTTGCTCCGCAGCTGGTGGGGACTGAGGGCCGTGAGTTAATTGACGAATGCCTACGGGAGGGGGTGGCCAGATACTGCACCAGGGTGGCCAATCCTTCTCTGGTGAGAACATTGGTGCGTACCGGCTTTAAGCCGGTACTATCAGACAGTAGTGGGAATGCTCCATGCATGTCTTCCTTATTGTTCTTCAGCAGCGTTGGCGGCCACCCACCACGGAGCCCAACGAGGGGACGCTACAAGTTTACAAATGCTGAAACCTGCAGATGCCAGCCGTACAACGCCACTATAACCCAATGCGCCTAGACCAAGGTAGGCTATTTGCACAGGGTTAACCCTAGCCGCCAGGAAGTTTGGAAGTAAACAGAAGAGAGTAGAAGACAGGACAGATAAATAGTAAGAGATAAAGGCGAAGATGTAGGGAGAGAGAGAGATAGGAAAAGGCGACTGCCGATTCCCCTGGGTGGGTCAGCTCAGGGGTGCCGTCTACGTGAAGCCGGGGCCAAAGGGGTGTGTTGCCTCTGCCGGGGGGCCTTAACGGTCCAATCACCCAGCGTCGGCTCAACCCCCAGGATCTCCTTTTCCTCGGACACGGCAAAGCCACGCACGGCTAGGCGTGGGAGGGAGTCGAAACTCCCCCGTAATCTCGGGTTCGTGGTGTCGCTACACACCAAACGCCTACTTGCGCAGGCACCCCTGCGGTAATTGATACATACAGGAAATTAAAAAAACACTTACGATAACGACTTTACAAAAGGAATTGATCAGTCCGCCGTCTTCGAGGAAACTCACAGCGCTTCTCGAGAGCCAACCTCTGTTTGTTGAAGCAGGACCAGGACGGAATCACTTTGTGCACAAATAAAGGGCGCCTATCGAAAGCACAGCGTTGCTTGTCCCGTGAAGCAGACACTGCTTTACAGAAGCTTCTTTTCTGCTGTGGCCTTCGGGCATTCAAATGATGTCACTATCTTACACGACGCAATAAGACGCATGTAGGATTCTTCGAGGCGTATGTAGAAGTGCGTAAATGAGCGACCGATATTGAGATTTACGGAGATTCGTGGCTGAGCTGTGGATCTCTGTATGACAAACACATTATATACGTGGTCACCAAACCACGTAGTTCAGTGGGGCTGGGGCCGGTTACCCAACGCGAAATTGGGTCACCCGACGCAACCATATGTGGTTTTTTAAATGTATTTTAATGATTTTCACCTGAATTTAAAGAATTTAACGTGGACGAAAAATCGCCTTTTTTTGCCGAACTTCAAATTACGTATTTCCAAGGTTGTGCGTACGGATCGAACATAAGGGAACGATGATTTTTCGTCCAGTTAACTTTCGTTCTATTTAGGTTCGAATTAATAATTAGAGGTAAGAACCACGGCTAATGCCGCTGTGCTTTCCTTGGCTTCCCTGTCGGTTTCATTAGCTGCGCACAAACGATACGATGTGTGATTAATCGGTATAACTCGGATGAAGCGTTTCTACGTGGGGTTCAGCAAAAATGAAATCTTCCACACCAAACGAGTTCAATCTACATTTATTAGCACAGTGCTTTGTTTCATAGAGTTCCCGATTGAATTCAATTCTTTTAGTAGTATGTATGTGTCTAACAAAAAAACGAGCCTTTAAATTTACACTCTTTTTCTTCATTCATCGCGAGTCTTGCTCTGGCAGACAAGATGCCATCAGGTAGTATGTGAGGGATTTTAAATGCCGAGCATTTCTTGGTCGCGCGAGGGGCCGTCCACATCCCTACTGCACATGCTCGCGTCTCGTGCAAACAGTCACTCCCCTCCTCCTCTCCCCCCGCAAGGCCCACGCCGGCAGCGTCTGCTAGTAAAGAACCAACTGTTCGCGCTATAAAACCATTCACTGGCCACCCCTATAGGTAGGCACTGCATCGCGCGTTCGGAATTCGGTCACGGGCGTCTTGACTTGGCTTTCGCTTGTCCTGACGCTTTGCTTGACTCGAGTACATGCGATGGGAGCAACAGTACCTTCAACCAGTAGTGGGCCACAACCACAGCGTCCCGCCACTCGTTGAAGGCAACTCTTATCTCCTTCGTTCGATGAATCAGAAGAGTAAGGACGAAATATCAATTAAGCATTCCGAAACCATACTCAATTACGAAACATTCACGCGATACCCCCAGCTCACTGCGACGCATCTACTAGAGTTCCCCATGTGGAAGGATGCGGGCGGCTTTTTTTAGATGTGGAAGCATCTTATACTCGCGCCTTGTAGTGCGCCGTCCGCACCGCTTCTCGAACATTCGACAGCTGACGCGCGCGCATGCGCCGTCGCGCCGTCGCCCACCATCTGTGCCGCGCGCGCTTCTCCTTCGAGAACATTCGACAGCTGACAGCGCATGCGCCGTCGTGCCGTCGCCATCTGTGCCGCGCGCGCGCTTCTCCTTCGAGAACATTCGACAGCTGACAGCGCATGCGCCGTCGCGCTGTATATATACTCAAGGTCGACGCTCACTCGCTCAGTTGCCGCTCGTCAGTTGGTTTGTACGGCGCGTCGACGTCCGAAGTCGCCGTGAAATGAATGCCAACGAATCCACAAACACAATGATCGACGTCCCTTCGACCAGCGCTGCCCTTTCGCATACGTGTGTACGTGTTCACTCTTTTAACACCCCCTCCTACAACCACGTTAACCAATTTAGCCATCGACCCAAGTAAGTCGCAATTTAACACCCCATTTCACAACCACGTTAACCAATTTAGCCATCGACCCAAGTAAGTCGCACTTTAACACCCCGTTAACCAATTTTATGCTCCGCATCCTCCTCAGTGTTCCCCCGAGGGAAGCTGCGGGCAATTTTTTCGTCAGCTGCCAGCTCGTATTAACATCACGTGCTATGCGTGACGCCAGCGGGCAAAGAGAGTGTTCCGCACTCGCCGCAACGGCAACAGGCAGCGCCGACTGACGCTCCCACTTTTAAATACACACGTACACCCAATAAAGTGAATGGAGAGATGACCGCCATCGTAGCTCAGTCGTATAAGATCAGACGCGTAATTCGAAGGTCGCACGTTTTGATCCTGCAAGTGGCAAGTTATCTTTACGTATACTTTTCTTTTTTTCACTTTTACACAACAATTACTTTTAATACCATCCTCTTGGCATCTTTATCTGTTAGTGCTCATCATTTGTGCCACTCGGTAGTTATAGCATTAATTTAATGTAGTTAATATATTACATGAAACCATTTGTTTTATCGACAAGACTTGCTGCGACAGGCGACGTATAGCGCTTTGAGAACTCGAGTGTTCACGGGAACTCGTAGAGCAGAAACACTCGCGCTCGCAACGCAGCAGCCTGCTCGAATATTCACACTGCATGACCCTTCGCTTAGACCGTCTGTTTCTTGATCCTCATGCTTCGCCAGGTGCTGGCCGTGCTCGTATATGTTAGAGCACATTCGCTCTATTATTGAGCTAACTTTCATTGTCTTTAATGACGAAAATTTTGGAAAGAGAATCTCCAGTGAAAGACGGTAAGGGTCACACATAACGCAAAGAAAAATGCAAGCGAGAGATTATTCTCTTTCATGCATATTTTTTCCGCTACACTTAACCAACGAGCAGGCTTGCTCTAATTTCCGGAACAGCAGTTGGATCGACAGCACACGCGTCGCACGAAGCATGTGAACTCGCCCTCAATACATTGGCCGCAAGCTGTATACAATAGCGTGCAGCGGTGCGCCACAAAGGAAGATGCCGACACGCGTTTCCTCTGCACAGAACACTGCAGCCGTCACACTGGAGTGCCGCCAGCAGTAACCGTACGCTTACCTCGAGCATTGCTCAACGCTGCGGTTGGGAATGTGAATCTAAAATTCTGCCTGGCGCGCTGTGGAGGATCGCCCGAATTTCGCCCGAGTTGGGCGAAACTCGGGATCTTCCAGAGCTCTGGCGACACATCCTTTTGAACGAGCCAACACTACGAAAAAATGAAATCTACCGCTCAGCGCGCTGAGGCGTTTCATTGGTTACGATAGAATTAGTCATCGCGTCAAGGACGATTGACTAAGTTGGGCGGTGTTTTCAAACCAGAGGCATCTTTTCCATTCGTTTTTTGTTCCAGTGAGTGCTGAAGTGATTGATTGATATATGGGGTTTAACGTCCCAGAACAACCATATCATTATGGGATACGCCGTAGTGGAGGGCTCCGGAAATTTCGACCACGTGGGGTTCTTTAACGTGCACCCAAATCTAACCACAAGGGCCAGCAGCATTTTCGTCTCCATCAAATATGCAGCCGCCGCTGCCGGGATTCGATATTGCGACCTGCGGGTCAGCAGCCGAGTATACACCACCACGGGGGGGCGAGTGCTGAAGTGCAGCCATGCAATAAAGAGTCAGAAACTTTCGTGATGATATTTTTAGAGACACCTGGTGCTTAAATTTATTTTGAAGCTTTTGATTCCCGCAATAAGTATGTTTTAGAATAATCGAATGGTGGGCTCGGAGATCAGTACCAGCAGATTGCCTTACAAGATCGGGAAAGCAGCTAAATCCGAGACCACGTGTTAATCATCATAAGCCTGTACATTAAGGCGCGCTGCTCGGCCGGTGCACATCATCTTTGTTGTTGTCACTCGCTAGCACTCGAGCATATGCGGTCGGCTAATTAGCTATCAGGGGCGAAGTTCCTAAGCAGCGGGTCTGTTCCTCTTAGCGCGCGGTACGTGATCGCCTATAGTTCCATGACTCACTCGGCATGCGCGGACGGATGGACGAAGAGGTGAATGGACTGATGAACGGACGAACAGACAGACAGACAGACAGACAGACAATTCACGGTTTACCAAGAAAACCCTCCGAAGCTTCGTCCCACTCATCATCATTAACTCCGTGGAAATTCTGTGATTTTTTGGCTGCACTATATACTTGTTTAGTTAGGCCAGGACATGCTTTGATTAAGCTAATTATGCCAAGTCATTGTAAGGCCGAGGTAATTACGCCACATCTTATAAACCGAACTCATGAAGGCATTTCCAGCTATACAACTATGCTACCTAAAGCATGCTAGGTGATGAGCTAACCAAACTATGCTTATTCACTCAATGTTGTTCATGAGCACGTCAAGTAAAATCATGGTAATTATCCCTTACTGATAGGATACCAGTTAGTATCTTACTAATCAGGATTACGTTTATCAGCACCATACTGATCATGGCCTCGCTAATTGCACCTCAGGAAAGTGCCTTATAATTAACGCCTTATCAATACAGACAAGGCAGCTCAGTGTAATTGTAGTTAATCATCAGTCATTTAGTACAATCAAATTGAGACAGAGCTGATGCGGTCTTCACTTCGAAGCGGACGATGTACATTAGTAGACGAACAACATTAAAAAAAATTGCCCGCAGCTTCCCTCGGGGGAACACTGAGGAGGATGCGGAGCATATAATTGGTTAACGGGGTGTGAAAGTGCGACTTACTTGGGTCGATGGCTAAATTGGTTAACGTGGTTGTGAAATGGGGTGTTAAATTGCGACTTACTTGGGTCGATGGCTAAATTGGTTAACGTGGTTGTAGGAGGGGGTGTTAAATGAGTGAACACGTACACACGTATGCGAAAGGGCGGCGCTGGTCGAAGGAACGTCGATCATTGTGTTTGTGGATTCGTTGGAATTCATTTCACCGCGACCTTGGACGTCGACACGCCGTACAAACCAACCGACGAGAGGCAACTGAGCGAGCGAGCGCCGACCTTGAGTATATATACAGCGCGACGGCGCATGCGCTGTCAGCTGTCGAATGTTCTCGAAGGAGAATCGCGCGCGGCACAGATGGTGGGCGACGGCTCGACGGCGCATGCGCGCGCGTCAGCTGTCGAATGTTCGAAAAGCGGTGCGGACGGCGCACTACAAGGCGCGAGTATAAGATGCTTCCGCATCTAAAAGATGCAAGAAGCTATAGGTTATCAGAAGCTCCTCTCTTATATACTCTAAGCTCACCAAATTATTTCCTATGCAAAGAAGCTGCCGCTTAGGGTTCACCGCATCAAGCGCTTTACAGTCACAGCGGCACCATCACAGAGTTGAATGGAGGCCTTCTAAGAATCAACGAGTTTGTATTAAGGTTCACACGTCAATTACCTTGATTGACAGACGCCCTTGGCGCAGATCGGGTATGCCCACCACGCTTGCTCTTGCCAAGAAGCAGTAGCCAAGTCGTGCAGCACGATTAATCTATCAGCTTTATCGCACAGACTATGTACACATGCACGCTCAAGTAAAAGTGATATCGCCGCATGGCTATGATGTCTCGCATTATATTTCACCGCGCTCACGACGTATCCAACCGCAGCTGCGTTGCCTCCATGATGCGAGTGCCCCTAGTGGCCACCTGTCCTTATATTAATCTGCAATATTTGATAGAAGCGAAGCGAGCAGCGCGAGAGTTCTGCATGAGCACCCTTGCTGCCTTCGAGAATGGAAATGTCCATGCTCTATGTGGAACGAATTCCTGTCTGAAATAGGATATACGCCCACAAACACGCCTGGGGGACTCGCTTGGCTAAGGAACAGTGCGACAATCAAACTTGACCCGCTGGTCGCAGGATCGAGTCCCAGTTGCGACGGCTAAATTTCCGATGTGGCCAGAATGCTGTAAACACATGTGCTCAGATACGGAAGCACGGGTGACCTCTGTCACGACTGAACTAGTCGCTTCATCTTATAAATGTACACAGTTCAAGGTTTCGAGGGTAAAGCTAAACATTCAGAGTCGTATTTCGCATTCGGAATATGAGTAAACTGAGATCGAAAGCAATCTCTTATGCAAGGTTGTGGGCTGCTTGCTGCATAAGATACAGTAATAATACATGGCTCACATTGCACACGGCGGCGCTGTCTGGCGGCGGCACTCTCTCGAATTGTGTTTGAACATGCATGCTCAATAACACTCGCAGGGCCCTTTCATGTTCCAAGAAAATATATAAAAATATGAGTTGACCAGAACAGTAATGAAACAGACGTCAACATTATTAGTTTTTAGGGGCGAAGCTCCTTAGGGCGTGGGCTGTGCGTCCCCTGTAGCCTGTATGTGGCCACCTCTAGTTTAGTTCTTGCAGTGTTCACTAGATGGCGGTACCATCCCCTGTATGTAGCCACCTCTAGTTTAGTTCTTGCAGTGTTCACTAGATGGCGGTACCGTCTCCTGTATGTAGCCACCTCTCGTTTATTTCTTGTAGTGTTTACTAGATGGTGGTACATGTAGCTGATGATGAAAAGATGCAACATGTTATAAACTAGAAAGCGGTACTTGTAGTTGATGAAAGCCGCGAGATCTTATAAAATAGGAATGATGTCACATATGGCGCGTGTCATTGGTTGAAGGCAATCGTTCGATTTAGTGCGGCGACGTACGCTAGGGGGAGCGATGTAATAAAATCGAGTGGGCAAAATGTACAGAGGATTCATGGTTTACCAGGTTTACCTCCGGAGCTTCGCCCACTCATCATCATTTACTTCGTGGATATGGCGGAATTTTTTTTGTTTCCCGAATCTTAGATTAAGTCTGTTTTTTAACTACAACTCCCAATTGTGGGAATTATTATTAATTAGTATTGTCCAGGTTGCACTTCCTCTGGCTTCATTAGATGGGTAATTTATCGCGCAAAATTCACATCAATTTTCTCTTTTTTATGACTACGTTATCACATATGCCGTAGACGCAATCTGTGACTTAATTCCTTGCTCTCTATAACCGTGCTTGTAAACAATATACAGGATAACAGTTTTAGAAAAAAGAAAGCTTCTCAAGGGCGGAGGTCAAGCGTGGCGCTACGATAGAATTACAAATACGTTCATTTAGAGCTGGAGCTGAAAAATAATGCGGTTTTATTTTCTGCCAATAAATGTATACATACCGTATAACATAATGTTACAACAAAGAACACTGACATAGAAAGGAAATAAACTCCACGAACACAAGTTATCGTTAGCGTCAGTATATGGCGGCAGTGTGAAGTCTGCAGGGATCATCGCAATACTAGGGAAAACTAACTTTATAGGGGCCTTGCCGCACTTCTTGAGCTCGGTCAGAAAGCATTGCCGATCGGTAGTAAAGGCTCCCGACAACACGCAAGCGAAATATTTGAGCGCAGCACGCGGCCTGCAATTCATAATAAATTATTGAATCAGCTAAAAAATGCTTTCTCTTCTCCCGAATAATCACTGAATAAGCCCAAAAATCACTCTTATTAAGCTCATCTATCAGCCATTGACTGATTTGAACATGACGCGCGGCGCTCGATCGTTATAGAGATTGCCGCAGGATGCCGCGACTTGTCCACGCGTGCTCACACGATCGCACTGAAAAAGCCATGCAATCGAAGAAAAAAGAAAGAAAAGGAGCTAAATGTCACGAGGTGCTGGTGACATATTTTTTTTCTTTTTTGCACCTGCCATCCCTCCCTGCTTAGCTTCCAGCGCTTTTGTCTGGGCGAAATAGAATGCAATCGCAGAATGCGAGGGCTCTTTGTAACTCCACTCGCACTGGACGGAGTTTTACAATTTTCGCGCCGTTTAGTTCGTAAAGAAATAAGCTATTCTAGAGAGTTAAATTCATGGTTACTTGACAAAGTGTTTCAGGGTCCCTTTAAAGAAAAGAAAAGGCTATTAGGGTGACATATGCTAACAAGTGACGTTGACCTCATCGAGATCCTAATGTCAGAGCGCATACAGACTCTCACTATTATGCCGTTCGCTGCCGTATAGCTTCTCGGTAAACTGGATTTCATTGGTGTTCAGATAAAACCGAAAAGCTGGGTGGAAGAAAACACGACGTACCTATTTCAGGCTCAAATCGGAAACACTAAAGTCTAGAGTAATAAGCCATAAATATTGTACATATAATGAGGCACTGACCACTCATAACAAGAGAGAGAAAGAGAAAATAAGGAGAAAGACGGGGAGGTAAACAAGGGCCGAGCCACGGTACGCTATTCTGCACTGGAGAAGGAGATAGGGGGAAGGAAAGTTTTAGAGTAGCAGAGAACAGTCAGTGACTGCGCCGACTCGTAACAATGTCGAGGAAAGACAGGCACTCGATGACCTTATGGAATTCACAAAAATGCAAGTTCATAAACCTGAAATATAACCGCTGTAAAAGCCACTCATATTATTGCACACACCACCGTAATGTTGCACTGTACTATATTATAGTAAATTATCTGAAACCTAAATATATCTTTTTACTTTTGTGTACTGCCACCGAAGGACTATAGTACTAACATCAGTGTTATGGGAAGCGGAGGTTATAGTCGTTACTCGCTCACTGGATTCCGTTCCGTCCGGTTGTGCCCTCGCGATCTCCGACGTCAGCATAGCCCTGGCCGACTGGGTTGGCCCTACGTCATCTCCTGACACCGATCTCCGACAACAGCGTAGCTCTGACCTACTGCACTCGCTTTACGCGATCTCCTGACGCCGACAAGAGCTCTCGCAAGTGGTGCCCCGTCCTCGGATTACCGTGACCGTGTTTCTTCTTTGCTATCTCTCCCATCCCCTCATATGTCCTCGCTCGCTGTCCCAGCGCATATCTCTCCCCATATATACCTTTAATCCTATCCTTTTAATCCCTCCTGACCCCATCCCTTGTGAGGCACTGTTGAGGTATCGCACCCTGATGCAGACAGTTACGGGGCTCACTTTTCTCTTACCTCTTATAACCACTTCTCTCTCTCTCTGTACACATATTGAAGGGTTGTGAACTGAGGCGACCATACTTTTATCTTTTTTTTCTGTACGCTTTGCTTTTTTGTCCTTAGAAAGAGGGAATAACGTTAACATTCCTGGTAGCAGAGAATTAGCCGCCGCCTAAGGGAGGCACTAACATTTCCAAAAACACTTTAAAAACTTGAGTGCGCATGAAATATCTACGCAAAACTATATACACGCAAAGCTACTGTTGCTGACCCTGTTTGACCGATAGGCCGTAATGAGATACGAGGCTACGGACAGTGAACAAAATTATTGTTACGAGAAAGCAGACAGAGAATTTACAAGATAATAACACCATTCCCAAGCGCGGACAACAAGGGAATAAAACCACGCGCCAGTCTCAAATCACGTCGCCGTGTTCCTCGACGATGCTCTTTGCCCTTTAGTATCAGATATATCAGGGCAGCAAAGCAGTAGAGATTGACTCGCACTTTTCAACAAGTGACAAGTGGAACACAATCTCCTAAAAAATATCAAAAAGATGTTATTTGTAAACTTTGGGATATTGCAGTGGTTTGTTTATTTTAGTGATTTAGTATTTTACTCAAGATCGCTCGTGGGCGGCTGGTTAGGAGCCGTTACACTTCGATGTGGTCAGGCAGTGTTGTGTTAGTATTGAACACCGCACTTGGTGATATCGGGCTCAACTGCTGACCCGAAAGTTGCGGGATCGAGTCACGGCAGCGGTGGCCGCATTTTCGATGGAGGCAAAAATGCTCTAGGTTCGTATAGATTGGGCACTCATTCAAAAACACCAGACACTCGAAATTTATACAGCCCTCTATTCCGGCATCTCCCGTAATCGTGTCATATTATAGGTACTTTAAAGTCTAGCAATTAAAAAAACAAATTACTATAGACAGGGGTACAGCCAGAAATTCAGGGGGAAGGGGATTCAAGTATACATAATGTATGTTCATGCGTTCGTTTAGTGCGTGCATATATACGCAAGCGAAATTGGGAAATTATTTAGGGGGTTGAGGGCGGTTTTTAACCCCCTCATTCCCCGCCAACACACACACGCACACACCTACGCTCATGACACTTGGGGATCCAAAGTCCATTAAGTTCGCTACGAAAAAATGGAACATATCGCGAACTCGTGCACTTGGGTTCCCTTTGCAGCAGGCTCATGCAAGTATAGGATGCTTGAGACAATAAAATATAGCCAGACTATTAGCTTGCGATGACTTCCAAGTGGCCCGTTGAAAACGCGCGTACTTATACGCGATAGGAATAAGCACCCACGCGTATAGCATTATGTAGTCCACGGGTATACATGCGAGACTTCCATTGAAAGCGCTGCTATACAAATGGCGTTGCCGATAAAAGCCTGTGCATGAGGACACAGCAAGTAAAGTAGGTTTAGTCTGATTACGACCAGCTATAAGGCAACTCCACATGCGGTTGTTATTGTCTCAAGATATATATGCGTCCATCACGATTTCGTTGAATCACTCAAGGGCTGAACTTATTTTCAATATTAAGAGTCAATAAACTGTGTTTTGAATTATTTCCGATGCCCTTTCATGCACTTGTGAATACAGAAACTCAAATGGATGTGTGGATGTAGTAAATTGAAAATAAATATAAAGGACATTGAGAAGGGTATCTTTTCAATGACATAAACTCCCGCTGGCACAGTGTTTGCGATAACAAATAGAAGACTAAAGTACGAATTTTCTGATGTTGCAGCATAAGGACTGTGCTTATTTATATTACAATTTTTATTTTCCTTTTTTTCACTATAGATTGGTATTGACAATGTCAGCTGGACAACAAGGCCAAGCTGTCAAGATCCCTACAGGCCGCAAGTGCCCTTTGAAGCACCGACAGTGACAGTCTTTATCGGTTATTCGGAAGTGGTCTCAGAATGCGACAATAAGGTCGAGAAGACGCAGCAGAACAGGCTGTGTAGCTTGACAAAGCTGAAACCAAGCTTTCAGCCACAACAAAGCCGCGTCCACCACAGTCAAGTCGGCGCTTGCTCCACAGCCCAACGGCCAAATGAACCTGGCAGCAGCCGCGATCAAGTGGGCGACCATTTACCGAGCCCTCAAGTGCGCATGAATACGTCGGCAGCCGCGTTCCCGGCTGTGGTACAACGGCCAAATTCATGGGTGTCCCCTGTGGCACAGAAAAAATATAATGAAATAACCACGAGAAAAACGGTTTCATTCGCAGAAGTTCGCCAAGCTATACACACCTATGTGATGAGCTACAAGACAGAAACAATGACCCCCGCGGGAACTGCGAGGTCACAGCAAACTCTGCAGGGACAACAAGCAGGCTGGGCAGCTAATAACTCGCACAATACTCGTTCTGTATCTGAAGGCAAAACTTCCGAGGAAGCTGGAAGAAAGCCTACGAACCTTGTGACAGTCGCGCATCTACGGGAGAAGACGTCCTCGCAACTGGGCGCAAGTGCTCCTGCACAGACGGTTCATTATGACTCAAGTTTTGAGGCCGCCAGAAACGCAGTACTTGGTCACACAAAAGTGGTACTGCAAGCGCAGAAAGCGTCCGCGCAGTTTGCAGATAAGCCGAGCAGCTTCAGCGCTCCCGCGCAGAATATCAGTGATGCATCGCGCTGCGAAACTCATGGAAACGCAAAAGATGGAATCCTCGCCCAGGCTAAGACTGCCATGCGACAGGGCGACCCATCCACGCAACTTGGTAAATTGATAGGCGTGTCGACTACTCCAGCATGGGACATGCGTGACTTCGAACAGCGCAACCCTTCTCCGTCTTCGGGTGGTAGACAATTAAAAGAAGCTAAAACTGATCAATCAGCAGAGAACACTTCTTCCATGCTGCTCGAAGGAGAGTGGGACGAAGAGATTTATATTTTACCGCACACGCCACCAGACTACAAGGCAAGGAAACCCTCGAAAAATGCGCAGGCAGTGAGAAAACCTCAGTTCAAAGAGCACCGCCAAGCAGTTAAGCCATATCTGCGTCATGCAGTCAAGCAGGTCAGAGAGACCCTGCCGCCCAACAAGGCAAATGACCAGCAAATAATCACTTTCAACCACCACTCAGCAGCATATCCACGTCCGACTCCTCCAATTAAGCATAAAGCTTACCAAAGTGAGAAAAATTATCAAAAGGAAGAGGCCAGCTATTCGTGTGTTACCAACATTCTCGTAGACGAGAATGCGACAGACCGAGAGATTGCCTGGCAACCCTTGCAGTCAACGCCGAGGGAAGCAGATGACCTCTCGCCATTTATGCAGCGCACAACTGAAGGAAATATAATATCTTTGTGCTTGCACTCAACAAACTGGGCATACTTGTACAGGGGCAGTTTAATATGCATGAATAACTAACTTTTTATTCACATCGATTCAACTAGAGCAGTTAGCCGTATACCAGCTTCACTAAGTTACCCACTGAGGTTCAGCCACCCGAACAGTAGCAAATTCAGCCACCCGAACAGCAGCATTCGGCATAATGAAACGAAATTGGATTGACGTGAACGCAGGTGCCATGGCTGAACTATTGACTATTATAAGCGGTATTTCTTGCTTCCTGTTTTATCAAGAAACAAAGTCACGGAGAATGAATGATATGGCTTCAGTGCCGGAAAAAAAGAGCATTCACGCTTTACCAGAACTTGACTCCTTGTATAACGGCGATAATTTTCATTACTAACTTATTTCTACTAAGTACCACCTGGCACAATTATTCAATTTCAGTGGATACCTTTTTCAATTGTAGTCTGACCTAAATCACCTCAAAAGCACCGCCTTTTTTTGCAATCATTAACGTCTAACTCCGATTCAGCAATAATTGCTCTCATAATATATGGCATGATATGTAGCACAACACAATCGTGCCTTACAGAAATTTAAGTCCACTTTGTCTGACCCTCATTTTATCGCTCAGTATGCATATCACATGGCAATAGCACATAGTTTTTCATATAATAACATTTTCAGCTACTTCGCAGAGTGTCGATTAGCGATTGTCGGAATGGTCAGTATACGCATTTGCATTTTGACTAAAGGTTTGCACGCGTATCATATGTTTATCACCAAAAGGGGCAGACTTTCGTACAATGTTCAACCATATTATCTCGTAAAGACGTCGTAAAAACGAGTGTTTAGTTCATTTTTGTAAGCTCTCTCGTGTATTCTTAAAACGACTTCTCTATTTAGCGAAGAACTTATTCCAAAGATTCTTTTCAACAGCAGAACTGTTTAAGCTTGCAATCTCTTTTTGGGACGAACGTTAACTGTCATAATCGTGCCTCCACCTTTAAAGTTCAAAGTGTCTAACGCGGTGATGTGGAAATGAGAAAAGAGTAGGAAAGGAGAAAGAAAGAGAGAGCTTCCACATAAAAAAAACTCTCATGGCTAGGCGAGATTCAAATTCGTGTACCCATGATACGAAAGAGAACGTCATTACGAAAACAACGCGCCCACGCACGTAGAGCATGCATTTATAGGAAGCATATGATCGCGTGGTTGTAGGGATTTTGGGGGGAACTTACTATCAGGTAGAAAAAGTGAAGGCGAGAGAACGAGAGAACCACAGACAATGAATAAAAAGGGGGGGGGGGAGAAAGATAGAGACATTGAAGGAGAGATAGAAGTAGAGCGCAAAAAGAAAGAGATAAAAAACAGGAAGGGATATCGAAATATGGGAAAAAAAAGAAAGGGGCACGGCGGAGGAAATCCAACTCTGGTAGGCACGGTTTCAAGGAGAACACAAAGAAATGGCCCACACTGAGTTAGGTGCTAAGAGTTGGGCGTGGCTTTGCTAAAGAATCGCTACTCCTTTGCTTAGCTAATCGACCGCAGCTCTGCGGGTCATTGGTAATTTGCCTTAATTTTTCATCCAACTTGCTCATTATGACATGCAATGAGCTGTTTTAACAGTAGAGAAGTTGAAGAAGCTGTCATCAAGTGTCCATAAAAAAAACGCCACAGAGCAAATAAATGAAAGTTGCAGCAACCTTACGAAGGGGTGTGCCTTCTTGGGCGAATGGGAAAAGCCTTCTTGCAGGCTTGCCTGGTGTACAGGTTATAGCGGCAACAAAGTCTGGTTGATTTGTTAATATCAGATAGAGAATCCTAGCACTGCTAGTAGTTGCCCTGAGACGTTACTACTTCTGTCGGCGAAAACACTCAACATGGGTTAATAATAAATTCACTCGGCTGTGACGAAGATGGTAATGCGTGAGTTGCGTTTGCATTCCATAACTAGAAAAGTTTAAATATCTGAGCAGAAACAAATGATGTGGTAAAGATCGTGTGGACACAATATTAATTGCGTCGTGAAGTTCATCGGCACATGCTAAAGATGAAGCCGGAAATCGATAGCGTATTTTTAATATTATATTGTGGTTGCCGATGGTTACTATAGCTCAAACTAGCTCTAGTTCAGTAATGATATGAATACAGGAAGAAGGAATGCTTTGTTCAAAAAAGAATGCCGCCTCCTATCCGATCTCAATGGTATATATGAAATTGGTTTGCGTCATCCAAGATTTCTTGATCACGGACATGTGCATGATTAGATGTAAAAACAGCGAAAAAATATATACAAATACGCAAGAAGAGACGACAAGGTGCTGAACTTGCCAATAATTTTTATTAGCAGGAATACAAACATATATCAGACAGAAGACTTAGTCACATGACACAACATGATGGCTGCGAAGCTGAGCTAACAGGGTACAAAAAAAATTACCCGCAGCTTCCCTCGGGGGAACACTGAGGAGGATGCGGAGCATATAATTGGTTAACGGGGTGTTAAAGTGCGACTTACTTGGGTCAATGGCTAAATTGGTTAACGTGGTTGTGAAATGGGGTGTTAAATTGCGACTTACTTGGGACGATGGCTAAATTGGTTAACGTGGTTGTAGGAGGGGGTGTTAAATGAGTGAACACGTACACACGTATGCGAAAGGACGGCGCTGGTCGAAGGGACATCGATCATTGTGTTTGTGAATTTGTTGGCATTCATTTCACGGCGACTTCGGACGTCGACGCGCCGTACACACCAACGGACGAGCGGCAACTGAACGAGCGAGCGCCGACCTTGAGTATATATACAGCGCGACGGCGCATGCGCTGTCAGCTGTCGAATGTTCTCGAAGGAGAAGCGCGCGCGCGGCACAGATGGCGACGGCGCGACGGCGCATGCGCTGTCAGCTGTCGAATGTTTTCGAAGGAGAAGCGCGCGCGGCACAGATGGTGGGCGACGGCGCGACGGCGCATGCGCACGCGTCAGCTGTCGAATGTTCGAGAAGCGGTGCGGACGGCGCACTACAAGGCGCGAGTATAAGATGCTTCCGCATCTAAAAGAATCTAATCACGAAAAATCGACACTTACGTAAACACTCAAGAAAAGAAAAGAAAACAAGAAATAGTGATGACATTTACTTGCAAAAACATGCGTGACCATCGAAAACACTAACAATCGCTTTAACCCGACAGCGCTGAACCCAGGCATCCAACCTCATTTTCACCAAGTGCCACGGACCATTTGCTCATGCATTTTTCCCTAATTTCAATGTAAAGAGACCCCATCACCTCTCTAGCACATTTGTCTGGATGGCCAAAGAAACAAGTGCTTTTGTCCACAAACAAATGGCAGCCACACTCCTAGTAATGAGCTGGCAAGTGCAATCCGTCTTTGTATATTTGCTCTGTTTTTACACCCAAACACGAACCACCACTACCCCAACTTTCGCTTCTCATGTGCATGAAGCCACGTTTCAATCAAAGCAATTATCTTTGCAATGCATGTATCAATAGCTAATGGTATAATGGTAAAGAGTTTTGTTTAGTACACTTCTAACGTTAGAAAATGAACGGATACCTGAAGGTATGATTTCCATTTACCTGCCCTGGCGCTACCCTAAGTAAATGCGTTCCGTTAAGAAGCCCGCGCATTATCTGTCACCTTTTGATAAATCGATACGTTTTCTTACATCTATAACTTTATTGCTCTCCATAGAAAATACATGTAAAATTTTTAATTAGTATTAACTTGTAACGCCGCTTGAGTGACGAAGAAACGCGCTAAGCTTTCCCAAAGTTGTTTTCTTTTTACGGCCCGCCGCGGTGGTCTAGTGGCTAAGGTACTCGGCTGCTGACCCGCAGGTCGTGGGATCAAATCCCAGCTGTGGCGGCTGCATTGCTGATAGAGGCGGAAATGCTGTAGGCCCGTGTGCTAAGATCTGGGTGCACGTTAGAGAGGCCCAGGTGGTCGAAATTTCCGGAGCCCTCCACTACGGCGTCTCTCATAATCAAATGGTGGTTTTGGGACGTTAAACCACACAAATCAATTAATCATCAACGTAAAAACCCCACATATCAATCAATCATCATTAGGCATTTTCTACGTGCCTGCCCCATTCCAACAGAAAAATCTTCGCCGACTTAGATGTTTGTAATCTTTAGTTGATTGTGCAGTGACAGTACTTTACCTTTTGTTTTGATGTTAGTGAACTTGGCAATAATGGGGTTGCATTTAGTAGTTGAGTGGTTGCCCAAATGGTGAACGTTTTTAAACGACTGCCTGGAACACTGTCAAAAACCGCAAAATAGTATTAATCAATTTTGCTTCGGTATGATGCCAAGTTTTTTTTAAAGTCTGGAACTGCATGGAAGATCAAATTGTCTCTATTGGGCCTGCCCTCTAGCTTGGTTAATCTAGATTGCACATGGGAACACTCGTCAGTTAGTTATTTAACGCTTTTTTGCATACTTGTTAGTTCTCCCATCATACTACCCAGCTTATTAGATTTTTTTCTTTCAGTTTGTCGAGTCGCTTTCGGATACCAGTAATTTCAGCATGATTGTTTCTGCGTCCTGCTTTAATTGCTTTGACATCAGTAGCAAGCTCCGACTGACACTTCAAGCTCTGTAAAATACGCGAGTGCACATCTTTCGACATATGGAATAAAAGCTTCATTTCTTTGACAGTGTTTACGGCTAAGTCTTTGTGCTGTGGTTCGGGTATTGGGCGCAGGCTTAGTTTCAATATCACCGGAACAAAGCAAAGTGTAAGCCATTAAGTCTCGCACAACATCCGTGTGCGCGGTAAGAGCAGTAAACAGCGGTTGTTAGATCATCTAGCACGTAGTGAAGAAGTACACACCTGCGTGGCGGCGAAATAGTGGCTTAGATCTGTGCGAAGACCACTGCTCTCGAGTTCACTGAAGGCGGCGTCCAGGTGTTTCTTCTTAGAGCTGTCCGTGGTGATTGCTGTTGTTGTCGATGGGCCTGGTCGATCATCAAAGAGTACCCAGGGGGAGTGAATGCTCCACATGTGTTGAACGGCTATACTGACGAGGTTTGTTGTCAATAGCGGCGCACCTACTTCCACCAAGCCAGCTTAGCAAGTTGATAACCACGGCAGGATAATCGCAAGAAAGGCTTGCATGGTGAAAAGATAATGGCTTAGAGATGTGCGAAGACCACTGCTTTCGTACCCGAAAATTCTCATCAGTTGCACTTCACCACCTTAACATTTTAAGCTCACCAGTTCAAATAGGATCACGAAGTTCTGACTCGTCCGTTCTTTTATGTTCAAAGCCCGCAAGCGCAAAAATAGGCCAATTTGTGTACTACATATCATTCCCACGGTCGCTGAACGATTGCAGCACCAGAATCTCTTCTAGTTAATTTTAGAAAACTAGAGAATGCGCCACCTTACAGCGCTGAATCAAAGTAGAGCGTCATTCACAAGCGTTCACAAACGTCGAAAATGCTCCATATGGTCGAAAATCAATCTTGTAAGACCACAGCCTCTAAAACACTGCGGAGCTGATATACACTTCAATGCGGAACAGCCCCCGTTTTCAGGAAGGACAGCACCCTAAGTAATACATCGAATTCACCGTGATCTCCAAGTAGGCTGGTCGTGCAAAAAAATTGCCCGCACCTTCCTTCGGGGGAACACTGAGGAGGATGCGGAGCATATAATCGGTTAACGGGGTGTTAAAGTGCGACTTACTTGGGTCGATGGCTAAATTGGTTAACGTGGTTGTGAAATGGGGTGTTAAATTGCGACTTACTTGGGTCGATGGCTAAATTGGTTAACGTGGTTGTAGGAGGGGGTGTTAAATGAGTGAACACGTACACACGTACGCGAAAGGGCGGCGCTGGTCGAAGGGACGTCGATCATTGTGTTTGTGGATTCGTTGGCATTCATTTCACGGCGACTTCGGACGTCGACGCGCCGTACAAACCAACGGACGAGCGGGAACTGAGCGAGCGAGCGCCGACCTTGAGTATATATACAGCGCGACGGCGCATGCGCTGTCAGCTGTCGAATGTTCTCGAAGGAGAAGCGCGCGCGGCACAGATGATGGGCGACGGCGCGACGGCGCATGCGCGCGCGTCAGCTGTCGAATGTTCGAGAAGCCGTGTGGACGGCGCGGACGGCGCACTACAAGGCGCGAGTAAAAGATACTTCCGCATCTAAAACGTGCATATTTAGAGGCGCACGAGCACTAATGAACACGTGTGCAAGGGCTCGTGTATCGCACACGTATGCCATAGCTCAACAGCATGCGCTTGAATGAATGAATCACCTATACAAAGATCAAGGGGCTAAGCAAGTCGCAGATCACTTCCTCTTCACAGATCGACTGGTCAAAGTACAGGTCATCCACAAATAGCAATGTGACGGAAACCAAGAAGGTTCTCTTAAAAGCCAAGAAGGTATAATTAAAGCCGCTATCCAAGAGGCAAAGTTTAATTGTGGAACTTTGTCAAACTTTAGCGGATATGCAGTGGAGTTGGAGCGACTTCGAGCAACTCGTCGTCACGCCGAACGACGTTATAGGCCCACGAAATTCATCTACGGCTTGATAAAGACGAGACGTCTACAAAAGAAGACTCAACGTCGAATAAATGCTATACAGTCGCTACGATGAAAGTCATTGTGTGAGTCGCTCAATCCCCACAAACCTCTTTCGCAAATATGGAGAAGAATCCGTGTTCGAGGAACGTTGTCCAACAACATCGCCAATTCAAATGCCTTGCTCCGCACCAAAGCCGACGTGAAATCGATGTAGCAGAAGACCTCTGCGCCAGGGTTGCCAACAAGGGGTCTGCAATCACCGTGAGTAACCTACGAAACGCGCCGATGTCCAGAGACACTCGGATAGACATTATGTTTTCTCTAGAAGAGCTTCAGGCAGCATTGGCAGCAAGCAGTCCTCATCTCCTGGACCCGATGGAGTCACTTACGTAGCCCTTGCTAACCAGGACAAACAGCTCGGCGTGCATTTTTAGCTGTATACAATGACTCTTGCAGCAACGGTTTGGTTCCTCTTTCAAGAAAATGCAGCCGCCTTGTGCCCCTGCTGAAACCAGGTAAAGCGCCATTGGACATGGTCTCTTATCGCCTCATCGCGCTTGCAAGCTGTTTTGAAAAGGTGATGGATAAAATGGTGCTGAATCGCCTAGAGTGGTACCTGGAACATAACATACACCCGGATGCTTTGACCGGGTTTCGACGTGGATGGTCTTCCATAGACAGTGTTAGTGACCTTGTCACGTCTGTACAACAGCAGAAAAGCCTAAAAAGATTATCAACGGCAGTGTTCTTGGACATTAAGGGCGCATATGACAATGTATTGTTTGAAACCATCTTTGACACCTTGGGCTACATTGCAGGGGGGGCCGCGTTTACCAATAGATCTAGAGTTATTCGAAGGACAGAACCTTTTTTGTTCAGACAGAAGATGCGGAAACAAGGCACCATTATACTTATCATGGTGTACCTCAACGTGGGGTCTTAAGCCCCATTCTTTTCAACCTTGTGCTCATCGGCTTCGTTGACGTTCTGCCGCAATTCATGCAGCTCTCGATCTACGCAGACGACAAATGCATCTGGCCATCAGTGGTCACGCTTCTACACGAACGAGACAGGCTTCAGAGAGCGGCTACACTGACGTCAAACTACCTTTAAGGACGAAGATTTGAGCTGTCATTTAAGAAATGCTCACTGGTTGCGTTTTTGCGCAAGGCAATGACACCATACGTCGTCAAAATTATTAGACACACAATCAGGTACCAAGGAACAAGGTTTCCTGGGAATAATAATAGATTTGGACTTGTCGTGGAGCCCTCACATCGCTTTCATGAAAAAGAAACTCACCATGATTACCCACTTTCTAAGGTTTCTTGCGGCAAACTCTTGAGGTGCATTGGTATACGAGCCATGCTTCAACTGTACACTGCACTTTTTCTCAGTTTCATGCGCTATAGCCTACCTGTGTTCGGCAATATTTGAATAACAAACGTACGTGTCCTCCAGTCAATACAAGCTCAAGCACTGAGAATATCCCTCGGGCTTCCGAGATGCACATCCTCAGCAGTGACTGTCACAATCGCTCATGAACACCCTATCACAACCTAAATTCGTGTCGATGCTTTAAGAACGCACATAAGACACGCCACCCGGATTCAATTGCATCACCTCGCCTCCCTTCGAACTTCCAGGCCGCGCTCTGCGTTCTGCACTATTATTGCTCCACATCGCATGGTAATTCCTGTAAACTTCAGGCACGCAGAAAGACCGTCGTTTCGATCGTGGTGTCTACATCCACTGGAAGCCGTGACAACCATCCCCGAAATGCGAAAAAAAATTTGTCAAAGTCAGCCCTAAAACAAACCACATTAGTTTTTCTGTTTGAGAAACACAGTGGACGCACTCACATCTACACAGATTGGTCAATTACTTAAGCAAGCTCAAATGGTGCAGTGATAATTCCGGATAAATCCGTCACGATATAGTTCAGGACATCGCATCTGAAGTAATCCACGACTTCAGAACTCGCCGCCATTCATGGCGCCCTGGAGTTCCTAGTTGAAGAACCGCAGCAGACAAGGCCAATTTTATTGGACTCCAAAGCAGCCCTCCAGGGCATTGCCTCGCCATATCGTTACGGACCAAATGAACACCTAGTCGCTGCAAAAAGACTGCTTCATCACCGGGCTATATGAAAACAATATGACATAGCGTATCAATGATAACCGGGCCACTGCAGCGTCGATGGAGACGATCGTGCAGGTGAATTAGTCTGATCTGCTCATAATGATGCCCCTCCTGCAGCTATATCATTATCAAGTACGGATGCCGCTACAAGCCTTCGATCACTAGCACGAGAACTAACACGCGCTCAGTGGAATTCACCGGCATTCACCAATGTCCGCCTTTGTAAATTGGACCCACACCTGCAGCTCTGTCTTCCATCAGGAATAAGCAGAACTGAGGAGCTGAGGAATGGGGTGGCCTTGAGAAATGAATATTTGTTTCGAATCGGAATGACCAGCAGTCGGACATGCGATAACTGTGGCTGCGCGGACACATTACACATTTTCCTATCTTCTCGGCGAACGTCCTCGCTTCAGTGCGCCAAGAAAAGAACTGTCGAAAGTTTGAGACATACAAGACAATCGCCAATTGTCGAAAGAAAGGGTATTAGGACACTGGCCGAGACCATTATCGGCACTCAAGGCGAGAGCGTTGTTGCACTTTTTGAGGGCAAGTGGTCTAAGGCATTCTTCAACGTCTCTTTTCTCTATCGTTTTGTTCCCCTTACCCCATTCCCCAGAAGAGGGTAGCCAGCTGGTCTGAGAACTGGCTAACCTCCCTGTCCTTCCTCCTTCAATCCTCCTCCTCCTTTCGAAGAACTGCGTAGAAGAAAATCGCACAGCACCAGGGAAGCAGTGCCTTTTGGGGACTCCACAGGAAGCACTGCCGTTTCAGCGTCCTACGCGTAGTTATTAATTTACGCATGAGCACTTATCGACCATACGCATCTCCATTCAATTGTACACGTCATTTGTAATACTAAATGCGAACCATTTCCTAGCAAAATTTGGTGACTTTGAGTGCATCTATCTATCTATCTATCTATCTATCTATCTATTTAGACGCTCGCGACTTTCTGCTCTCTTGGCCATTTCAATAATGGTATCAATACCAAACTTGGTATGGCATAACATGACGATATGACGAGTATTACTGACTAGTCATAACATGAAAGTCATGACTTAAATTTCATATATATCATAATATGCATTTCATGGTGTTGCTGCTCTTGTGGTGGTTTCGATCAGATCAAAAACTGAAATGGTACAAGAGTGCTTGGCGAACGCAAGTGACAGCCCCTTACATGGAAATCATTACATGCATGTCATGTAACAAACTGACTACTAGCCACACTCATGATGCCCTCGTGGCCCTTTCAATAGCTTCAAAGACACCAATTTGGTATTACATAACGTGAACGGACGACGAAGGTAAATGAACGTCAAAACATGATAACCATGACATGCTTGTCATGTGAAACATCACTACATGCTACACTCATAGGGCGATCACGTTTGTTTCGCAACCTAAAATATTCCAAAGTTGGTGTTACGTGACGTCAATGGATGACAAAAATGTGTGATTGGTGCAAACATAATAATCATGACATGCTTGTCATGTAAGAAAATGATAACATACCTTGCTCGTGATGCGCTCGCGGCCGTTTTGCTAGCTTCACATATTCTAAATTCGGTTTTACGTGACGTGCATTTACGATGAAGGTTAATGACACGTCCCAACATGATAATCATGTCATGCGTGTTGAGTAAAACATGACTACATGCTGTGCTCATAGTGCCCTGGCGGCCGTTTCGCTAGCTCAACATATACCAAATTTGGTATCACGTGACATGCATTGACTACAAAAGTAAATGACACGTCCAAACATGATAATCAAGATATGACTGTCACGCAAAAACATCGCTACGAGCTACGCTCCTAGCGTGCTCACGTCCGTTTTGATAGCACCACATATAAATTTTTTTATTATACCATGTTATACCATGTTATACCATATAATACCATGTTATACCATACCAAGTTTGGTATTGATACCATTATTGAAACGGCCAAGAGAGCAGAAAGTCGCGAGCGTCTAAATAGATAGATAGATAAATAGATAGATAGATAGATAGATAGATAGATAGATAGATAGATAGATAGATAGATAGATAGATAGATAGATAGATAGATAGATAGATAGATAGATAGATAGATAGATAGATAGATAGATGCACACAAAGTAGCCGAATTTTACTTGAAAATTGTGCGCATTAATTATTACAAATGACGTGTACATTCGAATGGAGGTGCGTATGGTCTATAAGTGCTCATGCGTAAATTAATAACTAGGCGAAAGACGCTGAAACGACAGTGCTTCCTGTGGAGTCCCCAGAACGCACTGCTTCCCTGGTGCTGTGCGATTTTCTTCTACGCAGTTCTTCTTCGTAAGGAGGAGGAGGATTGAAGGAGGAAGGACAGGGAGGTTAGCCAGTTCTCAGACCAGCTGGCTACCCTCTGCTGGGGAATGGGATAAGGGGAATAAAAGGATAGAGAAAAGAGACGTTGAAAAACGCCTTAGATTACTTGCCCGCAAGAAGTGCAACAACGCTCTCGCCTTGCGTGCCGATAATGGTCTCAGCCAGTGTCCTAAAACCCTTTCTTCCGACAATCGGCGATTGTCTAGTATTTCTCAAACTTTCGACTGTTCTTTTCTTGGCACACTGAAGCGAGGACGTTCGCAGAGAAGATGGGAAAATGTGACCGCGCAACCACAGTTGTCGCATGTCCAACTGCTGGTCATTCCGATTCGAAAAAAATAGGCATTCTTATAGGCCACCCCAATCCTCAGCTCCTCAGATCTGGTTATTCCTGATGGAAGACAGAGCTGTAGGTGTGGGTCCAATTTACAAAGGCGGACGTTGGTGAATGCCGGTAAATTCCACTGAGCGCGTGTTAGTTCTCTTGCTAGTGATCGAAGGCTTGTAGCGGCAGCCGTTCTTGATAATGGTATAGCTGCACGAGGGGCATCATTATAAGCAGATCGGACTGCTTTACCTGCACGATCGCCTCCATCGATGCTGCAGTGGTCCGGTATTCATTGATACGCTATGTCATGTTGTTTCTATATAGCCCGGTGATGAAGCAGTCTTTTTGCAGCGACTAGGTGTTCATTTGGTCCGTAACGATATGGCGAGGCAATGCCCTGGAGGGCTGCTTTGGAGTCCAATGAGATTGGCCATGTCTGCTGCGGTTCTTCAACTAGGAACTCCAGGGCGGCATGAATGGCGGCGAGTTCTGAAGTCTTGGATTATGTCAGATGCGATGTCCTGAACTATATCATGACGGATTTATCCGGAATTATCACTGAACCATTCGAGCTTGCTTAAGTAATTGACCAATCTGTGTAAACGTGAATGCGTCCACTTTGTTTCTGAAACAGAAACAGTAATGTTGTTTGTTTTAGGGCTGACTTTGACAAATTTTTTTTCGCATTTTGGGGATGGTTGTCACGGCTTCCAGTGGATGTAGACACCACGATGGAAACGACGGTCTTTCTGCGTGCCTGAAGTTTGCGGGAATTACCATGCGATATGGAGCAATAATAGTGCAGAACGCAGAGCGTGGCCTGGAAGTTCGAAGGGAGGCGAGGTGATGCAATTGAATCCGGGTGACGTGTCTTATGTGCGTTCTTAAAGCACCGACACGAATTTAGGTCATGATAGGGTGTTCATGAATGATTGTGACAGTCACTGCTGAGAATGTGCATCTCGGAAGCCCGAGGCATAATCTCAGTGCTTGAGCTTGTATTGACTGGAGGACACGTACGTTTGTTATTCAAATTTTGCTGAACACAGGTAGGCTATAGCGCATGAAACTGAAAAAAAAGTTCAGTGTAGAGTTGAATCATGGCTCGTATTCCGCATGCACCCCAAGAGTTTGCCGCAAGAAACCTTAGAAAGTGGGTAATCATGGTAAGTTTCTTTTTTATGAAAGCGATGTGAGGGCTCCAGGACAAGTCCAGATCTATTATTATTCTCAGGAAACCGTGTTTTTTGGTACCTGATTGTGTGTCTATTAATTTTGACGACGTATGGTGTCATTGCCTTGCGCAAAAACGCAACCAGTGAGCATTTCTTAAATGACAGCTCAAGTCTTCGTCCTTAAAGGTAGTTTGACGTCAGTGTAGCCGCTCTCTGAAGCCTGTCTCGTTCGTGTAGAAGCGTGACCACTGATGGCCAGATGCATTTGTCGTCTGCGTAGATCGAGAGCTGCACGGATTGCGGCAGAACGTCAACGAAGCCGATCAACGCAAGGTTGAAAAGTATGGGGCTTAAGACCCCACGTTGAGGTACACCATGATAAGGATAATGGTGCCTTGTTTCCCCATCTTCTGTCTGAACAAAGAAGGTTCTGTCCTTCGAATAACTGTAGATCTATCGATAGACGCGGCCCCCCACTCCAATGTTGCCCAAGGTGTCAAAGATGGTTTCAAGCAATACATTGTCATATGCGCTCTTACCATCCAAGAACACTGCCATTGATAATCTCTTTAGGCTTTTCTGTTTTTGTACAGACGTGACAAGGTCAACAGCATTGTCTATGGAAGACCATCCAAGTCGAAAGCCGGTCAAAACATCGGGGTCTATGTTTTGTTCCAGGTACCACTCTAGGCGATTCAGCACCATTTTCTCAATCACCTTTTCAAAACAACTGACAAGCGCAATGGGGCGATAAGAGACCGTGTCCAATGGCGATTTGCCTGGTTTGAGCAGGGGCACAAGGCGGCTCCATTTTCACAAAGGAGGAACCAAACCGTTGCTCCACGAGTCTTTGTATACAGCTAAAAGGGCACGCTGAGCTGTTCGTCCTAGGTTAGCAAGGGCAACGTGACTCCATCGGGTCCAGGAGATGACGAGTGCTTGCTGCCAATGCTGCTTGAAGCTCCTCTAGAGAAAACATAATGTCCATCCGAATGTCTCTGGACATCGGTGTGTTTCGTAGGTTACTCACGGTGATTGCAGTCCCTTGTTGGCAATCCTGGCGCAGAAGTCTTTTGCTACATCGATTTCACATCGGCTTTGGTGGGGAGCAAGGCATTTGAACGGGCGATGTTGTTGTGGCATTGCTCGTTGGCCACGGAATAATCTCCATATTTGCGAAAGAGGTTTGTGGGGATTGAGCGACTCACATAATGACTTTCATCGTAGTGACTGTAGAGCATTTATTCGACGTTGAGTCTTCTTTTGTAGACGTCTCGTCTTCATCAAACCGTAAATGAATTTTGTGGGCCTATAACGTCGTTCGGCGTGACGACGAATTGCTCGAAGTCGCTCCAACTCCACTTCATATTCGCTAAAATTTGACAAAGTTCCATAATTAAACTTTGCCTCTTGGATAGCGGCTTTTTATTATACCTTCTAGTCTTTTAAGAGAACCTTCTTGGTTTCCTTCACATTGCTTCTTTGTGCATGACCTGTACTTTGACCAGTTGATCCGTGAAGAGGAAGTGATCTGCGACTTGCTTAGCCCCTTGATCTTTGTATAGGTGATTCATTCATTTAAGCGCATGCTGTTGAGCCATGGCATACGTGTGCGATACACGAGCCCTTGCACACGTGTTCATTAGTGCTCATGCACCTCTAAATATGCACGTTTTTGCACGACCAGCCTACTTAGAGATCACGGTGAATGCGAAGCTTAGGGTGCTGTCCTTCCTGAAAACGGGGTCGTTTCCACATTGAATTCTATGTCAGCTCCGCAGTGTTTTAGAGGTTGTGGTCTTACAAGATTGATTTTCGACCGTATGGAGCATTTTCGACGTTCGTGAACGCTTGTGAATGACGCTCTACTTCGATTCAGCGCTCTAAGGTGGCGCAATCTCTAGTTTTCGAAATTTAACTAGAAGAGATTCTGGTGCTGCAATCGTTCAGCGACCATGGGAATGATATGTAGTACACAAATTGGCCTATTTTTGCGCTTGCGGGCTTCGAACATAAAAGAACGGACGAGTTTGAACTTCGTGATCCTATTTGAACTGGTGAGCTTAAAATGTTAAGGTGGTGAAGTGCAACTGATGAGAATTTTCGGGTACGAAAGCAGTGGTCTTCGCACATCTCTAAGTCATTATTTTTTCACCATGCAAGCCTTTCTTGCGATTATCCTGCCGTGGTTATCAACTTGCTTAGCTGGCTTGGTGGAAGTAGGTGCGCCGCTATTGACAACAAACCTCGTCAGTATAGCCGTTCAACACATGCGGAGCATTCACTCCCCCTGGGTACTCTTTGATGATCGACCAGACCCATCGACAACAACAGCAATCACCACGAACAGCTCTAAGAAAAAACACCTGGACGCCACCTTCAGTGAACTCGAGTGCAGTGGTCTTCGCACAGATCTAAACCACTATTTCGTCGCCACGCAGGTGTGTACTTCTTCACTACGCGCTAGAAGACCTAACAACCGCTGTTTACTGCTCTTACCGCGCCCACGGATGTTCTGCGAGACTCAGTGCGAATGTTTGTCAATGGCTTACACTTTGCTTAGTTCCGGTGATATTGAAACTAACCCTGCGGCCAATACCCGAACCACCGCACAAAGATTTAGCCGTAGACACTGTCAAAGAATTGAAGCTTTCATTCCATATGTTGAAAGATGTCCACTCGCGTTTTTACAGAGCTTGAACTCTCAGTCGGAGCTTGCTACTGATGTCAAAGCAATTAAAGCCGGACTAAAAAACAATCATGCTGAAATTACTGGTATCCGGAAGCGACTGTACGAACTGGAAGAAAAAAATCTAATAAACTGGGTAGTATGATGAAAGAACTAACAAGTATGCAAAAAAGTGTGAAAGCACTTACTGACGAGTATTCCCATGTGCAATCTAGACTAACCAAGCTAGAGGACACGTCCAATAGGGACAATTTGATCTTTGATGGAGTTCCAGACTCTAAAAAAAAACCTGGCATATACCGAAGCAAAAATGATTAATTCTATTTTGCTGTTCTTTACAGTTTTCCCAGGCAGTCATTTAAAAGCGTGCATCAGTTGGGCAACCACTCACCTAATAAATGCCACCCCATTGTCGCAGCCAAGTTCACTAACTTCAAAACAAAAGGGAAAGCACTGTCACTGCACAATCAACTAAAGAATAAAAACATCTAAGTCGGCGAAGATTTTTCTGTTGCAACGGGGCAGGCACGTAGATAAGCCTACTGATGATTGATTCATATGTGGGGTTTAACGTCCCAAAACGACCATATGATTATGAGTGACGTCGTAGTGGAGGGCTCCGGAAATTTCGACCACCTGGGGCTCTCTAACGTGCACCCAGATCTGAGCACACGGGCCTACAGCATTTCCGCCTCAATCGGCAATGCAGCCACCACAGCCGGGATTTGATCCCACGACCTGCGGGTCAGTAGCCGAGTAGCTTAGCTACTAGACCACCGCGGCGCGAAGTAAAAAGAAAACTTAACAACTTTGAGAAAGCTCAGCCCGGTTCTTTGTCACTTAAGCTGCGTCACAAGTTAATACTAATTAAAAATTTTACATGTATTTTCTATGGAGTGCGATAAAGTTATAGATGTAAGAAAACGTATTGATTTATCAAAAGGTGACAGATAATGCGCGGGCTTCTTAACGAAACGCATTTACTTAGGGTTGTGCCAGGGTAGGTGACAGAAAATCATACCTTCAGGTGTTCATTCATTTTTCTAACGTTAGAAGTGTACTGAACAAAACTCTTTACCATAGGGTATTGATACATGCATCGCAAAGATAATTGCTTTGATTGAAACGTGGCTTCGTGCACTTGAGAAGCGAAAGTTGGGGTAGTTGGTGGTTCGTGTTTGGATGTAAAAACAGAGCAATTATACAAAGACGGATTGCACTTGCCAGCTCATTACAAGTAGTGTGGCTGCCATCCATTGGTGGACAAAAGCACTTGCTTCTTTGGCCATCCGGCCAAATGTACTAGAGAGGGGATGGAGTCTCTTTACAATGAAATTGAGAGAGAAAGATGCGTGAGCAAACGGTCCGTGGCACTTGGTGAAAATAAGGTTGGATGCCTGGGTCCAGTGCTGTCGGGTTAAAGCGATTGTTAGTATTATCGATGGTCACGCATGTTTTTGCATGTAGATGTGATGATTATTTCTTTTTTGCTTTTCTTTTCATGAGTGTTTACGTAAGTGTCGATTTTTTATGATTACATTCTTATTTGTACCCTGTTAGCTCAGCTGCGCAGCCACCATGATTTGCCATGTGAATAAGTCTTCTGTCTGATATATGTTTGTGTTCCTTGTAATAAAAATTATTTGCAAGTTCAGCACCTTGTCGTCTCTTCTTGTGTGTTTGTATGCATTTTTGCGCTGTTTTCACATCCGATCATGCACATGTCCGTGATCAAGAAATCTTGGATGACCCAAACCATTTTCCCATATACCATTGAGATCGGATGGGAGGTGGCATTGTTTTCAACAAAGCATTCCTTCTTGCTATATCTATATTATTACTGAACTAGAGCTGGTTTAAGCTATAGTAACCATCGGCAACCACATTATAATATTAGAAATACGCTATCAATTTCCGTCTTCATCTTTAGCTTTTGCCGATTAACTTCATGACGCAATTATATAAAGTGCACACGATCTTTATCACATCCTTTGTTTCTACTCGGATATTTTAACTTTTGTAATTATGCAATGCAAACGCACCTTACTCTTTAACATCTTCGTCACAGCTGAGAGAATTTATTAACCTATGTTGAGTGTTTACTCCGACAGAAGTAGTAACGTCCCCAGGGAGACTACTAGCAGTGCAAGGATTCTCTATCTGATATTAACAAATCAACCAGACTTTGTTGCCACAATAACCTGTACACCAGGCAATAGTGATCAATCATTACTATCATTTTCATTTAATGCACCCTGTGCTAAAGCAGATAAAAAAATAAAACGATACAGCACAGTAAGAAAGCAAACTTTTAAACGATTAAGTTTGAACTATCAAATCTTCTAGGCACATTTTTAAGCAGTTTGAATAACCGTTCAGCGCAGTCTAACTGGAATATATTTGCAGCTGATGCTGATCGACAAATCATGAAGTATACTCTTGCTGTACCGTCATATCTAACGTGCGTGTGTCATGGGAGATAGCTCACATCAAACGTTTCTATAACAAAAAGAAACGTTTTTATCTTGCTGCAAAATGTTTACTGACTAACCACCCCCGGTTTGCTGCCTAAAAATCTGCATCATACATCTACATATCTGCAATGAAATCCCCTAAAGATAATTTTCTTACTAACGCTTTTTCGTCTATGTTACAAACTAACGCAAAAAGTTCTGCCGAGTAAATAGGCCGCTGTCCGAAAACCATATTTCCTTGATTGACTCATTCGGTAACGAAATTTGTGAAGGTCATTGCGCTGCTGTTGCTAACAAATATTTAATCGAAAACTTTACATTAGATAACCACAATAATTTACCTAGCGCAATTTTACACAATGTTTAACCCATGTCATCATTGATTATTGGAACCGTTGGAGTTATACGCCTCATTGAATCACTTAAAAATAATTCGCCTTCTGGTTATGAAGACAATTATACAATTCTTTTATAAAAGTACTTGTGCTTACGATTCTGTTGTACTAATGAAAATTTCCAACAGTCACTGCATACTTCAACTATAGTCAATAAAAAAATCGGCAAAGTCGTTCTACTTTATAAATCTTGTAATAAACACTGTCCGAACAATTATCGTCCCACTTATTTAATTAGTATAATTACAAAGAGAGCAAATTTTTTAAAATCGTATTCCATTTTAAATTCTGCACAACATAGCTTTAGTAAAAAAGTATTGTTGTGGAACACAGTTATTAGCAGTCATTCATCACTTAACTGAGATTCTTAAAAAATTATACCATGCCGACTGCATTTTTTTAGGTTTCTCAAGAGCTTTTGACAAGGTTTGCCATAGACTGCTACTTTACAAACTGCACGAACTAAGTCTTGACGGTAACAAACTGTGGATTGAGTGCTTTCTCACTAAGAGAGCACAATTTGTTACTGCAACAGTTACAATTCATCTTTTCACGTAGTTCATTCTGGCATTCTGCAAGGATTTGTCATAGGCTGCCTGTTCTTTTTATATTTATATTAAATACTTCTCATCAGTTGTATAATCAAACCTTCTTTTTATTGCTGCAACTGTGTTATTTTCCGAGAAACTACTAATGATAATGACATAATCATATTGCAAGCTGATTTTAACGCTCTATCTAACTGGCGTACGTGAAAAATAGCTCACTAATCACATCACTAAAAAGTGCAAAATCATGCGTTCATCAAAAACCTCTTCTACCTCGCCTTTTACTGTCACAATAACATTCTTCTGGATTCCTATAACTCCTATAAATATCCTGGAGTTCACATAACAACTATTCTAAACTGGTCACCTCATACTGAATACATAATAATCATTGCTACCCGCATACTTGGCTATTTACGACGTAGCCTTTTTGATGCTCCATGTGGTTTCAAACTGCAGTTTTATAAAACACTAATAGGCTCTAAACTAGAATATGCTACAGCCATGTGGGACCCCACCTATAACAGTCTGGTAACTTCTGTTCCACTTGTTTAGAAGAACTCCGTTCGTTTTATATTGTATAATTATAACAGAACCAGGAGTACTTCCACCAGAGAAAGTTTCCTTGCTCTCCGTTTTTGAACACATACCATCATCTCTTCCTGCATGACGAACTACTTCTTCACCCTTAGCACATATCCAACGCTTTGTTCACTATCTTAAAGTAGGCATCCCTTCATGCAACACCAAAACGTTCTTCAATTCATTTTTGCCTCGAGCATCAAAAGAGTGGAACAGACTTCCTGGTGACATTATCGCTATAAGTGATAACAACTTGTTCCGTGATACATCAGCTAACATTGTATAATAGGTTTTTTTGTTGAATTAGCTGACATGGTATAAATAGGTTCTGTGCTGTTTTAGCTAAGACATATTATTATAAATGTATTGGAAAATATTGCATTTATAAGAGATCTCTTTTAGAAATCTAACCATATTCACTGCTTTTTGTTCAGTAAATTTTTTGTAACAATCCACCACCCTCTGTAATGCAATTTGACATTGAGGGTATAATAAATACATAAATATTGTTACTGCATATATGATTTGGGTATGCGCCGGTGGGTAGCGGGGAACAGGCAGATTAGACAAGAGGACGTTCTGCTAGCGAGATAGGCCTCCGGTGTCAAAGCTTTCCAGCATTTGAGCTATTCCTGGAATAAACAGTGGTGTGTATCTCGCCTGTTAGAGGTCACTTGTACCAGATTGCGCTGTGCAGTTCTGTAACTAAATTATTACCTTAACAAAGCACGACTCAAGGCGTCACGGCTATGCAGTTGGTGCAATGAAATTGAAATAATTGAACATTTATTTTCATTCTGCCATCGTTATTCTTATCAGAGAAAAACATTTTTAGTCGCGCCATCCATAAGAGGCCATCATCATCATCATCATCTTGCAGCATCGCTAGTGTGCCAGCTCCCAGACACGCAACGTCTTCTCGTCTGAGCAGCTCAGCTGGTATTTGCCACCGGGGTGGAACTTGACACCACGCACCCAGTTGTAGTGGCCCACCAGGGTGAAGATGGCCAGGCCCGTGCTGACGTTCCACAGCTTGATGGTTTTGTCCCGCGAGCTCGAGGCCAGGAAGAGTCCATTGCCCTGGGCCCGGCTTGCGCCACTGCCAGCCAGTCGGCGGTTGCTGTCTCCGCTGCCATTGCCGCCCAAGTTCAGGTGGGCGCTCTCGGGTGCCCACGCGATGCACTCCACCACGTGGTCATGCTCCCGAAGCTCCAGCTTGCACTTCTTGGTGCCGACCACCCACACACGAACCGTGTGGTCATTAGAACAGCTGACCAAGAGGGAGCCATCGGAGTTGACTCTGACCATGCGCACCCATTCCCGATGGCCTGTGAACGTCTTGACACAGTGCCCTGTGGATACTTCCCGCAACTTGATGGTCTTGGCTCTTGAGCAGGACACCACATGGTCACCGCTTGGCAGGAAGGACACTGACGACACGTTGTGGTCGTGTCCGTGCATTGTACGAATACACTCATATGTCAGGAAATTCCACAATTTGATGATCATGACTGCTGAACAAGACACTACAAACTTCCAAGTGTGGCCGAACCCCAAGTCTTGCACGGACTCCGTGTGGCACTTTAGCGTTCGTTCGCAGTCTCCAGTCTCGTAATTCCAGACCTTGATAGAGGCGTCTTCTGAGGCGGAGACGACCACGCTGTAGACAGGGTGTAAGGCCACCCGGGTGACTGGTGACCGGTGGCCCGTGAGGGCATGCCGCTCGGGAGGCCTGGGAATCCACTCTGTAGGGGACCGCTTTTCCCGTGTGGGTGTGCCCGAAATGTACCCTTTCTAAGCCTCTGCCAGTCTACTCTCCAGTTCCTTCACCTTCTTCTTCAACCTGAGAAAAGACGTACATTTCTTTTCGAGAAGGCCAGCGTACTTCTTGTCTATGTCGCCAGGCATGTCTGTCTCCTTCTTGAAGGCTTCAAGAGCTTCCATGAACCCATTGGATGCCAAATAATCCGCAACCGCCTTGTTGAGCTCTTCTCTCTGCCTTCGGGACAACACCATTTTCATAGTCCGGGAAGGTATTGGAGCTGCGCGTAATCCGGGGTTTGCTTCGTTTCTTCCGGTCAATTTGCCTCGCTAGCCGAACATCCTCTTCTGTAATCTGCCTCTTCCCCGCTACCCACCGGCTCATACCCAAATCACATATGCAGTAACATTATGTAAATAAAAATATATGAATTATCTCCCTGAAGGGGCCCTGATTGGATGCATAGCAGCAGTGGAGCGCCTGGCGTTGACCCATTTAGAACGGGCGTCGACACGAGTGCTGGCCGAACGGTTTGACTCGAAACTCAGTGTAGCGTTTAATCGTGTAAAGGTTTGTTCGAAACGCAAAGATATGCACTCTAAGGCAAAGTTACCCGAAATAAGAGTAACGGAGCCCAATAGATGCGCGCGATGAACTGATAGACCGTTGATGAGCAACTACAAAGGGAAACGTGCAGCGTGTAAACCACTTAGTCTGCAAACACGCTCCAAAGGGATGAACCACCCGGCAAATAGCGGTAGTGGTTAGAAGAGGAGAAAGGCACCTAATTTCTGCAGCCCGGTCGGGAGCACGGCGCAGTGCTTGCCCCCCCCCCCCCCGGCAAATGCAGGCAGTGCGCAAAGCGTTGCCAAGGTCACTAGCCGTCCTCTTCCTCTCCTGGCTCAGTCTTTCTCCGTATTTTGCTGGCAACGGTTCGCGTTGCATCACGCTTGGTGTGCTCGACCACGGCCGCGTAGATTCGACGATCTAGGATTTACGACGTGGTGCTTGTGTGTACGCTTTGATGAGCGTGGGCTGCTGCTTTTACGTTTCGCTGCACCCATGAAGTCTGGAGCAAGTCTCGACACGTCACCGCGCCGCGCTCTATATCGGTGGCTTAGATGTTGTCACGACCAACATACGACAGCAACAGTTGGGAAGGCCGACATGACAGCCGAGAAGAGGGCAGGCCTATCGGATGTATACTTCAGTCCGACTCAGGGCAGAAATCAGCGCTGGATTCGTTCGCAAGTAGATTATCATTCTTTATTCTACTGTACTTTGTGCGTGTGCGATACGGATCGTTCTTGCTGGCAATGGGCTCAGTCGTGTTGTATATCGCACGCACGAAATGCACCGCGCAGGTCAGCCTGGGCGTCTGCAGTTCGGCTGTGCTTTGAGACCGCCTGGAAAAATGCCGCCATTGCCGTCGGCCTCCCAAGTGCGCGCCTGTCTTCGCCGCCACGGTGAGCTCCGGGCTTAAGATATTGGGCTGAAACCTCGTCGCTGTGTTGGGAGTAGTCAAAAACACGTAGCGGGTTTTCGTAACAAGCTTGGTTGTAGTATTTCGCGCGCTGTAAGTTCACCAGCACGGGCTGGCGGGGATTTCGGTAGCATCGGAACTCAGTGAAAATTGGTCGCCATTACTGCTGGCTTTCCCGTCAGTCGGTCGCAAGTAGCTCGGCGCCATTCGTTGGGCGCGGCGGTGGACTCGCGTTTGCACGCTGCATTCGCTCGAGTTTCTGGAAACAAATTGCCCGCAGCTTCCCTCGGGGGAACACTGAGGAGGATGCGGAGCATATAATTGGTTAACGGGGTGTTAAAGTGCGACTTACTTGGGTCGATGGCTAAATTGGTTAACGTGGTTGTGAAATGGGGTGTTAAATTGCGACTTACTTGGGTCGATGGCTAAATTGGTTAACGTGGTTGTAGGAGGGGGTGTTAAATGAGTGAACACGTACACACGTATGCGAAAGGGCGGCGCTGGTCGAAGGGACGTCGATCATTGTGTTTGTGGATTCGTTGGCATTCATTTCACGGCGACTGCGGACGTCGACGCGCCGTACAAACCAACGGACGAGCGGCAACTGAGCGAGCGAGCGCCGACCTTGAGTATATATACAGCGCGACGGCGCATGCGCTGTCAGCTGTCGAATGTTCTCGAAGGAGAAGCGCACGCGCGGCACAGATGGCGACGGCGCGATGGCGCGACGGCGCATGCGCTGTCAGCTGTCGAATGTTCTCGAAGGAGAAGCGCGCGCGGCACAGATGGTGGGCGACGGCGCGACGGCGCATGCGCGCGCGTCAGCTGTCGAATGTTCGAGAAGCGGTGCGGACGGCGCACTACAAGGCGCGAGTATAAGATGCTTCCGCATCTAAAAAGCCGCATTACCGTCAATTTCTTGGGCGCTAGCTTAAAACTAGCCCAGCGCTGTTCGTGGCGGCGGCCAAGCGGGCGCTCGCTCTCCTGTTCGAAGTTCGCTGGCGGTAGACACCTCGTGTACAGCGCCGTGTTCGGTCTCGCGTTCGCTTGCTCGAGCTGAACGACGTCTCTCGCTTAAGACTCGCCGACTTTTTGGCGGCACTGTGGTTCGCGGAGTTGTGGCTGCGGCCGCCGCTCCTAAGCTGTTGCGCTACGGGGATCGAAATGAGTCTTTGAGGTTGTGCGATATCGCGTTCAAATTATTAGTATGTCATATCTCACGTATGTTTTATTTCACCTTGCACATATTTCTCATATGCATTCGTATTCACCCTCTGTCACGTGTGACTCACTATTTTACATACTTATTGCGCAGCCGTGAGCACACACCGTGCTGAAGGCTGTGTGCGCTGGCGTCTGCGATGCCTGTCATCCATCTCTTTCGTCAGAGCAGCTTCAGAAGCACTGTGCGAGATGTGAAAGTAAAGTTATTTGTGTGTCATACTTTACACCCATGTTCTTATATTACCTTGTCATATGCGTGCATCTTCATCTTTTGTCACGTGTGTCTAACTATTTCTACTATCTTATTGTACGTACATCCATGTGACCACAACAGGCAGAAGGCTTCGTTCGCTGGCGTCTGCAATGCCTGTTATCTATCGCTTCTGTCGGAGATGCAACACAAAGAGCGAACAAGAGTTGACAAATAGACTGGACTTGTACACTTCACCATGAATCCACTTAGAAGAATGGAGAAACTTCATGTGTATGTAGAAAAATAAAGATTTCGATGTCTCGCTTTTCTCTTTCGTTGTCGCCGTGACTGCGAAAGCAGTTACACATAGGTGGCTAACTACTTTCTCTAGTGTTTTTTTCTGCGCTATTTGTTGCTCACTGCGCAGAAAAACAGGCTAAAAAGTATTAGGCCTGGCGGAAAATCAACAAAAGCAATGTTTGAACTGAGGTTACAAAGTTCATCCGATTGGAGTACTTGAGTAGATCAAACGTTCGTCCGGCGAGGTGCAACTGTGAGAACTTACGGTTTCCCGGTGACGTGTAATTGTGGGGATTGACAGTTGCCCTATAGGGTGCAAGTGTGAGGACTAAATGTAAGTCTTTTGATGTGAATTGTGGGACTGATGGTTACTCACTGAGATGTAAATGTGAGGACTAAATGTTAGTTCCTTGAGTTTGTCAGTGGGGACTAACAGATAGCCGTGGTGCCGCTATTCCTTAAATAGACTAATGGTTGTGGCAGCCCCATTAGTCCCCAAAAGGGCAAAGCACACACCCTTTTAACACCCTTTTGCCTTAGAGTGTGGGAGGCGGAACGTCTTGAAGACGCTGCGCTCATCTTACTTGGCTCGCGTCTCGTCTGTGTTACCCGCTTGCCTTATGTATTCTCGAACGCGATCGGTGTTCTCGAATATCACCTAGTCGGTGTCGCTGGTCTTTCACTCTGACGATATCGTTCGGCTCTCCAGGCTCTCGCTTCGTCGTTGTATACGTCGCCATTCGCGAACACGATCGCTTCACTAACCCTCGCAACGCCGGCGACATCGGCGAAAGGAACGCACACACTAGCGGAAAGCCTGCCACGATGGCGTCCTACCCGTCGGCGTGATCTTGAAGCAGAGGCGCGCGGTCCACATTGTCGGCGCTGCGAGATTCTCGAGGCGCGTGCACTATAGCGCGCGCGCGCCGGCTCACGGCTTCTTCTCGCCGACAGAGAGAAAGTGGTGGCGTGGTTATAGTGATGTCCACGTGAAGAATGGGCCCGAGTGCAGCAAGCGGTGGAGAGGGTGAAGTGAGAGAGAGCTGACACAAGGCGAGCGCACGGGTGGCGTGCGAGAAAGACGTCACGGCGCACTGCTAAAAGGGCATAAACTACTTTGCACCGCTCCAACACCTGCAGCGAGGGGAGTAGTGTGGACAGAGGGACAGCGCTACACAAGCAAGTGAAAGAGCAACTTCGCACCTAAAGTATTTTCACTGATTGTCATTTCATGACAAAGTACCTCCAAGCCACGCGAAGTCAAGTGGAACTGAAGATACGAATAATAAACAAACTTGTGTACTAGACCTCATTCCGATGGTGGCTGAAGCGCTTTGCGTTGCCCCTCGCACAGACACTAGCGCCAGAGTTGCCTCCGGTCTACCTATGGGAAATTCTAGGGCGCCGCGATCCCGATCAAGTTGATTATTAGCATGGAGGAGAGAAATTTAGTTGACGCTGATGCGAAAAATAAGTATGCGTGTGGTGTGGGCTTCTTCGGTAGAGCATTGGGGCTGGTATTCTGAATAACAGCTGAGGTTTCAATTTATGCCTCGGGATCCAGGTAAAATTTACTTAGAAGTGTGACGTTATCACCGGGGGCAGAAGCTTAGCCATGCTTAATGACCAACCCACGGTTCTTTGCCTCATGTTTTCGTCAGAAAAATGAAAAGGAGTAGTTTTAAGCCGTACACGTATAAAGATGAAATAAAATTATGCCAAACCACTTATTTAGCGTACATACTACTCATCTTAACGACCACGAATAAAAGCCAGCAATGCTTCACGCGGTTGACAGCCCCATTTTTTAGGCAGCAACGAAACAACAAACAAAAAAACACTTTAATAAAAAAAGGAATAATGGTACATTCATAATTAGAACAGTGAAAATGCACGCTAAAGGTCATCAGTACACGATGAAAATCATAAAAGCAAACGTTGTAAAAAAGAAAAAAATTGCCAACGAATAAACGTCTGCATAATACGAATTCGGAGCGCAGCTGTTTAGGTGTTTTGGTTTTGCGGTAAGTTGAGAAAAACAATTTGGAAGAGATATGTATATATGCATTGATAGTTGTGCAGCTCTACTTATTTTCCGGAACTTTATGTAATGGGAACACACGTTTGCAAGTCGTAATGTAATTAAGGAAGCTTTGTCGAGGGTGAAATGAATTTCTCCATCAATGCCTGTTTTCCAAAGACGGGGTATGTGGAAGGGTTCCGTGAGGTTCTCTCATCACTGGGATACGTTACGATTATTGGGAACGGAATGTTCTTGATCTTAACTGGGAACAATATGTCTCTTTTGTTTTTCTGCCTATATCAAGGTTCTCCAAAAGTAACATCGGTGTGGGTCGAAGTGTGGTTCATGTGAGTTGCAGAAAGTGCGCAATGTCGAAATACACAACCACTACGAGCAAGTTGTTATCCAATTTTGCTCGCCCGTTTCTGGAGGCAGATAATTTGTTTTCATTTGATACTCCCGCCTGCTCTCCGTGGTGTTTGGGCTTGCGCAGAATTCTTCTTTGCTTGCTTCTTCCGCAATTCATTTGGCACATACTTCCTTTTAGCCTGACGCTCGCAATAGCCGTGCATGGTAGTGGGGTTTGCTCAATTCCTGTGGCACATACTCGTTCGAGTTGTGACACCATCGACGCTTCACATTTCTACGTGCTGTGCACATTAGTGCGACTTGCCTAAATTATGTGCCACGCATACGTTACCGTGGTTACGCCTCCGATGGCGACGGCAGGAGCGACGCCGCTTAACACCGGAACGGGTGTTTAAAGGTACGGGGTGCACTCTAAAACAGAAAAAAGCACGACATATACCACTTTTTTTATGGGGGGGGGACATAATACACACAATACTACATTCGAGTGCCTATGCCAAATTTTGGAGGCGTACTAGAAAAAAATAGGAAAACAATTTTTATGCAATAAATCTACCGTATTATAATCCCTAGCACTTAGGCGTCTGCAGTTACATACATATTTATGTCACCACACAATACTAAGTGTTATATTTTTTATTTCAGTGATAGGGTAGTCGATGTCGTAGCATCTGATAGGTATAATTTGTTCTACACCTCGGCAGTTTCTATATTTCGGAGCTCCTTGTATTGGTTGTTTTATGTGTCGGCATGAATTTAGAAATACGTTTTAGGGTTCTTAGTGATATATTTTTGTAAATGTTTGGCATCGGTGTCACGTTACGTTATTTTTGGGGGGGGGAGGGGCAGATGACTAGTTGGCTTTAAATAAGGGGCATTTTGCCTGAAAGGGCAGCTGCGTTCATACGGGTAGAAACGGGAACTGTGTGGTTTGCACCCGCCATGCCACTATGGGACATATCTCAATAAATGTCAATATTATACTCTTTATACGTATGGACAATGACACGTTGAAAGCTAGAGATTAGAAGTACATAATAATGCAGAGAAATGCAATTAATACAAAATACAGTTTTCTATACATTACAGTTATTTATGGTGAGTGTCTTACAAAGAGGCTTTCGGATGTTTTTCGACAATTCACTTTATTTCGCGTTTTAGCCGGAAGCAAATATTATCGCCGGAAGAGATTTCAGGGTGATGGATTGATGCAATCTGTAATCTAGACCCTAAGAGCAGCATCCTGTGAGCCATTTGTGGTAGGTGTGCCAATAGGCTAGAAACAGGTAACGCCCACAACTCCAAAGCAATCTTTGTAGCGGGCCTGAAAGATTGAGAGAGAGATCTGTGCAAGTTTAACACCGACAACACACCACAAACAGAAATTCACTCTTTCTACCACTTAATTTCGTTCATGTGCGTGCTAAGTTTTTGTGATTTACCTTCAACTTCCCATCTATCCCCTTGTTACTTGTGTAAAGTTATTTCGAGAACTATGGTCTGAACAAAAGTGAGACCAATCAAAAGCAATGGAACCCTTGATTACTAGTGGTTCTATGTTAGTTTGTTATTATTAACTATATTTGAGCCTAAGATACAGCCTGCCAAAGGGAAAAATAAAGATGAGAGAATGCTTGGCAGTACGCTTCATACAGGTCTCAAAAAATTTATGTCACGTTATTATGAATACAATTCTATCACGATCATGTCTTTAAGAAAACGTGGTAGAATCTTTGGTGAATAAGGCTTTCACTTGCAAAACAGTTTTAACGTTGTCTGTCTTGTTGTGTAAACTTGGTGTTTGTATTTTACTACTGCAAGGTTCCATGCATGAATCACGGTCTCATTTAGCAAGTTATTTATTAGCATGTTCATAGTTATAAAATTCTTAATGATACGTAAGTGAACTATCTTGACATAATTACCATATTTTTCAATTATTAGCGTCTTCGGTTCTTTTGTTTGTAAAAGTCAAATGATTTTCGATTTGTTCGTATTTCGATTTCTTCAAAAAGCACACTAATTGGCGTACGCCTAAATTGTATATTTATCTTGTCAAGCTCACTTATTGTGCTGGCCATGCGCATCACTATTTACCAACTTTACTAGACGTTACATCAAAACGCATTATCGCGATACTCTTTTTTCGAATGCTTTTGCGAACTGGGTAATGGTTTACATAGTTCTTTAGCTAGATGCCATGTTTGTGTTTGTTCGAATACGTATCATTTGCTTATATTTTATTTCTATCTCTCACTAGTTTCACAATATTTTTATTTGTTTCGGTATACGTGCACCTGTACTCGGTGTACGTCTCCTTTTCATGTGGATGGATGCTGCGATACCTTCTCCTTTTTCACAAATATTTAACGTTACATACGGAAGTCCATACACGCAAATCTGTCATTATTCCCGCTTAATTCTAACACAGTCTGCGCCTACTGTGCGCACTGATACAGACACGTCTATCTAACGGGAAAGTGCTGAGGTGTTTATTAGCACCATGCAATGACAGGAGAATAAGACATTCAACCAAATCAAAGCTTCTCAAAGTGTGCGCACCGGTATTTCTTTCATGTGAAGTTTACTTGGCGTTGTCATGCCGAATGAAGACCGTTACAGGTGCAGGTGTTACTAAGTTTTGCTGCTTTTCGCTTGGAGTATCGTGGTGCTTTCCGGGAAATACTTTATCGAGAACTCGAACTTGTTCAGGCGACAAAAATATTGGCAGATCCCACATATAGTGGGAATCAGGGGATATATGATGTACGACTGAAGAAGGTGGATATGTCACTTTATTATCAGTACGACGTTACTAGATGGACGTAAATTTTGCTGTACAGACGTCCATGTAATTATTGCTATGTTCGGACTTGTCATTTACCTTCGTAGTCTATTCACGTCGCGTGATAACAAATTCGGTAAATGTGGAGCTAGCGAAACGACCATGTAGTCATATTTTATGACACGCACGTGAATGATTATCATGATTAGACGTGTAATTTACTTTCGTCATCCATTCTCGTCACGTAATACCAATGGTTTTATATGTGGTGATAGCGAAACGGACGCGAGCACGCTAAGAGCGTAGCTCGTAGCGATGTTATTGCGTGACACACATATCATGATTATCATGTTTGGACCTGTCATTTACTTTTGTAGTCATTCATGTCACATGATACTAAATTTGGTATATGTTGAGCTAGCGAAACGGCCGCCAGCGCGCTATGAGCGTAGCATGTAGTCATGTTTTGCACAACACGCATGCCATGATTATCATGTTTGGGCGTGTCATTTACCTTCATCGTAATGCACGTCACGTAATACCGAATTTAGAATATGTGAAGCTAGCGAAACGACCGCGAGCGGATCATGAGCAAGCTATGTTGTCATTTTTTTACATGACAAGCATGTCATGATTATTATGTTCGCAACAATCACACACCTTTGTCATCCATTGACGTCACGTAACACCAACTTTGGAATATTTGAAGATAGCGAAACGAACGTGATCGCCCTATGAGTGTAGCATGTAGAGATGTTTCACATGACAAGCATGTCATGATTATCATGTTCTTACGTTCATTTACGTTCGTCGTCCGTTCGCGTTACGTAATGCCAAACTGGTGTGTTTGAAGCTAGTGAAAGGGCCACGAGGGCATCATGAATGTGGCATGTAGTCAGTTTGTTACATGACATGCATGTAATGATTTCCACGTAAGGGGCTGTCACTTGCGTTCGCCAAGCAGTCATGTACCATACCAGTTTCTGATCTGATCGAAACCACCACAAGAGCAGCAACACCGTGAAATGCAAAATATGACACTTATGACATGCATGTCATAAATTTCATGTTATGACTTGTCAGTAATACTCGTCATATAGTCATGTTATGCCGTACGAAGTTTGGTATTGATAACATTATCGAAACGGCAAGAGAGCAGAAAGTCGCGAGCGTCTAAATGATAGATAGATAGATAGATAGATAGATAGATAGATAGATAGATAGATAGATAGATAGATAGATAGATAGATAGATAGATAGATAGATAGATAGATAGATAGATAGATAGATAGATAGATAGATAGATAGATAGATAGATTGATGCACTCAAAGTCACCAAATTTCGCTATGAAATGGTTCGCATTTAGTATTACAAACGACGTGTACAATTGAATGAAGATGCGTATAGGTCGATAAGTGCTGATGAATAAATTAATAACTAGGCTTTAGGACGCTGAAACGGCAGTGCTTCCTGTGGAGTCCCCAGAAGGCACTGCTTCCCTGGTGCTGTGCGATTTTCTTCTACGCAGTTCTTCTTCGTAAGGAGGAGGAGAATTGAAGGAGGAAGGACAGGGAGGTTAAGCCAGTTCTCAGACCAGCTGGCTACTCCTGCCGGGGAAGGGGGTAAGGGGAATAAAAGGATAGAGAAAAGAGACTGTTCAAGAACGCCTTAGACCACTTGCCCGCAAGAAGTGCAACAACGCTCTCGCCTTGCGTGCCGATAATGGTCTCAGCCAGTGTCCTAAAACCCTTTCTTCCGACAATTGGCGATTGTCCAGTATTTCTCAAACTTTCGACAGTTGTTTTCTTGGTACACTGAAGCGAGGACGTTCGCAGAGAAGATGGGAAAATGTGTCCGCGCAACGACAGTTCTCGCATGTCCGGCGGCTGGTCATTCCGATTCGAAACAAATAGGCATTCCTATAGTCCTCCCCAATCCTCAGCTCCTCAGCTCTGGTTATTCCTGATGGAAGACAGAGCTGCAGGTGTGGATCCAATTTACAAAGGCGGACGTTGGTGAATGCCAGTGAATTCCACTGAGCGCGCGTTAGTTCTCGTGCTAGTGATCGAAGGCTAGTAGCGACATGCGTTCTTGATAATGGTATAGCTGCATGAAGGGCATCTTTATGGGCAGATCGGACTGCTTAATCTGCACGATCGTCTCCATCGATGCTGCAGTGGCCCGGTATTCATTGATACGCTATGTCATGTTGTTTCTCTATAGCCCGGTGATGAAGCAGTCTTTTAGATGCGGAAGCATCTTAACCTCGCGCCTTGTAGTGCGCCGTCCGCGCCGTCCGCACCGCTTCTCGAACATTCGACAGCTGACGCGCGCGCATGCGCCGTCGCGCCGTCGCCCACCATCTGTGCCGCGCGCGCTTCTCCTTCGAGAACATTCGACAGCTGACAGTGCATGAGCCGTCGCGCCGTCGCCATCTGTGCCGCGCGCGCGCTTCTCCTTCGAGAAAATTCGACAGCTGACAGCGCATGCGCCGTCGCGCTGTATATATACTCAAGGTCGGCGCTCGCTCGCTCAGTTGCCGCTCGTCCGTTGGTTTGTACGGCGCGTCGACGTCCGAAGTCGCCGTGAAATGAATGCCAACGAATCCACAAACACAATGATCGACGTCCCTTCGACCAGCGCCGCCCTTTCGCATACGTGTGTACGTGTTCACTCATTTAACACCCCCTCCTACAACCACGTTAACCAATTTAGCCATCGACCCAAGTAAGTCGCAATTTTACACCCCATTTCACAACCACGTTAACCAATTTAGCCATCGACCCAAATAAGTCGCACTTTAACACCCCGTTAACCAATTATATGCTCCGCATCCTCCTCAGTGTTCCCCCGAGGGAAGCTGCGGGCAATTTTTTTTGCAGCGACTAGCTGTTCATTTTGTTTGTAACGATATGGCGAGGCAATGCCCTGGAGGGCTGCTTTGGAAACCAATAAGATTGGCCATGTCTGCTGCAGTTCTTCAAATAGGAACTCCAGGGCGTCATGAATGGCGGCGAGTTCTGAAGTCGTGGATGATGTCAGATGCGATGTCCTGAACTATATTGTGATGAATTTATCCGGATTTACCACTGCACCATTTGAGCTTGCTCAAGTAATCGACCAATCTGTGTTAACGTGAATGCGTACACTGTGTTTCTCAAACAGAAACAGTAATGTTGTTTGTTTTAGGGCTGAGTTTGACAAATTTTTTTCGCATTTCTGGGATACGGCTTCCAGTGGATGTAGACACCACAATGGTAACGACGGTCTTGCTGCGTGCCTGAAGTTTGCGGGAATCGCCATGCGATGTGGAGCAATAATAGTGCAGAACGCCGAGCGTGGCCTGGAAGTTCGAAGGGAGGCGAGGTGATGAAATTGAATCCGGGTGGCATGTCTTATGTGCGTTCTTAAAGCATCGAAGCGAATGTAGGTCGTTATAGGGTGTTCATGAGCGATTGTGACAGTCACTGCTGAGGATGCGCATCTAGGAAGCCCGAGGCATATTCTCAGTACTTGAGCTTGTATTGACTGGAGGACACGTACGTTTGTCATTCGAGTATTTTCGAACACAGGTAGGCTATAGCGCTTGAAACTGTGAAAACGTGCAGTGTACAGTTGAAGCATAGCCCGTATACCGATGCACCCCATGAGTTTGCCGCAAGAAACCTTAGAAACGTGGGTAATCATGATAAGTTTCTTTTTCATGAAAGCGATGTGAGGTCTCCAGGACTAGTCCAGATCTATTATTATTACCAGGAAACCGTGTTTTTTTGATAGCTGATTGTGTGTCTAATATTTTTGACGACGTATGGGGTCATTGCCTTGCGCAAAAACGCTATCAGTGAGCAATTCTTAAATGACAGCTGAAGTCTTCATCCTTCAAGGTAGTTTGACGTCAGTTTAGCCGCTCTCTGAAGCCTGGCTCGCTCATTTAGAAGCGTGACCACTGATGCCCAGATGCAGATGTCGTCTTCGTAGATCAAGAGATGCACGGATTCGGCAGAACGTCAATGAAGCCGATGAGCGCAAAGTTGAAAATTATGGGGCTTAAGACCCAACATTTGCGGTACACCATGATAAGTATAATGGTGCCTTGTTTCACCATTTTCTGTTCGAACAAAGAAGGTTCTGTCCTTCGAATCATTGTAGATCTATCGGTAGACGCAGCCCCCCACTCCAATGTAGCCCAAGGTGTCAAAGATGGTTTCAAAATATACATTCTAATAGTCGCCCTTAACATTCAAGAACACTGCCGTTAATAATCTCTTTAGGCTTTTCTGCTGTTGTACAGACGTGACAAGGTCCACTAACATTGTCTATAGGAAGACCATCCACGTCGAAACCCGGTCAAAGCATCCGGGTATATGTTATGTTCCAGGTACCACTCTAGGCGATTCAGTAACCATTTTATCCATCACCTTTCCAAACAGCTGGCAAGCGCGATGGGGCTATAAGAGACCATGTCCAATGGCGATTTAGCCTTGTTTGAGCAGGGGCACAAGGCGGCCGCATTTTCATTGAAAGGAGGAACCAAATCGTTGCTCCAAGAGTCATTGTATACAGCTAAAAATGCACGCCGAGCTGTTTGTCTTGGTTAGCAAGGGCTACGCAAGTGACTCTATCGGGTCCAGGAGATGACGAGTGCTTGCTGCCAATGCTGCCTGAAGCTCCTCTAGAGAAAACATAATGTCTATCCGAGTGTCTCTGGACATCGGCGCGTTTCGTAGGTTACTCACGGTGAATTGCAGATCCCTTGTTAGGCAATCCCTGGCGCAGAAGTCTTCTGCTACATCGATTTCACGTCGGCTTTGGTGGCGAGCAAAGCATTTGAATGGGCGATGTTGTTGTGGCAATGTTCAGTCGGCCACGGATTCTTCTCCATATTTGCGAAAGAGGTTTGTGGGGATTGAGCGACTCACATAATGACTTTCATCGTAGCGAACTGTATAGCATTTATTCGACGTTGAGTCTTCTTTTGTAGACGTCTCGTTTTTATCAAGCCGTAGATGAATTTTGTGGGCCTATAACGTCGTTCGGCGTGACGACGAGTTGCTCGAAGTGGCTCCAACTCCACTTCATACCCGCTAAAGTTTGACGAAGGTGCACAATTAAACTTCGCCTCATGGATAGTGGCTTTAATTATACCTTCTAAGGCTTTTAAGAGAACCTTCTTCGTTTCCCTCACATTGCTTCTTTGTGGATGACCTGTACCATTGACCCGTCGATCCGTGAAGAGGAAGTGATCTGCGACTTGCTTAGCCCCTTGATCTTTCGTATAGGGTGATACATTAATTCAAGCGCATGCTGTTGAGCTATAGCATACGTGTGCCATACACGAGCCATTGCACACGTGTTCATTCGTGCTCGTGCACCTCTAAATATGCACGTTTTTACACGACCAGCCTACTTGGAGATAACGGTGAATTCGATGTATTACTTAGGGTGCGTTCCTTCCTGAAAACGGGGTCTGTTCCGCATTGAAGTGTATATCAGCTGCGCAGTGTTTTAGAGGCTGTGGTCTTACAAGATTGATTTTCGACCGTATGGAGCATTGACTGTCGACGTTCGTGAGCGCTTGTGAATGACGCTCTACTTCGATTTAGCGCTCTAAGGTGGTGCAGTCTCTAGTTTTCAAAAATTAACTAGAAGAGATTCTGGTGCTGCAATCGTTCAGCAACCATGGGAATGATATGTAGTACACAAATGTGCCTATTTTTGTGCTTGCGGGCTTCGAACATAAAAGAACAGACGAGTCTGAACTTCGTGATCCAATTTGAACTGGTGAGCTTAAAATGTTAAGGCGGTGAAGTGCAACTGATGAGAATTTTCGGGTACGAAAGGAGTGGTCTTCGCACATCTCTAAGCCTTTATTTTTTCACCATGCAAGCCTTTCTTACGATTATCCTGCCGTGGTTATCAACTTGCTAAGCTGGCTTGGTGGAAGTAGGTGCGCCGTTATTGACAACAAACCTCGTTAGTATAGCCGTTCAACACATGCGGAGCATTCACTCCCCCTTGGTACTCTTTGATGATCGACCAGGCCCATCGACAACAACAGCAATCACCACGGACAGCTCTAAGAAGAAACACCTGGACGCCGCCTTCAGTGAACTCGAGAGCAGTGGTCTTGGCACAGATCTAAGCCACTATTTCGTCGCCACGCAGGTGGGTACTTCTTCACTACGTGCTAGAAGATCTAACAACCGCTGTTTACTGCTGTTACCACGCACACGGATGTTGTGCGTGACTCAGTGCGAATGTTCTTTATAGGCTTACACTTTGCTTTGTTCCGGTGATGTTGAAACTAAGCCTGCGCCAATACCCGAACCACAGCACAAAGACTTAGCTGTAAACACTGTCAAAGAAATGAAGCTTTTATTCCATATGTTGAAAGATGTGCACTCGCGCATTTTACAGAGCTTGAAGTGTCAGTCGGAACTTGCTACTGATGTCAAAGCAATTAAAGCAGGACACAGAAAGAATCATGCTGAAATTACTGGTATCCGAAAGCGACTCGACGAACTGAAAGAAAAAAATCTAATAAACTGGGTAGTATGATGGGAGAACTAACAAGTATGCAAGAAAGCGTGAAAGCACTAACTGACGAGTGTTCCCATGTGCAATCTAGACTAACCAAGCTAGAGGACAGGTCCAATAGGGACAATTGGATCTTTCATGCAGTTCCAGACTCTAAAAAAAGAACCTTAAATTCATACCGAAGCAAAATTGATTAATTCTATTTTGCTGTTCTTGACAATATTCCGGGCAGTCGTTTAAAAGTGTGCACCATTTGGGCAACCACTCAACTAACTAAATGCCACCCCATTATCGCCAAGTTCACTGACATCAAAAAAAAGAGAAAGTGCTGTCACTGCACAATCAACTAAATATTAAAAACAACTGAGTCGGCGAAGATTTTTCTGTTGGAACGGGGCAGGCACGTAGAAAATGCCTAATGATGATTGATTGATATGTGGGGTTTAACGTTCCAAAACTACCATAGGAATATGAGTGACGTCGTAGTGGAGGGCTCCAGAAATTTCGACCACCTGGGCCTCTCTAACGTGCACCCAAATCTTAGCACACAGGCCTACAGCATTTCCGCCTCTATCGGCAATGCAGCCGCCACAGCCGGGATTTGATCCCACGACCTGCCGGTCAGCAGCCGAGTACCTTAGCCACTAGACCACCGCGGCGGACCGTAAAAAGAAAACAACTTTGGGAAAGCTCAGCGCGTTTCTTCGTCACTCAAGCTGCGTTACAAGTTAATACTAATTAAAAATTTTACATGTATTTTCTATGGAGTGCAATAAAGTTATAGATGTAAGAAAAACGTATCAATTTATCAAAAGGTGACAGATAATGCGCGGGCTTTTCAACGGAACGCATTTATTTAGGGTTGCGCCAGGGTAGGTAATTGGAAATGATACCTTCAGGTATCCGTTCATTTTTCTAACGTTAGAAGTGTACTAAACAAAACTCCATACCATAGGGTATTGATACATGCATTGCAAAGATAATTGATTTGATCGAAACGTGGCTTCGTGCACATGAGAAGCGAAAGTTGGGGTAGTTGGTGGTTCTTGTTTGGATGTAAAAAACAGAGCAAATATACAAAGACGGACAGCACTTGCCAGCTCACTACAAGGAGTGTGGCTGCCATCTATTGGTGGACAAAACTACTTGTTTCTTTGGCCATCAAGACAAATGTACTAGAGAGGTGATGGAGTCTCTTTACATTGAAATTGAGAGGGAAAGATGCGTGAGCAAACGGTCCGTGGCACTTGGTGAAAATGAGGTTAGATGCCTGGGTTCAGCGCTGTGGGGTTAAAGCGATTGTTTTTATTTTCGATGGTCACGCATGTTTTTGCAAGTAATTGTGATCATTATTTCTTCTTTGCTTTTCTTTTCTTTAAGTGTCGACTTTTCGTGATTAGATTCTTTGTTGTACCCTGTTAGCTCAGCTGCGCAGCCACCATGTTGTGCCATGTGACTAAGTCTTGTGTCTTATATATGTTTGTATTTCTGCTAATAAAAATTATTTGCAAGTTCAGCACCTTGTCGTCTCTTCTTGCGTGTTTGTATATACTTTTGCGCTGTTTTTACATCCAATCATGCACATGTCCGTGATCAAGAAATCTTGGATGACGCGAACCAATTTCATATATACCATTGAGATCGGATGGGAGGCGGCATTCTTTTCAACAAAGCATTCCTTCTTCCTGTATCCAATCATTACTGAACTAGACCTAGTTTGAGCTATATTAACCATCGGCAACCACAATATAATATTAGAAATACGCTATCAATTTCCGTCCTCATCTTTAGCATGTGCCGATGAACTTCACGACGCAATAATATTGTGTCCGAACGATGTTTATCATATCATTTGTTTCTACTCGGATATTTTAACTTTTCTATAAATGGAATGCAAAACGCACCTTACTCATTACCATCTTCGTCACAGCCGAGTGAATTTCTTAACCTATGTTGAGTGTTTTCTCCGACAGATGTAGTAACATCCCCAGGGCAACTATAGCAGTGCTAGGATTCTCTATCTGATATTAACAAATCAACCAGACTTTGTTGCCGCTATAACCTGTACACCAGGCATTAGTGATCAATCATTACTATCATTTTTCATTTATAGCGCCCTGTGCTAAAGCAGATAAAGAAATAAAACGAAACAGCACTGTAAGAAAGCAAACTTTTACAAGATAACAGTGAACTATCAGTTATTCTAGAAACAATTTTAAGCAGTTTGAATAACCGTTCAGTGCAGTCTAACTGGAATATATTTGCAGCTGATGCTGATCGACAAATCATGAAGTATACAATTTGCCGTACCGTCATATCTAACGCGCGTGTGTCATGGCAGAAGTCTCACATTAAACGTTTATATAACAAAACGAAACGTTTTTTATCGTGCCGCAAAAAGTTTACCGACTAAACCACCCCCGGTTTGCTGCCTAAAAATTTGCATCATACATCTACATATCTGCAATAAAATCCTCTATAGATAACTTTCTTACTAACGCTTTTCCGTGCATGTTACAACTAACGCAAAAAGTTCTACCGAGTAAATAGGCCACTGTCCGCAACCATATTTTCTTGATTGACTCATTCAGTAACAAACTTGGTGAAGGCCATTGCGCTGCTGTTCTAACATATATTTCATCGAAATCTTGTGTTTAGATAACCACAATATTGTCACGGGGTCGGTGACGTGGCCGAAGACAGGAGACTTCGTGTTGGGATTTACCTGTTTATTTGAGCGAACCTGTGCCCGGTAAACGGAAAGTCCAATACAGCAGCAGTCTCGCACAGATAGCAGTCTCGGACTGATAGCGGCGAACGGAGCGTCGGCCTTCGATCAACAACTGACAAGCGGCGAAGCGCGTCGGCATTTATACTCTTGCCGTCGAATGTTCTAGCGTTATCGCTGGCGGTGGCGTAGCTTCCAGAACAATCTGTACCGTTCGCACAGTGGGCGTGATCTTATCGAAATGATCTACTACAGTCCGGAACCTTCTAGAAAACTGCAGGCGCGGTTTGCGCTGAGAATCGTGTGGTGTTTTGGGACGATAACAAAAACTTGGGAAATGGAACGTGGCATTGTCCCCCTCTGAAAAAAGGCATCGTCCCGATGCTTTAACTAAAGATCAATAATAATGCAAGAAAGTACAATGAATCAATTCTGATACAACAATAATACAAAAAAAACACTGGTTCAGTTTGTTAACGCGCATGAAACGGCTTTAGGCGCGCGACATGGACGACTTCAGGTCGCGATCGGCGTCGTTGAGAGTTCGTGATGCCGTCGGGGACAACCTCGTAATCAAGTGGGCCGAGACGTCGAACCACCCTGTACGGTCCGAAGTACCGTCGCAGAAGCTTTTCACTTAGTCCACGTCGGCGTAATCGGTGTCCACACCCAAAACACGTTCACCGGGCTGGTCTTCCACGAAGTGTCGTCGAAGGTTGTAACGGTGGCTGTCGGTCGTCTGTTGATTCTTGATACGGAGACGCGCAAGTTGTCGGGCTTCTTCGGCACGTTGAAGGTACTCGCTCACATCGAGGTTTTTCTTCGTCGGTGACGTTGGGTAACATGGCATCGAGCGTCGTTGCCGGGCTCCTTCCGTAGACCAATTGTATAGAGATATCTGCGTCGTCTCCTGCACCGCCGTGTTTGTATGCGAAGGTCACATACGGAAGAATGGCGTCCCACGTCTTGTGGTTCGACATCGACGTACATTGAACAGCATGTCGGCGATCGTCTTGTTAAGCCGCTCGGTGAGGCCTTTGGTCTGTGGGTGGTACGCGCTGTTCGTCCGGCGGTGTTTGTTTGGCTGTATGCCAAGATCGCTTGAGTTAAGTTCGGCAGTGAATGCCGTTCCTCTGTCGGTAGATAAGGACCTCCGGGGCGCCGTGACGTAGGACGATATTTTCGACGAAGAACTTAGCTACCTCGGATGCACTGCCTTTTGGCAGGGCTTTGTGTTTCGGCGTAGCGGGTGAGGTAGTCGGTAGCTACCACGATCCACTTGTTTCCGAAAGCTGACGTCGGGAACGGCCCCAGTAGGTCCATACCAATCTGCTGGAAAGGTCGGCAAGGTGGATCAATTGGCTGCAGAAGTCCTGCTGTCCTTGTCGGCGGTGTCTTGCGTCGCTGACAGTCCCGGCATGTTCTCACATAACGAGTGACGTCTGTGGTAAGACGTGGGCCAGTAGTACCTTTCTTGTATCCTCGCGAGCGTGCGAGAAACACCGAGGTGCCCTGCCGTCGGATCGATCGTGCAGGGCCTGCAGGGAGTTCTGGTCGCAAGAGATGAAGGCACCACAAGGAGGTACTTAGCTCGAAGCGGTGTGAAAAGTTTTTTCTTTTGTTAGAAGACCGTTCGTAGAAAGAACGACGCAAGTGCGCGCTTTAATACCTTCGGGACTTCGGCGGTCCGGCCTTCGAGGTATTCTATTCGGGCCTTAAGTTCAGGGTCGGCCCTCTGTCGTTCAGCGAAGTCGTCGGTAGTTATCGTCCAAGAAGTAGTCGTAATCCGGGTCGTCGGGTAGCGGTTAGTCTACAGGCGCACGAGAACGATCAGTCGGCGTCGGAGTGTTTTTTGCCGGACTTGTAAATGACAGTAACTGTCATATTCCTTGAAGTCTCAGGCTCCATCGTGCGAGGCGACCTGAAAGGGTCCTTCAAGGTGGCTAGCCAACACCAATGCGTGGTGATCGCTCCCAACTTTAAAGGGCCTGCCGTAGAGGTAGGGGCGAATTGACGTAGCCCAGATGATGGCGAGGCACTCCTTTTTTCTGTTGTGGAATAATTTGCTTCTGCTTTGTGATAGCGATCGGCTTGGCGTAACTAATAACCCTTTCAAGTCGTCAGCCCTCTGCACAGAGAACGGCGCCAAGACCTACGCTGCTTGCGTCAGTATGTATTTCCTTGTCTCGGCGATTCGTCGAAATGGGCAAGTACCGGAGGCGTCTGGAGGCGATGTTTAAGCTCCTCGAAAGGCGTGTTCCGCGGCGTTCTCCTACTTAAACTCCACGTCGGCCTTGGTAAGGTTAGTGAGAGGATCGGCGATGCAGGCGAAGTTTTTTCACGAACCGCCTATAATAGGCACACCAGGCCCAGAAATCGGCGCACGGCTTTCTGTCAGTGGGGGCGGCGGGAAGTCGGCGATGGCGGCTGTTTGTCGTGGATCGGGACGAACTCCAGACTTGCTTGATAACGTGCCCCAGAAGCAAAGAGCTCCTCATACGCAAATCTGCACATTTTCTGGCTTCAGTGTGAGCCCGGAAGTCTTGATGGCTTGAAGTACAGCTTCAAGGCGACGAAGATGCTCGTCGGAACTTGAGGGAAAACACGACGGACGTCGTCCAAGTACACAAGGCAAGGTCTGCCACTTCAATCCTGCCAGTACAGTATCCATAACGCGTTGAAAAGTTTGCAGGCGCTGAGCAAAGGCCGAAGGGCATCACCTTCAACTCGTACAGAGGCCGTCCGGTGTTTATAAACGCCGTCTTCTCTCGGTCTCTTTCGTCGACTTTGATTTGCCAATAGCCAGTCTTGAGGTCTGTTGACGAAAAGTACTTGGCGTTATGGAGCCGATCAAGTGCGTCGTCTATTCGTGGGAGAGGATACACGTCCTTTCTTGTAATTTTGTTCAGGCGGCGATAATCGACGCAGAAACGTAGGGTCCCAACCTTTTTCTTCACTAACACCACGGGAGATGCCCATGGACTCTTGGACGGCTGGATAATGTCATCCCCGCAGCATTTCATCAACTTGTCTCTTCATGGCCTCACGTTATCGCGTCGAAACCCTGTACGGACTCTGACGGAGTGATCTGGCATTTTTCTTCCGGTTGTGATGCGGACGTTTCGTGATTGGGGTCAGCCGAATTTTCGATGACGACCGAAAAGCAATCTTCGCATTGCAGGAGCAGGGCCTTGAGCTTGTTCTTGCTTATCGTTCGGAAGTCTGGGATGGACGTCGAAAGCTATGGGAGGGGCTTGGTTCCTCTGAGCAGGTTCCGCAGAATCGGCGAGGGCGAAAGCACTGGTGCTTCGACAATTTCTTTGATGTATGCGACCGTTGTTCCTTGTTCACATGTTTGTACTCATTGCTGAAATTCGTGAGCATAACCGTTGCTTTTGCCTCCCCGCAGCTCTGCAATTCCTCTTGCGACGCAAATATTTCGGGGTGACCAACAGATGCTGACTGCTTCAACGACGCCTTCCAAAGTCAGGTGATTTAGGAGCGGCCGACTGAAATAATGATGCTTGAACGAGGCGGAATGGTGACTTGTTCTTCCCGCACATTCAAGGCATGGTGTCCTGACGGCGTGCGCGGCGGTAGTGCTTCTTCTGTGGATAACGTTATCGACTTTGTTTTTAGGTTCATGGACAGCACCATGGAGGCATACGAAGTCCATGCCAAGGATGACATCCTCTCGAGCAACGCCTGTAGGACTACGACGCCTGTAGGATAAATATGGCCGTTAATGTGACTCTCGCTGTGCTGATTCCTGCAGGCGTTACGAGATGACCTCCAGCTGTGCGGATCTCAGGGCCTTTCCAAGCGTGTCCTAACTTTCTTTAACTTCGCGGCGGAACGACCCACTGATGACAGAATAGTCGGCTCCAGTATCGACGAGAGCGGTCACACTGTGGCCGTCGATAAGAACGTCGAGGTCGCTAGTTCGCCGTCTCGCATACACTTAGAGCGTGGCGTCGGGTCACGGCTGCGTCGGCTTGTTCCGCTGCTTCCATGTTGCGTCGTCAGGCCACCTCCGGTAAGTTGAGCTTTCGCCATCAGGGCTTTGCCTGGTTGGCATTGTGTTCGGAAAGCTCCGTCGCGGCGTCGTCGTCGTCGGAGGATCTTCGGTAGTTCGTCGCACAGCAACCGCACCTCCACCGGTTGCTGCCCTTAGTTTCCGGATACGGGCTAGAGACCGGCCCCGCGTTGGGCCGGAGTACTGCCGGGGGTGTGGTGACATGCGGCAGCTGGGCGACGGCGAACGGGAAGGACTTCGGGGTGTCCATTCAGTTCTTGTCAGGTAGTCGGCGATGTCACGTGGTCCGTTCTCCTGGCTGTGGACGCGGTGCATTGACGGCGAAGCCACGCAGTCCCATCTGTCGGTACTGGCAACGGCGGTATGTGTGTCCGGCCTCGCCGCAGTGGTAGCAGAGCGGGCGGTGGTCAGGGGTGCGCCAAACGTCGTTTTCCTCGGTGCACTGCGCTGGCCCGCTGGTGAACGGTAGTCGTCGGTGGGGGTGGTGGCGGCGGTGGTGTCTGCGACGGAAGTGCGACGGGGCGGCGTTTTGGCGTGGACGGGGAGGAGCGTTGTGGCGCACTGCAGCGGCGTAGCTCATAGCTTCTGGCTCGGGCAGCGGTGTTTGGGGAATTCGAAGCGATTGCCGAACTTCTTCTCGCACAATGTCGGCGATTGAATCCACTTGAGGCTGCGCCGAAGGCAACAGTTGCGCAGCTCTTCCCGCACGATCGCTCGGATCGTTTCACGCAGGTTTCCGGAGTCACTGGCTTGAGCAGCAGCGCATTCTGGAGTCAGGCGACGATTATACTGTCTGGTGCGCATGTCAAGAGGTTTTTCGATGGTGGTCGCTCGGATACAAATTCTTGGACGGTTTCGGTGGATTCCTCATTAGTCCCGCGAAGAGCTCCTGTTTGACCCCTCGCATGAGGAAACGAACTTTCTTCTCCTCAGGCATGTCTGGGTCAGCGTGACGGAATAGGCGGGTCATCTCTCTGTGAAAATTCCCTTTTCATTTGGTAGCTGAACCCGGGTCTCTATAGAGCAGCGGCCCTCTCTTTGCGAGCGACGCTCGCGAACGTTTGCAGAAATGCGCCGCAGAAGACATCCCACGTTCGGAGCGTGGACTCCCGATTCTCTAGCCAGGTCCTTGCGGTGTCTTCCAGGTAGAAGTACACACGACGGAGCTTTTCTTCGTTGTCCCAGTGGTTGAGGGCGGCCACACGGTCGTATGTTTCTAGCCAGGACTCCGGGTCTTCGAACGATGACCCATGGAAAATTGGTGGTTCCCTGGGTTGATGCATGACCATCGTGGGCTGGGACGCTGCGGTTGTCATTGTCGCTGCAGTCGCAGTCATGGCCTTGGTCTTCCGCGCCTTGTCTTGTAGAAGCCCGTACTCCGGTGGTAGCCCTTGCTGTCGGCGGCTTGTTCGCTGCTCCTGGTTGGCGTCGGTGTCTTCTCCGCGACGTGGGCTGGGTTCACGGCTTGACGGGGGCGTCCGGTACATGAACGAAGCAGCACCTCCACCAGATGTCACGGGGTCGTGACGTGGCCGAAGACAGGAGACTTCGTGTTGGGATTTAACTTGTTGCGGCGAGGGAAGAGAGACGTGAGATGACCGTCGAAGGCGGCCGATGGGGCCGTGCGATCTCGCCACTTTATTGCAGGCCTGAAGCGGAGCCACGTCGACTACCAGCGTCCGCCACGCCAGGCGTGTCAGCTCGTCTCCTTCTCGCGCAGCCGAGCTCGCGCCAGCTGCGCGAGAGACGCGGCGCGGTGATGGAAAAAATGATGATGGTGATGATGGCACTACAGGGCTCCCCCCACTAGCGCTTTGCGCGATTTGAAGGCATATGAAAAAAAGAAAGAGGGCGACAAATGCTATGTACATGAACGGCAGTCCATAGAGTGTTCCTTTGGCAAGTCCAGTTTGTCAACGTGTAGTGACCATCGGGAACCAGTGGGTCTCTGGTGGGCGACACTGGGAGTTGCGCAGTGGACGAAGAAGGAAGGAAGGGCTGGGATTCGAGTGGTAGGGGCCAGCTGGGTAGGAGGGGGGGTGGCATGAGGGGGGTTAGCCTGGGTAGGCCTGTGACACGGGCGGGGCGCCACCATATGGAGGCTGTGGTTGTGCGGGATGTGGAGGGGGCCCTGAGGCATGCCCTGTTGGGGAGGGCCGGGTTGCGGTGGTCCCTGTGCCCCGGTGAGGGCAGCGCCTGGCGGAAAGGGCTGCCCATGTGGCATGCTCTGGCCGACCGATGCCTGAGGAAATGTAGCCTGACCGTAGGGCCCCTGAAGTGGATGGCGCGGGCATCCCAGGAGTTGGGGTGGGGCCGGCCTGGCTGTCGGCATTGGTTGCACCTGCATATCCACCAGGAACTACCGGTTGCTGCTGTGCAGGAGGCAGTGGCTGCTGATGCTGCTGTTGTGGTGGAGGATGTCCTTGAGGTGCGTAAGGCTGTTGAGGTCCTGGTTGACCCATGTATCCGACTCCGGTCTGTCCAGTGTGCTGAGGGTAGTGATGCTGCCCGCATTTGGTGCTGTTGCATGCGTGAAGTGCTGCTGAGTGCGGCGGCCCGCATCTAGGCTCGAGAAGCTGTCAGGAGTGCCTACCCGGCCGTTTTCACCTTTGGGTTTTATCTGTGCATTGGGCTCGTCGCCTCCCGCCTGCTTTGAAGCGAGCGGGTCAAACTCCTTCGGGCGCTACAGCATTTGTGGCCTTCTGTGGGGCACTTCCCGCCGCTGTCCTCTGGCTCCGAGTTGTTGGAGACAAAGTGAAGGGGCTCGGAATCTGTCCAGCAGGCGGTTTGCCAACATTTCTAATTTCCTGCAGCTCCTTCCTGAGATTGCTTAATTCATCCGGTTCCAATGGAGCTAGTTGTTGGTTCACGAATATTGTTAGCTTCAGATCCGGCTGCACTGGATCGCAAAAGACAAATCCGAGCTGTCGCAAACTAGTGATCAGGTCACCATCTTCGTCCTTGTACTCACCGTGACCTCGGTCGTTAGAGGAAGAAAGCTCGCCTCGGAACACTCGCTGCATCATCTGAATCAGTCATCGTAGGTAATGTCTTCGTTGTGGATCGGAATGCGGCGTATGTCGTCAGCCCAGCTGCGCCCTTGATGATCAGTTTGCCAGCTCAAATCCAAACTGAGCAACGTGCTCGTTTCCTCATTCGCGGTTAGACTGCTGTGCTCACCAATATTGGACTGCCTTCTTTGGGGAAACGTCCAATTGATGAGGAGAGCCGCCGAGTTCTCCGGGGTCAAGTTCTTGTCGTCGCCTGGTTTTTGAAAGGAGTCTTCGCGTGGCGAAAGGCGCGTAGAGACACCGTCAGAGACCAGACTGTCGAGGTGTATATCGGAGCTGCTTGTGAGCGTCTCGGCGTAGGACGCCGTTAGAGAAATTCTCTCCTCACCTTCAGAGAGAGGCTCCGGTACGTGTTCCGCACGCTGCGACGCAGGGGAAACCTGGAAGTCGCGGGTGAACGGAAGCGGGCGGTAGGTGAGGCCGTTTGCGGGCGAGCACCGCAGTGCAGAGGGCATCGTAAGGCTGCGGGCTGGTGCGTGAAGTGGCAGCGAGATGGCAGCAGCTCTACGGAAGGGCGTCGAGAAGAATGGCGTGCATCTGCAGCTGGTCCGTGATGCCATTTCACAGCAAGAACGGCGTCGAGCTGCATAAACCATACCTTGGGTGTAAGTCGATTGGTACGGCGGCACTGGCGGGCAGAGTTGCGGGAACATGGCGCGGGCCCGCTTGGCGAAGGGCGTGTTTCTCCGGGTCTCCAATGTTGCGGCGAGGGAAGAGAGACGTGAGATGACGTCGAAGGCGGCCGATGGGGCCGTGCCGATCTCGCCACTTTATTGCAGGCTGAAGCGGAGCCACGTCGACTACCAGCGTCCGCCACGCCAGGCGTGTCAGCTCGTTCTCCTTCTCGCGCAGCTCGAGCTCGCGCCAGCTGCGCGAGAGACGCGGCGCGGTGGTGATGGAAAAAATGATGATGGTGATGATGGCACTACAAGGGAATTCAGCCAGAATCTTTTGAAAGTTGACTCTGGGTTGAAAGTGCAAATGCCGCATGAGGACAGGTCAGACTTCAGTTCGATAACAGCGAGCGAAGTGACGTTATCCTTGAGACGAAGATCGCGAACGCTGACGTCAAGATAGAAGTGGCTCAGAAAGTCCGCTCCCAGGATGGCCATTCTGACGTCGGCCCACAACGAAGAGCCATCGATATGTACGCCTGAGTCCGCTGTCTATCGTCATTGAGGGTTTTCGGCTAGGGGGCCAGGTAAGGCTGGTGTGCCTCGCATGGGCTCCATATTATACGAAGTTTTTGTTGAACCAAGACTGCTTTTCTGGTGCCAACAGTGGTCTCTCTTGAACTTCAGCAAGTTGTCGACGCTGCTGGTGAGTGCCTCAAACCTCTTTGTTCTTGAGGAGCTTTGCAAACTTCAACTCTTGCTGAGCGGGGGAACGCTCGCCCTCGTTAGCCCTAACGCCACCGGCACCGGCGTCGGGCTCGCGCTTCGACGCGCGTGCACAAGTTCATTCGGCAACGCGATCGCATACATGGTGAGTGGCACGGGTTACCTGCCACAGAATTTTAACCCAGAAGAATGGAGTGTAGTCCTGCATGCCCGACAACGCTCACCTCGACAGCAGTCAAAAGAAACTGAAGGAACGCAGTCAAGTAAAGCGTCAGTCAGCTGCCAAATCGCCAGCGCGCAAAGCAGAATCACCGCCCAGCGTTTCTTCAAAGCTCGACCACACAGCTGTGGCGCGTCCTCGCTTAAAACGACTGCCACGGTTGCCAGTCGATGACTTCAAGATTGTCTTTCGTCCGAGTGCGGGCGTAGATCTGGCCCATTACAACGATGGAGAGTTACGAGCGGCTGTAGTCGCCAACAGCGGACTGCGCTCTGTGGTTGCCGACGAAGATCTTGTGTGCACCAATCTGGCCAAGACTATTTTCACCGTGTCCACATCTGGCGCCGACCGAGTTGCCAACTATGCAAAAATACGAGAACTCACGTTACGTGGTAAAAAACTGGGATTTCATGCGTACATAGCTCCCCCGAACGGGCACGGGCAGGGATCATCTATCGCGCTTGGAATGGTAAATCACCTCAGGACTTGCTTCAAGAATTACGTCGGGCGAATCCCCTTCTACCAATAGTCCAAGCAAGGGACATGAGGCGTACCTCACGCTCAGTGCTCATGCACTTCATGGCTGAGGAGCTTTCTCCGTCAGTCAAATTGTTTGGCATCCTCTACGCCGTTTTCAATTTTCGACCGAAGGTGGAAGCGTGCTGAAACTGCAGACAAGTCGGCCACCGACGAGATGTATGTCCTTTGCCAAATCGCCTCACTTGCTCAAGCTGCGGACAGAAACACCCGGAGGACTATCCCTGCACTCCTCAGTGCGTCATCTGTGGGGACGCTCACAAGACGGGTGACAGGGCATGCAAGCAAGGCTTTCAGCGTGGCTTTAGCCGTCTCTCTCGGCCACGACAAAGGCCGCAACAAGAGCACCAGCAGAAGCAGCCCAAGTTCCAGCTCGAGAAGGAGTTTTTTTTCAAGCATCGACAGTAGAAATTGTAGCAGCAGAAGCAAGCGTCCTGGACGAAACCGTAGCAGCAGAAGCAGGAGTCCTGGACGAAGCCGTGGCAGCGAAAGCAAAAGCCCTGGACGAAGTGCATCACAAAGCCGCGACTTCAGCACCAAATTCGAAAAGGTGAGCTGGGCAAAGCAAGCCTCCTGCTCCTGTTTTATGCTCTCTGACGCTAAAGAAAATTCTAAAACTCAGGAGACTATAGAACGTCTAATGCGAGAGAATCAAGAGTTAAAGCAACAGTTGGCTCTGGTGCTGGAACGTTTAAGTGCACTTACAGCTGCCCCACCCGCGTCTTCTCCACCCCTATTCATCTCCCCCTCTATCATAGAGCCTGACATGGCAGCCGAGTCAGGGACCGATATTATAGATTCCTCTCTACAGCCAGCAAAAAAGAAAAGGACAGAGCAGCCCAAGTCATCGGAGGATGATTTTAAAAGCAAGAGTCAAAAATTTTGGAAAGAACACCGGGAACTCAAACAAAAGGTTGATTTAGGCTTTACGCAAATTACTGAACGCTTCAATAAGAGAGTATTCTAGATGTGTTAGTTGCTCGGCTCGAATGTCTCCCTTAATCTCAACCCTCTTCAGCGCCTTCGCAGCCATAATACCCTCCGGCACCCTTGCCTCATCTTCACCTTCTTCACTCTGCATATGGCAATGGAATTGCCGTGGATTAAGAAACAGGAGAGACAACCTCTCACTTTATATACAGCGGTCTACACGGGACCCTGATGTCATCTCCGTACAGGAGCCTTTAAAAGCTTGCAAACTCCTCGGCTATCAGGCTGTACATTCGCATCCTAGCTCCCCATGGGCTACCACATATATACAGAGGAATATCTCGTTTATAGCGCATGATATTTCCGATCTTTACAGTGACTGCCTTCTTCTTGAACGTCTCCCACGTCATACAGGACAATATTTGAACGTCTCCCACGTCATACAGGCACATATTTTATTTTGAATATTTATTCTCATCCTAGAGATGGCCTCAATGCTGTTTTTGAAGCAATCGATAGGGCCATCCAAATAGCAAACTCTGCTCCCATAGTTGTAACGGGCGACTTTAATGCCCCACACGTAGATTGGGGTTACAGGAGAAACACTCGGAAGGGCTCCAGCCTTTTTCAATACATTCAGCAAAACAGGTGCACTCTAGTCACTGACTGCATGCTACCAACACGAATTGGCAACAGTGTGAGCAGAGATACCACCCCTGACATTACTTTCTCTAAAAATGTGCGACAAGCTAACTGGACACACAGTGGGGTCAACCTCGGTAGTGATCATTACATCCTAACAATTACACTGTCGCATGCCAATTTTCGTGCACAGTTTCATTTAAAACCTATTGTTGACTGGGACAAATTTCGCGAAATCCGAGACCAAAACCCAAAAATGAAATTCAAGACTACAAAAACTGGGCGTCTCAGGTTAAACAGGATGTATCTCTTAGCGAAAAATTAGACCCAGCAGCACATATCCACGATCCAGTTGACAGCAGGCTACTCCACCTATGGGAGGCCTACCAGAGCTTGAAGAAACGATAGCTCAAGCAAAAATATAATCGCAAACTAAAACGCAAAATGTCACAAACACTCCAGCTTGTAACTGACACGCAGCCGAACTTTCATAGCAGCAATGGAACCAGATATGTAACCGACTCGACGGTACTCTACATATGAAGAACTCTTGGTCCCTGCTTCGCCATATGTTTGACCCATGGTCCTTGCGATGTGAAAGTAATAAGCGATTGACGAAACTCTTGTTTGAAGTAGAAAAACAAGGACAAGATGTTGAAACTGCTCTTAAAGCGACGTATTTCCCTGGCCAAAGGCGAGAATCGTTGCCTACCTACAATGGAGCTCCCAATGCAGACTTGGACGCACCAATTGCAGAGGCGGAAAATTGGGCTGCCCTAAGCAAACTTCGCACCACATCTGCTCCAGGACTAGATGAAATTACTAACAAGACACTCCGAAATTTAGACTCCAAGTCAGTGGCAGCTCTAACCGGTTACATGAATCAACAATGGGAGCAGGTTATACGTTGCCCCAGGAATGGAACTCAGATAAGGTGACTTTCATACCCAGACATAATAAGCCGTTAGACCTTAATAATTTGAGACCGTTCTCTCTTACCTCATGCACAGGAAAACTGATGGAGCATGTCTCAATCGTCTTAATCGCTACATGGAACAAGAAAAACTGTTTCCCTCCACCAAGTACGACTTCCGAGCAGGACTCTCCACTCAGGATGTCATGCTGCAGCTTAAGGAGGATGTGCTAAATCTTACTTTTCCACACATCACCACAGCCATCCTTGCATTGGACCTGACTAAGGCTTTTGATAATGTTTCTCACTCCTCGATTTTACAATCTCTTAGTGAAATAAACGTAGGCTCTCGCACGCACAGGTATGTCTGTGCCTTTCTCAGCAATAAGTCCGTCCACCTACAGTTGGGTACTTTCAAAACCGATTCCTTCACGCTAGGTAGCAAGGGAACGCCCCATAGATCGGTTTTGTCCCCGTTCATTTTTAACGTTACTCTCATACCGCTAGCGCGGGAACTTGCCAAACTTTCTTCCATCAATCACTCCTTGTACGCGGATGACATCACCATCTGGGTCAATGCTGGCAACCATACCGAAATCGAATCGAAGCTTCAGTTGGCCGCTGACATTGTTGTTAAACACGCCAACAATATTGGGCTCACCTGCTCGGTGGCCAAATCGGAACTCCTAGTAATTGACTTTAACAAACCAAGATACATGTGACATTCAAGTCATGTTTGATGACACCCCTATTCGCAGGGTCAATAAAATCAATATTTTAGGCCTTAATATTTCCGACAATGGTTCGAACGCTGACACAAAGCTAATCCGCACCTCAGTTCATAATACAGCTTCCCTCATTAAGCGCATACCCAATCGCCATCGCGGCATGATGGAAGCAGACACACGCCGCCTCATACAGACCTTTTGCCTATGCAGAATTACCTATTCTATTCCCTACCTCTCTTTCTCTTTCTGACTTACGAAGATTGAGCAACTTAACAGACTCATTCGTAATGCCCATAAATCTGCGCTCCATCTCCCTAAATCAACAGCCACGGATAAACTACTTAAAGTTTGGGTGCACAACACTCTGGAAGAGCTTGTAGAGGCGCGTCTTTTTAGCCAATATCAAAGACTATCACTCACAGAAACAGGACAGGTACTCCTGCGCCGACTTGGAATCAACGTTCCTGGTCACACCACGGCCACGCACGCAGTTCCCGTCACTGTTAGCAGCAACCTATTAATCCCGCCACTCCCCAAAAATACTTACCCAGAACATAATAGGGCGCGACGGGAAGCTCGAGCCAAGTCCCTTCAGAAGCGCTTCCCTCCTAATTCTCCCGCAGTTTATGTAGACGCGGCCGAATATGTAGATCATCGAGCTTTCGCGGTAGCCGTCGTAGATGGATTTCAAAAACTGGTCACTAGTGCGTCCCTTCCAAATTCGACAGAATCCCTGGAAGCAGAGGAGGCGGCAATTGCTTTAGCCATTGTTCACTCCTCCGCTGAGTATATTTTTTCCGATTCAAAAACTGCAATTCGTAATTTCGCCACTTTCCGAATTCATTCTCCGGTTGCTAAAATTCTTGAATCATATCTTCCGCCTGATCGCCTCATCACCCTCCTCTGGGTCTCTGCGCACTGTGGACACCCAGGCAACACGGCCGGTCACGCCCAAGCCCGAGCACTCGCGAACCGGGCTCACAGCGACCTGCCTTCGCTTCGAGGTGCCAGGGATCGACTCCTTGGCTATCACAGTATCACGCTATTTTACCGTAATTCCCGCCTAACGTATCTCCCACCACATAAATCTCTTTCCAGAAGTGACCAGGCTTTGTGGCGCAGACTTCAAACGGCCACAGTGACGAGTCCTTTTCTTCTCTCCCTTTTTACACATGACGAAACCTCGCCTCATTGCAACTTATGTCCTAGCACCAGAGCCAACTTCCAGCACATATTTCTGAATTATCTAAACAAACCCAAGCCCCCGTGGAAAGGGTCAGAACACCAGGAGCGATGGGAGGCTGCTCTGCGCAGCTCGCAACCGGGTTTACAGCTCCGGACAGTGAGCTGGGCCAGAAGGGTCGCCGAAGTACAGCATTGTCCGGCCACCTAGAGCGGCCCGAGGGCTCATCGTCATCCTGATTCCACTTCCCCTACCACCCCTCCCTCTCAAATGATTCCTTCGTGAATCAATAAAGTTGATTACCTACCTACCTATCGTCATTGACTGGACTCCATATGATGCAACAGCAGTATTATTGACTGCAATTAGGCTCAAAATGGGCTTGCCGCCCCGGCGATGTTGAGCTGCTGCTGGTAGGATAGATAGCTCCGCTCCGGTATCGACAAGGTGGCGTGTGCCGGTGATGCTGCCGACCACGAAGAAGAGGCGGCTTGAACGATGGTCCGTGTCGCTTTCCACCGTTAGCGACTGGCCGGTGCGTTTCCCGTCCACGAGCATGGATGTGTGCAGCGAGTGGCTTGCTCTCAAAAATGACGGTGGTACCAGCAGATGTTCTGCTCTGTCTCGCTTGAGTGTCCGTGGTGCTGCGGGCTTCGACCACGGGACGGCGAACGATGCCGTGCAGGCCGGCGTTTGTTGGACAGGGCAAGGTTTTCAACTGCTGCAGCCAGTCGGTCAACTCTGTCCTCTAAGCGACCTAACCGGTCTGCATGTTCGGGCCTTCCCGTTGCAGCAATAGACATTTTTGGTGACTCAGTGCAGTCGGTGATGCGGTCGGCGAGTTGAGCCAGACGTTCGAAAGTCACGTCATCCGAGCCAGCGAGTATCATCGGTGTTGACTGTGGCAGTCTCTGCAAAAACAACTCGCGAAGCAATGGATGTTGACGCTCCTCTGACGCTTGTTGGCCCAACAGCTGACACATTCGGTGGAGTAGTTGTGAGGGACGCTGGTCACCGAGCTCTTCATGAGACAGGAGTTGTTGCAGCCTGCTCTGTTCGGGCACCTCAAGACGTTTCAGGACGGTGCTTTTTAGTTCGTCGTAAGGCTTCTCCGATGGAGTGTAGGCGAGCACATCGTCTACGGCGTCAGCGATGGCAGGTGGCACTGCTGAAACGACGTGCAGGTATTTGGACTGCTGCGATGTGATGCGTCGAAACTCGAAGCGGGCCTCGATTTGACTGAACCACACCCTGAAGTTTTTGGGCCAGAAATGAGGAAGCTTTAACTCCGAGGCGTTGGTTGTGGGTGAGCTTAAAGTGCCTTCCTCGTCTGACAGGGCTGCTATTTTTCCAAACGTCCGGGTCACCACTTTGTTGCGTACTCGCCCCACCGAGGCGCGAAAGGAAGGCACCTACACTCGTTGAAGTTTGGGACAAGACTAGTTTATTTTCCAAGAAAAACAGGCTTCGTAAGCGACAACCAAAAGGGGCGTGGCTGCGTATCTTCCGCGGCCCTCCGGAGATAACGTGAGGCTTGTTGGCCGCGTCTGCACCGTGCGCCTCGGCATACGAATTGGTATGCGCACAAAAACAAAATTATCGCGATCACCGGCGTGTTCGCCCGCTACAACCTAACCAGCTGGCCGCAGATTTAACATGGTGGCACATGCGTCGGCGTTGGCTCGCATCGGCTCAAATCGCAAACTACCCGTGCAGCACGACGAAGCTTGGTGGCCTCAACGAGGACGCGTGCATCGAGAGCCTGACTTGGATTACGATCGCCGAGAACTCTGGAAGTAGACAATGCAGCGGCAGCAAGTCAGCATGCCTCAACGTGTCTAGCGTTTGTGTACAGCCAGCTGAATGCGCCGCCGCCGCTGCCGGTGCGTTCGCTCGTGTTGTTTCAGCTGGCTTATCTCCCGAAACAACGTTCGAAAAGGTGCGAGATGTTTCTTTTCACGTCTTTGCATGAATAAATAAAATTCAGTACTAGTTCTCAGAAAGGAGGCACAATCGAACTAATTGTCAAGGTATCGATGGCAGCGGCGGCGGGATAGGGCAAAACGAATGTGAACATATTCGACGCGCGCGGCAGTGGTTTTCTGGCTGCTCAGGAGTTTTCGTTTCCCTTCACTTCTCAAGTGTGAATGTGCGATAAGTCTAACCTTGTCCTGCGTCAGGCGCAACCGGCAGTATCTCCAGAACAGTATAATGGATGGCGCTGTCTCATCCCCATTCCTCGTCTCATTTCCTAGATGATGTTGGTACAATAGAAGTGTGTGCAACAGAATGGACAGACGAATGCAAGGTAGCATGGACGGAAGCATGGATGGACGGATGGGCGGACAAATGGACGCACTGAAACCTCGCCCCTTTTATCATTATTCACAGCGTGGATATGCTGTGTTTTTTTGGAGAGGGGAAAATGTATGGACAACCTTCGGTAAGCATCATAACACCACCCTCGCTCACGTCGGCACCGGCGGTAATAAGACCCAGATGAGAGAACCACTTCGCATTTGCTTAGACGCAGACATGCTTCATAAGCGGACACGTCCAGCGACCGAGAGGGAGTTGCCGGTGAACTGCAGTGTAGTGTGCGTGTGTGCGGAGAGGGTGGTCCCCCGGGGCCAGGGTTAACGGCTCCGGTGAGAACTGGAAATTTGCGTTTATGTCTTTGCATTGTACCACTAATCATTTTAATGCTTAAGTAATAAATCGTTTTTGAGTTACCCAGAAGTCGACGAGTGGCCCGGCTTTTTCCAGTGGACGACGAACCCCACACGTGATAAAGGTCTGACGTACGTGTGCTTACCTTGACGCTGAATTTAAAGAGCCGCAGCCGGACCAACATTCACCTGTCCGTCAATCAAAGTATATAAGAGAACAAAAAGTTAAAAAGAACAAAACAGAACGCTAACCAGAACAAAATAGAGGACAAGAACGCAATGAAAGTGGCAGAGCAGTTTTATGGCGTGTCGGACTTGGCTTTCGCAAATTCAGAACGCGTGGAATGGTTCTCTCGAAGGAGAATAGAGTGGATCCACTCTATTCTCAGAGTGGGATCACGTAAGCAGGAATGAGAATAGAGTGGGATCACGTAATGTGGCCCTCGCCACCGTATTCGAACTGAGGGGCATGCTGTCAAAGAGCAAGAGACATTCCAAAGGCTCGTCGACCGCTGCAATAGGCCATGGAAGCAGAGACAGAGCATCAGCCACCTCAAATTTTCCCCCTTTCGGTAGTTTATAATTGTACGCTCCCAAAGTAATTGGCCATCTTTGCATTCGCGTGGCGGCAAGTGCCGGCACAGGCTTGTCTTGTCCTAAATTCCAAGAAGTGGCTGACGATCTATATAAAGAGTGAGCTCTCGTTCATACAAGTAGCGATGACTTTTTTTCAGCCCAGACATCAGTTCTAAAGCTTCCTGCTCGCCCTGAGCGTAATTCTCAGCTGATGCAAGTGTTCTTGATGTAAACGCCAGTGGCCTCTCGTGATCATCTGGGGTCAAATGAAAAATGACAGCTCCCAGCCCATACAATGAAGCATCACATGATAGCGCAGTCGGTTTCACGACATCGTAAAAAGTGAGCACATTACTCTTCACAAGCAACCGTTTCGTAGAAGCAAAAGCTTCGCTGCACTCCCGTGTCCACACCCACCTTTCGCCCTAGCGCAACAGGCGGTACAGGGCCTCTGCCACGCAGGCAAGCTTACTTAAGAACTTTGCGTAAAATGTTAGCATGCCTGGATAAGCCTTCAGCTCCATTTGGCACGTACGTGCAGGCGCTTCTGTGATCGCCTTTATTTTTTCCCGTGTAGGATAGATACCCTCAGCGCATACTGTCTGTCCGAGATACGTCACAGTGCTCTGAAAAAAAGCGGCACTTTTCCTCGTTCATTGTGACGTTGTAGTCACTAAGTCATTGCAGTATTAGTTCCAGCGTCTTTTGACAGTCTGCCATGTCTTTCCCCGTCACAATGACATCATCTATGTAACATCCCATGCGTGGTAGACTCTTGAGTACCTCATCCATGGAAGACTGGAAAACGGTGGGCGCGCTGGCTGTACCCGAAATGGTAAGCGTTGGAACTCGAACAGCCCCTTGTGAGTATTAATGGTAAGCAGTGGTCGCGACTCGGCAGAAAGCGGATTTTGTTGATATGCGGCTGACAGTTCCAACACACAAAACACTTTGCCGCCAGCGATTGCAGAGTACAAATCTTCTGGTTTGGGCAGTGGGTAGTGGTCTGTTTTGAACACAGGAATAATTGTGACCTTGTAGCCTCCGCACAATCTCAGCAAACCATGTTTCTTGTGAATCACGACAACTGGTGTAGCCCAATCGCTTTGATGTACCGGGCGGATAACCCCGCTTTTGTCCAGCCGATCTAGCTCACTCTCCACTTTCTCTCGAAGCACAAAGGGAACGTTTCGTGTCTTTGCGAAAATGGGTGTAATATTCTGGCTTAGCACTATACTTGCTTCGTACCCTTTTACTTTGCAGGGTTCGTTGAAAAAAAAAACCTCTGGAAACTTCCTTTTCACCGCCTCTACCTTGTTAGGATCTCTGACACTCAGAGCGAACTCCTTTTTTTCCAGTCAAGCCTAAGCCTTTCGATCCAACTTCGCCCCATCAGCATGGACAGCTGCTTGCCGTGATCACTTACAATAATTGCCGGCAGTCGCTGTCACAGAACGAGCGCTAAAAACGGGCGCGCCGCCAAATTCTTGCGATAACGGGCGGGAGAAACGCCGCGAGGTCAAAAGAAAAAAAAAACGTCCTAGGCTCCCCGGGCGCGCGCTCTCCCCTCGAAAGCGTGGCTTCGCCGACGAACCTCCTCACCCCACATCGGCGGCCCAGCAAGCCCGCGGTTTTTCTAGAAGGAACGGGGCGTGGTCACACCGAGTTGAATCATCCTCCGGGGAGGGCATTCCAACCGTCTCGCTCTCCCCCCAGCCTTCGCTGCGTATCGCGCCGACGAAATGACGAGAACTCTCTGGAAGGTGGCGCGGAAGGTATTTGATCGAGCGGCCGAGACGAGATAGCAGGAGGAGACGGAAGTTAGCGCCAGAGTGCGTAGGGATTCCGCCGTGTAGTCGGCGAAGGTTTTGGTCCGTAGGGACGAAGCCGGAGATGAAGAGGATTTCCACCTGAGGGGTGAAGGCTCGAGCTACAGGCAAGAGCGTGTGTTTACCGCTATCGAGCGAAGACGTGTGGAAACAGCTGCGGGTGTGAAGCCGACGTGTTCCGGCGAAGAAATTGAAGTTTAAAGAGTGGCCAATTGAAGACGGGAGGTATCCTGGAAGAGAAACTTCGAGGGCTGCGGAACGACAACAACGCTGGACTTTGAGTGAGTGATTCTCGGAAGAGTATCATCTAGACTTTGGTTCCAAGAACTTTGGACTGAATAGGTTTTCTATCTCTTTAGTCTTTAAGTGTCTTGGTTGTTCAATGCATGCGACTGCATTGTAGTGCGTATTGTTGTCCGTGTCCGTTGTTTCAAGTGTGGCTGATTGTATTGTGTAGTACGTTGATTGATTGGTTTGATTGGTGACATATTGTATGCAACTATTGTAGAGTGTGCATTTTTGTGTATTGTTTTCGATCTGCCATTATTGAGAATATAATTTGTTTGTTTATCAACTCTCGGCTCTGACTTGTTCTTTGAGCCACAGCCGGCGTCCGCTGGCGCGCCAAAAAGGACCACTTCTAAATTGTCCACGCTTTCGTGGTGCGGTTCGGGGGGCCGATACTTCGGCTCTTGGAATTAGCCCGGCGATTGCCTCCCTAATTAATGGGACTTGTGTGACAATTAATCTGGCGTCCGCGAAACAGGACCTTTTGGTGCACAGTGTGTCCAAAGTAGTGAGAAAGAGCCTCGAGTTGTTGATAGTGTTATCGGACGATTTTGTGTGTTGTTCAGTGTTCTCGTTAGCGAGTGCAGGGGAGTGTTCCGATAGACTGATTTAGGTAGATACTTTTTACACGTGGCAAGGTGTTATTTGCGAGTTGCGAGACCCAATGGATCTCGAAAAGTTGGTTGCTCTTGGTGAGAAGATGGGTCTTTCCGGCGCCGAACTACGGAAATGGGTAAGCCAGAAGGAGAAAGAGGCGGTGGAGAGAGAGAGGTTGGTTGCTGAGAGGTGCAAGGAAGAAAAAGCAGCTGAGTTGGAGAGAGAAAAGTTGGCAGCCGAAAGGGCGAGAGAAGAAAGAGAGGCAAAGGAGCGACAGCTGAAGGAAGAAAGAGAGCAGCAGTTGAAGTTGGAGCTGGAGAGAGAAAAGCTGGCGGCTGAGAGGGCGAGAGAAGAAAGAGAAGCGGAGATGGCTGAAAGGGAGCGGCAGCGGCAGCACGAGATGGAACTCGAGCGGCTCCGTTTGCGACAGCGAAGTGAAACTCCCGTCCAAGCTAGAGTCGAAAGCAGCGAACGGGAAGATCACGGCTTCCGCTTGAACCCAAGCAAGCTGCTCGTAGCGTTTGATGAAAGGAAGGACGACCTAGACGCGTCCCTCCACAGATTTGAGACGATTGCGAGGAGCCAGAATTGGCCGGAACAGCAATGGGGAACTGCTTTGAGTACTTGCTTGAGTGGTGAAGCGCTCAGTGTGTACGGTAGACTGACGCCGACCGATGAAGCCAACTATGCTAAGGTGAAAGCTGCTTTGCTGAAGCGATTTAGATTCACTGTGGAAGGATTCCGGGACAGATTTCGGACAGGAAAGCCAGCTGACGGTGAGACGGCTACGCAGTATGCCGCCTGACTTTGCCAATATTTCGACAGATGGATTGAACTTTCAGGGACAGCTCAGGAGTACGATGAGCTTAGAGAGCTGCTAATTAGAGAACAATTTCTTACTAGTTGCCACCCAAGCCTGTCACTGTACTTGAAAGAGAGGAAGGCTGAGTCATTTGAAGGAATGCTTGAATTGGCTGATCAATTCTTGGAAGCGCAAGGTGGCACTAATTTGGCCAAAGTCAAGAAGGAGTGTCCCGATAATTCGAAGAAATTGGCTCCCGAAGAAAAGAAGCGTGCACCAGAGAGCATTCAGCGATGTTTTCTGTGTAACCGAGTGGGTCATCGCGCGAAAAACTGTCGAACGATCTTTACGAACCCTACGGTAGTAAAATGTTTTAAGTGTGGTCAGACTGGGCACAAAGCAGATGCATGTCGAAACGGAGCGAGTCAAACTCACCAGGTATCCTGTGTGCAAGCAGCACCGAAATCGGATAATAATGCCGTCACCGATGGATTCGTAGAGTTGAAGAATGGGGAGAAAATTCCTATTGTGGGTGCTGTAATGTCAAAACAGCCAACCGGTGTTACGAAAGGAATGCCAGCGCTGCCTGGAAAAGTTGCGGACAAAAAGATTACGGTGTTAAGAGATACCGGCAGCTCCACTGTTATCGTGAGGAGAAATTTGGTACGGGAAAGTGAGTTGACAGGCAGAACGAAACCGGTTTGCCTAATCGACCGTACGGTTCGGATGCTTCCCGAAGCAGAGATTGAGGTGGAAACCCCGTACTTCAGCTGGAAGGTTACGGCTCTATGTATGACGACCCCCCTTTACGACCTTGTCATCGGAAACATCGACGGGGCGCGAGGACCGAGTGATCCGGAATGTTTGGGAGAAAACCCTAAGATAGAGCCCTCGCCAACCCAGCGACCGCGAGATACAGTGGAGGAGCATCCCGTGACGGATCTCACTAGAGCCCAAGGTGAAGCCGCGGCCCAAGAGACAGCGAATGAGAAGATGATCGTGTTGAATAAGTTCACGGGCCGAGCAACCGGACTTACGTCGGCACGACCTCAACCGACCGACAGTGTAAAGGAGACGGAGTTGGCCAGCCGGGCAAAATGTAGGGGCATGATCAAGCGGGTAAATCAACCGACAGGACCCGTCGAATGTAATGACGCGTTAACGGTGTCGGAAGAGACAACGATGGCTGAGACGACGCCTCAGATATCGTCGTTGGAAAGGGCTCGCCGAAAAAGAACGTTGAAAAACAAGAAGAGATCGAGCGAGCACCGCAAAAAGGGGCGCAAGCGCTGCTCGAAGTACTCAGGATAAGTGCTGAGGTCAAATCAGAATGTGTTTGGCAGTGCTGAGTGCCATATGTTGTGTTAATGTTGTGTTATCCTGTGTCACAAGTGACGAAGTATTTGTGCTGTGATGTGATGTATAGTATTGTACCATTGTTGTAATGAGATAACTTTGTACATTTGTATTATGGGGAATGTGTGGTGGAGTGTTGTACTCATGTGCTTGTGGTTGTGTTTTCACGTGTTGTGTAGTTGAATTACAATGTACAATTGTATTAAGTGATCTATTGTGAATGTGAAGTGTCATGAGCGACTGATGGTGTTACAGTCTGTGAGAGTGTGTGGTGACTGTTCGCGCTCGTCTGTGGGGTTTTGAATATTATAAGATAATATTCTTAAAGTGGGGGGCAGTGTCACAAAACGAGCGCTAAAAACGGGCGCGCCACCTAATTCTTGCGATAACGGGCGGGAGAAACGCCGCGAGGTCAAAAGAAAAAAAAAAACGTCCAAGGCTCCCCGGGCGCGCGTTCTCCCCTCGGAAGCGTGGCTTCGCCGACGAACCTCCTCACCCCACATCTGCGGCCCAGCAAGCCCGCGATTTTTCTAGAAGGAACGGGGCGTGGTCATACCGAGTTGAATCATTCTCCGGGGAGGGCATTCCAACCGTCTCGCTCTCCCCCCAGCCTTCGCTGCGTATCGCGCCGACGAAATGACGAGAACTCTCTGGAAGGTGGCGCGGAAGGTATTTAATCGAGCGGCCGAGACGAGAAAGCAGGAGGAGACGGAAGTTAGCGCCAGAGTGCGTAGGGATTCCGCCGTGTAGTCGGCGAAGGTTTTGGTCCGTAGGGACGAAGCCGGAGATGAAGAGGATTTCCACCTGAGGGGTGAAGGCTCGAGCCACAGGCAAGAGCGTGTGTTTACCGCTATCGAGCGAAGACGTGTGGAAACAGCTGCGGGTGTGAAGCCGACGTGTTCCGGCGAAGAAGTTGAAGTTTGAAGAGTGGCCAATTGAAGACGGGAGGTTTCCTGGAAGAGAAACTTCGAGGGCTGCGGAACGACAACAACGCTGGGCTTTGAGTGAGTGATTCTCGGAAGAGTATCATCTAGACTTTGGTTCCAAGAACTTTGGACTGAATAGGTTTTCTATCTCTTTAGTCTTTTAGTGTCTTGGTTGTTCAATGCATGCGACTGCATTGTAGTGCGTATTGTTGTCCGTGTCCGTTGTTTCAAGTGTGGCTGATTGTATTGTGTAGTACGTTGATTGATTGGTTTGATTGGTGACATATTGTATGCAACTATTGTAGAGTGTGCATTTTTGTGTATTGTTTTCGATCTGCCATTATTGAGAATATAATTTGTTTGTTTATCAACTCTCGGCTCTGACTTGTTCTTTGGGCCACAGCCGGCGTCCGCTGGCGCGCCAAAAAGGACCACTTCTAAATTGTCCACGCTTTCGTGGTGCGGTTCGGGAGGCCGATACTTCGGCTCTTGGAATTAGCCCGGCGATTGCCTCCCTAATTAACGGGACTTGTGTGACAGTCGCAAACACTGGTTTCCCTTCGTGACTGAAACGTCGCATCGGCCTCTTAAGGGAACAGGTTCCCGTGTGTAAGTTTTTAGGGTGACTCGAGATGGCTCGCACTTGACATGAGGAAATGCTTTAAGCTTCACGCTCTCGGGAATTAGTGTAACAGCTGCTCCTGTATCAATTTGCACGCAGAGGTCCTGCCTTTCGACGTTTACTAACACCTCATACCCAGAACGCACTGCATGGTAAACCTTTAATTCAGAGTCACTATCAGCACGCTCCATAATGTTGGCAGTCTGGTATTCTCTGTGTACTGGGACACATCTTCTGCAGATGACCAATATGCGAACAGTTGTGACACTGGGCATTCTTATACCAGCAAACACTAGCCACATGCGCCTTACGACGTCTTTCATAGGCTCGTTTAGCTTCTTTGAACTTCCGAAGCTTGCCCTTCTTTTACCGTCCCGGGCGTCATATCGCCATGACATGCACAGCCGCTTCCTTGCCATCGGCATGCAGTAACGATGTGTGTCGCGCGGCCTGCTCTCTATCCAGGGCTATCTTGCATGCCTTCTCGAAGGTTAAATCTTCTTTAGCAAATAATGCAACTTGTGTTTCTTTGCGTCTTATGCCTACTACTATTCCGTTTCGCAGCGCGTCTTGCAGAAACTGGCCGAAGTTGCACTTCCTTGCTAAATGCTTCAAGGCAACTATGAAGTCCTCGACGCTTTCCTGTTCCTCTTGTGCGCACTTGTTAAATTTGCAACGTTCGGCAATGACCGAGCACTGTGGGCTATATTGCTTCTTCAAAAGCACTGTGACCTCTTCAAAAGTATTGTCTCCAGGAACAGTGGGTACTACCAAACATTTGAGCACCTCGTACGTTCGTGATCCTACCACACTGAAGAATACTGCGCGCTTCTTTTTTTTCATGGCTCCGCCGCGGTGGTCTAGTGGCTAAGGTACTCGGCTGCTGACCCGCAGGTCGCGGGTTCGGATCCCGGCTGCGGCGGCTGCATTTCCGATGGAGGCTGAAATGTTCTAGGCCCATGGGCTCAGATTTGGGTGCACGTTAAAGAACCCCAGGTGGTCAAAATTTCCAAAGCCCTCCACTACGGCGTCTCTCATAATCATATGGTGGTTTTGGGACGTTAAATCCCACATATCAATCAATCAATCAAATCAATTTTCCTTAATGATGTCATTAGCGGTGACGAAACGCTCAAAAACTTCCAAATAGGATTCAAAATTTTAGTTCTTCTTGTCAAACTCGTCTAGCTTTCTTAGTCGTGCAATCATTCAGACATGGTGCAGTGTACCTATAGATCAGTTGCTACTCCGGCGAAGAAATTGATCTTCGCCGAAGTTCGCAGCCACCGAGTTCCGTCAGTCCGAACCCGGAACGCCGTTGATGTTGTTCTCAGGCCGTCAATTGCTGGTTATCCATGATACTGCCTTCGTACTGCGCTAGAACGGGGGGCGGATGCCATCTTCGTCGCCAGTGTTACAATATGAGGAACCGAGCATTCCGAGAACAAATGACACGTTTATTACAGAACACACACGTATATATATATATATATATATATATATATATATATATATATATATATATAGGCAAAACACCACGTCATATGCCGCACAGCAATGCCCATCCTGGATGCCCAGGTGATATGTGACGTCACGCCACAACATGTATGATACTGGTGCAAACATGATAAACATAAGTTCCGTGTCATCTAACAACATGACTACGTGCTACGCTTATGATCCGCCTCGCGGCCGTTTCGCTAGCTTCACATATGCATAATTCGGTATTACGTGACGCCAATGGATAACCAAACTATTTGACTGGTGCAAACATTATAATAATGAGATGCGTGTCATGTAACAACATGACTACATGCCACGCTCATGATGCGCTGGCAGCCGCTTTGCTAGCTTCACATGTACCAAACTTTGTATTACATGACGCGAACTTATCACATAGGTAAATAAGGCATCCAAACATGATAAACATGACATGTGTGTCATGTAACAACATGACTACACGCCACGCTCATCATGTGCTCGTGGCCGTTTCGCTAGCTTCGCATATGCCAAATTTGGTATAACGTGATGCAAATGGATAACGAATGTATGTGACTGGTGCAAACATGATAATCAAGGCGTGCGTGTTATGTGACAACATGACTACACGCCACACTGATGATGTGCTCGCAGCAGTTTCTCTAGCTTCACATATGCCAAATGTGGTACTACGTGATGCCAATGAATGACGAAGGCATCTGACTGGTTCAAACATGATAATGATGAGATGCGTGTCTTGTGAGAACATGACTACATGGCATAGTCAAGGTCTCAATACATTTCGACGTGACGCAGTGCTCGTGCTCGCCGGCGTTCATTTCGTCGCGTCACGCCGGCATTGCCACGTGTGGCGCCGGTCCTGCCATATGCTCGCAGGTGTGCGCCGCGCTGTGTTGCTTTGACGCATGCGCGTTTCAGTGCGTCCGGCGTCCCTCCACGAAAAGAGGGAGACGCAGTGTTGTGTGGGTAACGCATCGGCGGGAAATGCAGCATGTCGCGTATCGCGCTGGTTGCCGTCGGGCCGCGCCGACGCACGCTGGTGGCGCCTGGCATCATACTATAGAGCGCTCACGTTTTGTTAACGTAGCGTCAATGTTGTTGTGTTTTGGGTTTCAGTTTCGGTTTCGGATTGACATTAGAGGATGCCAGGGGGCGCCGCTCTGGCACCTAGGATTTCAAGGCGACTGTAAAATAAAGCAGGTGTGTTAGGTAGCCGTGGTGTGCGGTTGTGTGCTATTCTTTCGGCGCGTCGCGCCAACCCGCGTGTTCGGGCTGGTCGGTGCCCCCGCCGGCCGCGTACGTCTCCGCCGGCCGTCTTCTTCTTCTGCTTCGTCGGGACCAGCCAGCCCCCAACAGAGCAATGGCGACGAGGACTTGTAAGAATCTATTTCGTTCTCCGTGTTCGTGCTAACCCTAGACGCTCTTTGTTCTTAGCAAGGTGGCTACTGCGTGCTGCGTCGCTTCATTTCTTCATTCAGCTACTCTGCCTCCGTCTTCAAACAGTGTACTGGCGTCATTTTCTTCTCATCTGCACCTCTCCATTCTTCTTGCTTGAAATGGTGTCTCCTATTCTACCTCCCCTATTTCTTCATTCGCCCGGAGACCCGCCACTTCCGTGGGCGGACTGGAAGTTGGTGTTTCAGGCCTACGCAGACGCGGTCGGGGAGGACGCCAGCAAGCAAAGCGTCGCAAGGCCCTGCTGCTCAACGCGTTGGACCCTGCCGGGTTAAAGCTCTTTTATACTTTGGAAGCCACCAACGCGTCGCCGACACCAGCGTCGGGCGATGCCTTCAAGAATGCTGTTGCTCTTTTCGATGAGCATTTTAAAGATGTCTCGTGCGATAATCTCGCACGCGTAAAATTCCCAGAAAGGTGACAGTTGCCTGGTGAGCCAGTCGCCGAATTCATTACTTCTCTTCGAACGCTCGCCGCGTCGTGCGGCTTCGGCGCGCTCGAGGACGATATGATCCGCCATCAGCTTTTCATCGGGGTAGCATCGCAAAACGTCCGCTGCCGAATGCTTTAAAAGGGCTCCTCGATTTTATTATCCGAAGCCCTCTCGATTGCGCGAGAGGACGAGCTTATTCGCTCCCAGTTGGAGCAATTCGCTCCGCATTCAGTGCAGCAACTTTCTGCTGCCGAGGGCCAAGGCGGCGGCTCGTTTCACGGGACGCGTCAACATGGCGGCCCTTCACCTTCGTCTCGGCGCGGCGGCCAACATGGACGCCCGCCTGCACAGTCCTTCCGTGGCGGCCAACATGGCGGCACCTCTGCGTCACGGGGGCGAGGAAGCCGACAATATGGCGACCCCATTTCGCCAAATTTGGGTTTTCAGGAACAGCACCGAGCTCCTAACTCGTGTTCGCAATTTTCTTCTTCAAGCGCAACCGCGCATTGCTTTCGTTGCGGATCGGCTCGGCATTTAGCCAATTTTCCGCAGTGTCCCGCGAGAAACCGCACTTGTCTTGCATGCGGAAAAATCGGACATTTTCAGTCCGTATGCAATTCCCGTCCAGCAAATCTTCCGGAACCAGTTTCTTCGTCCGCTCCTTCGAGCACTGCACAAACCAATACGGTCACTGTTTTAAATGTGGATGGCCTCCACACTACGTCCGAGCCCAGCATCGTAGTTTCAGTGGGCCATGTGCCCTTGTCATTTCTCGTGGACACTGGTGCCTCAGTCTCTTTAATCAGTGCCGCTGACTTCCATAGTCATTTTAGATGCGGAAGCATCTTATACTCGCGCCTTGTAGTGCGCCGTCCGCACCGCTTCTCGAACATTCGACAGCTGACGCGCGCGCATGCGCCGTCGCGCCGTCGCCCACCATCTGTGCCGCGCGCGCTTCTCCTTCGAGAACATTCGACAGCTGACAGCGGATGCGCCGTCGCGCCGTCGCCATCTGTGCCGCGCGCGCGCTTCTCCTTCGAGAACATTCGACAGCTGACAGCGCATGCGCCGTCGCGCTGTATATATACTCAAGGTCGGCGCTCGCTCACTCAGTTGCCGCTCGTCCGTTGGTTTGTACGGCGCATCGACGTCCGAAGTCGCCGTGAAATGAATGCCAACAAATCCACAAACACAATGATCGACGTCCCTTCGACCAGCGCCGCTCTTTCGCATACGTGTGTACGTGTTCACTCATTTAACACCCCCTCCTACAACCACGTTAACCAATTTAGCCATCGACCCAAGTAAATCGCAATATAACACCCCATTTCACAACCACGTTAACCAATTTAGCCATCGACCCAAGTAAGTCGCACTTTAACACCCCGTTAACCAATTATATGCTCCGCATCCTCCTCAGTGTTCCCCCGAGGGAAGCTGCGGGCAATTTTTTCCAACATTCGGCTTTTGCCTTCACACGTCGTTCTACAGACATATTCCAAGGGAACAATTGATAATTTAGGTCAATTTACAGCTCAGGTTTCCTATCGCAGTCGCACTGCTTTCATTACTTTTTATGTAACAGCCAATGGCAGCTCACTTTTGGGACGTGATGCAATCAGGGCTTTGTCCATCAACATCATTGGTGCGTCTATGACGTGTGCTCAAGTCGACGTCCAAGATGATCTTCCGGCCAACGCGCCTTCTGAATTCCACCACCTGTTCACCCGTGAACTGGGTTGTGTGCGTGGTTTTGTGCATAAAGTGATGCGTTGACCAGGTGTGTGCCCTGTGCGCGCCAAGCTGCGCCGCATTCCTCTTCTTCTCCGTGAGCCAGTCTCTGCGGAACTGTCTCGCCTTCAAGCCAGCGGAATCATCGAGCCTGTCTCTGCTTCCGACTGGGTTTCTCCACTGGTCGTCGTCAAGAAAAAAGATGGATCCCTTTGACTATGCGTCGACTTACGAGAACCAAACAAAGCGATCGTCGTAGACGGGTTTCCACTTCCTCACATTGAAGAACTGCTTCATCAGCTCTCCGGAGCGGTGTGTTTCTCCAAGCTGGACCTCGCGTCCGCTTATCACCAAGTTGAACTTTCTGAGTGCAGTAGAGACTTAACCACATTTGTATCGCACGAAGGCTTGTTTCGGTTTCGCCGCGTGTGTTTCGGGCTTGCATCTGCCCCTGCAGTGTTTCAGAAAATGATGTCAATTATTCTTAAGGGTTGTAATGGCGCTCTTTGTTACTTGGATGATATTTTGGTGTGGGGACGTACTCGCGAAGAGCACGATGCTAACTTGCATACTGTTCTCAACCGCATCAGTGAATGTGGTATGAAACTTAATAACAAGTGCATTTTTTCGGTGAATGAGTTACAATTTCTAGGACATAATGTCAGTTCCCGCGGCTTGACACCTGTTGAATGTAAAGTTCAGGCCATTGGTAATGCCCCACGGCCTACCGATATTAAAACCTTGCAATCTTTTTTAGGTCTTGTTGGTTATTATGCCAAGTTTGTTCCTCACCATGCTGATGTTGTTGAACCACTGCTTACTCTACTTCGTGAAGCACAGCCTTTTAACTGGTCAGCTGAAGCTGAGCAGAGCTTCATTCAAGTTAAGTCAATACTGGCCTCAAAGCCAGCTGTTAGTATTTTCAATGAGAAGCTTCCCATCGCCATCACGACGGATGCGTCCGATGTTGGACTGGGGGCAGTGTTTCAACAACTCAGAGATGATCAGCTGATCACTATTGTTTTTGCATCTCGTACATTGACCCCTGCTGAACGCAGATATTCAGTAGGAGAGCGTGAAGCTCTCGCTTGTCTTTTTGCCTGTGAGAAATGGCATGTTTACTTGTGGGGCCGGCACTTCACATTACGTACAGATCACCAAGCACTAGTTGCTCTTCTTTCTGCAGGATCCGAAGGCCGCCGCCCCATTCGCATTTCCCGTTGGTGTGCCAAACTCATGTATTATAATTTCAGTGTTCAATATTGTAAGGGTTCTAATAACGTGGTTGCTGATGCACTGTCGCGCCTTCCTCTTCAGATACCGGTTACTGAAGAGCGGGATGAGGAAGTTGTTTCATTAGTTACTTCCTGCATTACTAAAGCTGAGCTTCAGGCAGCTACAGCTGCAGATTCCACTTTGTCTCAAGTTCTCAAGTATTTACGTGAAGGATGGCCTTCCAAAGGTGCTCTAGCTTCTGAATTCTTGCCTTACTTCGCTGTCCGACAGGAACTGTCTTGTGTCGAGGACTTGCTTTTCCGCGATGAACGCGTGATTTCCCCTGCTTCTTTCCGTAACAAGCTAATACAGCTTGCCCATGAGGCCCATCCTGGCATTGTCCGCACCAAACAGAATCTCAGAGACAGGTACTGGTGGCCAGCCTTAGATAAGCAGGTCGAGCATGCAGTTTATAACTGCCATATATGTCAGGCAGCTGACAAGTCTGCCAAACCTGCATTTTCTCCGTTGCAGCCAGTCCAGTGGCCTGATCGGCCTTGGCAGAAACTCGGCATGGACATCATCGGTCCTTTGCATAATGTTCCGCAAAATGCCCGGTTAATTGTTTCTCTCATCGACTACCATTCCAAATGGCCAGAAATTAGTTTCACACATACGGTTACTTTGAGGTCATCATTGAATTTCTGTCTTCAGTCTTCAGCCGGGAAGGTTTTCCTGATGCCATAGTTACGGACAATGGTCCACAGTTTCAGTCCCAACATTTCGAGGCTTTTCTTTCACAACGAGGAATTCAGCACTTGAGGTCATCAGTTTTCTATCCCCAATCAAATGGCCAAATCGAGTGCTTTAATCGCGTTCTGAAGGAACATATCCAGATCGCCCAATTAGAGCACCGTCCCCTCAAGCAAGTCTTAACTGAATGTTTAGCTTCGTACAGGTTCACACCACAAGGCACCACTGGAGTGTCTCCTGCTCAACTTCTCCACGGTAGGCAACCGCGAGTTGCTCTCGACATAGTCTCTTTGCCTCGTAACATAGCAGTGTCTTCTCCTGATCAAATCCGCACCAGGATTTTTTCTCGTCAACAAGCAATGAAAAAGTATGTCGACACCCGTCGAGGTGCAAAGCAGTCCAAAGTTCGCACTGGCGATCTAGTCAAGGTTCGTGTGCCAGGCAAGCGCCCCAAGTATCGGGGTCCTTACAAAGTCTTAGGCCAAGTTAGCCCCACTTCTTTTCGCTTAAGTGATGGTAACATCTGGAATGCTTCGCGCCTTGTTATTTTTCATACGGATTCGCCTTGAACACCTAAAAGTCTTCCTCATCACGTTCCGTCCACGCCTTTCAACTACGCATCAGACTGTTACATGTGGCCTCCATGTACAGGCATTTCTTCAAGGCTGGAGGAGTTACCAGTCGGTGTCGCTGGTTCAAGTACACTATGTCATACAGTTCACTTCGAACCTTCAAATTCGGCTGAGACCGCGAATTTTAACGCTCGTTCAGAGCCTTCACAATCTTTTTCTGCTCTTGCACCTGATTCTACACCCAGAAGGGCCCGCCCTAAGCGGAAGTGGCAGAAGCCGCGTCGGTTCGAAGATTATGTGATGTAGAACTCTTGTTCCGAACAGTTGTGTACATTTTTTCTTGTTTGTCAGTGCATTTTCAGGACTTGTAGTGTGTGTGTGCCGTGTTCTGAATTTTCATATGTTCTAATGTACATACCTTGTAAAATATGTTGGTATTGAGCATGTATAAATATAAACAGTGTATAGGTGTGCTTTTTTCGAGGAGGAGATGATTGTTGTGTTTTGGGTTTCAGTTCCGGTTTCAGATTGACATTAGAGGATGCCAGGGGGCGCCGCTCTGGCACCTAGGATTTCAAGGCGACTGTAAAATAAAGCAGTGTGTGTCAGGTAACCGTGGAGTGCGGTTGTGTGCTTTTCTTTCGGCGCGTAGCGCCAACCCGCGTGTTCGGGCTGGTCGGGGTCTCCGCCGGCCGCGTACGTCTCCGTCGGCCGTCTTCTTCTTCTTCTTCTTCTGCTGCGTTGGGACCTGCCAGCCCCCAACACAGCAATGATGTGGCCTCCATGTACAGGCATTTCTTCAAGGCTGGAGGAGTTACCAGTCGGTGTCGCTGGTTCAAGTACACTAAGTCATACAGTTCACTTCGAACCTTCAAATTCGGCTGAGACCGCGAATTTTAACGCTCGTTCAGAGCCTTCACAATCTTCTTGTGCTCTTGCACCTGATTCTACACCCAGAAGGGCCCCCCTAAGCGGAAGCGGCAGAAGCCGCGTCGGTTCGAAGATTATGTGATGTAGAACTCTTGTTCCGAACAGTTGTGTACATTTTTTCTTGTTTGTCAGTGCATTTTCAGGACTTGTAGTGTGTGTGTGCCGTGTTCTGAATTTTCATATGTTCTAATGTACATACCTTGTAAAATATGTTGGTATTGAGCCTGTATAAATATAAACAGTGTATAGGTGTGCTGTTTTCGAGGAGGGGATGATTGTTGTGTTTTAAGTTTCAGTTTCGGTTTCGGATTGACATTAGAGGATGCCAGGGGGCGCCGCTCTGGCACCTAGGTTCGGAGTCCGGGGTAGCTCGTAACAGGGAAAACAACCAGGAGGACGCTTTGACAGGTAGAATTGCGAAAAACCAGAAAAAAGGTAAAAGAAAAAGGAAAAAGGCGCGTGTTGCAATTAGTTACATAAACATGCAGGGTGGCAGAAAGAAGGCAAAATGGTTAGAGATTGAGGAGCAGTTAAACAAAGAACAGATAGGCGTGTAGGCGGTTACAGAAACACACCTTAGAGACTTGGAAGAGGCACCACATATTGAAAATTATGTTTGGGAAGGGTGTAACAGGACCATATCGGAAAGGAAAGGTGGGGGTGTAGGAATGCTAATTCATCGCGGAGCCTAATGGGTTAGAGTGAAACAGACGTGTTCAGAGCACCTCTGGGTTCTGGGCACAGTAGGTGGAAAGGAAACGTGGCTAGGGGTAGCCTACTTGTGGACGGGGAATAACTGCAGAGAAAAGAATCAGGAGATAGTGGATTGCATGAGTGCGGATATTAAGGAATTTGGTAATGGGGCCGAAATCATCCTTCTAGGGGACATGAATGCCCACATACATGACCTTGACGGATATTCAGACACCAATGGGAAGTTATTACTAGATCTTTGCGAGCAACATAGTCTGGAGATAGTTAACACGGGGCCTAAATGTGACGGCCAGATCACATGGGAAGTCGGAAACAAGCAATCAAGTATTGATTATTGTCTCATGACTGAAGGAATTTACCACAAACTGACAGAAATGAGGATAGACGAGGAAGGCATTAACAGCTTGGGTAGTGATCATAAACGAATAACATTACAAATGGGATACGAAACTGAAAATATGAGCATGGAATCAAAGTCTGGCAGCTCGTATTTAAATGACAAACAAATAATATATATAGCCGCAAGAGTCGAGGAAGAAGTAGGCGAAATACCAGGCAAGGACTGGGAGTATAGTGAGCTGTTACATCTAATGACGAAGGAGATAGGGAAAGAGAAGAAAACTGTTTGCTGGAAAGGAAAAAGGAAGCCAAAAAGTTGGTGGAACAAGAAAATCCGGGAGGCGATCGAGAAGCGACGCGAAGCATCACGGGAGCATAGAAAGGCAAAAAAGGAGAAGCGGCCGCAGGACGAAGTAAAAAAAATATGGGAAATATATTTAGAGAAAAAATCCCTTGTACAGAAATTGGTAGAGGCAAAAATTAAAGGTGAAAGTGAACGCTGGATGACAGAGATACACGAAAAAAAGGAGGCCGTGCCTAGGATTTTTTGGAGCCACATAAAGGCGCTAGGTAGGAAGTCTGTCACAACGCAACAACATATTCTAGATGAAGGAGGAAATCAATTGGAAGGGTACGAAGCGCTAGGTTACATCCAAAAGGTAACAGCCGATTCGTTTCAAAAGAGCGTCCAGGGGATCTCCCCGGTGAGTAAAAGTGTGGCGGAGAAAGCAACAGAGGAAGAGCTAGTACTTGATAATTTCAACTGGAAAAAGGCCGAAGGAAAAATTCCAAAGCGCACTGCCGCGGGTTTAGATGGGATTCCCGTTAGCCTCATTAACGAACTAGGACATAACACTAAAGAAGCATTGTTAAAAGCAGTAGAAAAAAGCTTAAAGGACGGACAAATACCGGACAGTTGGCGACAAAGTAGAATGAACTTAATCTATAAAGGCAAGGGAGAAAAGGACAAGATTCGCTCGTATAGACCACTAACCATTACATCGGTACTATACAGGTTGGCGATGCAAGCAGTAAAAATAAAAATAGGAACATGGGCCGAACATAACGATATTTTGGGAGAACTTCAGAACGGATTTCGAGTCGACAGGCGGTTAGACGATAACCTGTTTGTTCTCACTCAGTGTATAGAAATATCTAAAATAGAGAATAGGCCCTTGTACGTGGCCTTTCTAGACATCACTGGGGCATACGACAACGTTAATCAGGAAATTTTGTGGGATATATTGAAAGGAATGGGCATGGGCGACGACTGTATACAGCTTTTGAGGGAGATATACCGAGAAAATACAGTTTGCATAGAGTGGGAAGGAATGCGTAGCAAAGAGAACGTTGAGGTTAGCAAGGGTCTGAGACAGGGATGTCCTTTGTCCCCGCTGTTATTCATGCTGTACATGGTGAGTATGGAAAAAGCGCTAGAAGGTAGCAACATTGGTTTTAATCTGTCACACAAACAGGGCGGCATGATGATTGAGCAGAAGCTTCCAGGTTTATTTTATGCGGACGATATCGTCTTATTTGCGGACAGTCGAGATGATATACAGCAGCTGGCGAATATATGCGGAAGGGAAGGTGAAGCCCTTGGACTAGGATTCAGTGTAACGAAGTGTGGATTGATGGTATTCAATGATCCCTGTGATCAGACGGTGTCCATACAAGGCCAAGAAATACCGAGGGTAAGCGAATACAAGTACCTTGGAGTATGGGTAAATGAGAGTGATAGATACATGGAGGTACAGGAAAAAGCCTCGGCAGCAAAAGGAAAGAGGAATGCGGCAATAATGAAGCACAGAGCGTTGTGGGGATACAATAGGTATGAGGTGCTTCGAGGTCTGTGGAAGGGTGTAATGGTTCCAGGGCTTACTTTTGGGAACTCAGTGGTGTGCATGAGGGCAGAGGTGCAATCGGGAATGGATGTAAATCAAAGGACTGTGGGACGCCTCGCGTTGGGTGCTCACGGGAAGACGACAAACGAGGCTGTAAAGGGCGATATGGGGTGGGCAGGTTTTGAGGCGAGGGAAGCGCAGAGCAAAATAAGGTTCGAAGAAAGGCTAAGAAATATGAAGGAGAGTAGATGGGCAGAGAAGGTGTTCCGTTATTTGTATAGGAAGAGCGTGGACACACAGTGGAGAAAAAGAACTAGAAGACTCACTAGTAAATATACGGCTGGTATTGTAAGCCATATGTCAACAAAGAGCGTTAAGGGAAAAGTCAGGGAGGCGGAGAGGATTTACTGGATGGCAGCTATGGAGAAAAAACCGGCTTTGAGTAACTACCGAAAGGGCAAAAATGAAATAAGGAGGGAGGCATTTTACGATAATTCAAGGGGAAGCGCTTTACTGTTTGAAGCGAGATCGGGTTGCCTTAGAACGCGTAGCTATAAAGCAAGATTCAGTAAAGAAGAAGAACAATGCACATGCTGCGGGAAAGATAAGGAAACGGCGGAGCATGTTCTGATTGAATGTGGAGATATCCACCCAGGTGTACGTTTGGGCACGAGCCTACAGGAAGCCTTGGGTTTTAGGGACAACAATGGAAAGCTGAACACACCCGCGATTGAAATAAGTAAGAGACGGTTAGAGTATTGGTGGCAGAAAATTAGAGAGAAAGGACAAAAATAAATATTGGAAAAATAAAATATGGACAGTGTGCCGTAAATGGCAGAGAACTTAAGCTGAAAATTTACCTTTTTTTCCATTAAGATAGAATTTATCGAAGTAGAGGCATTAGGCCAACATCAAAAAAGAAAAAAAGGTTTTTTTTTTGTCGAGCCTGGTGGCATACTTGTCATCACCCCGTTATAAAGGGGACGCTCATAGCATCCATCCATCCATCGATTTCAAGGCGACTGTAAAATAAAGCAGGTGTGTTAGGTAGCCGTGGAGTGCGGTTGTGTGCTATTCTTTCGGCGCGTCGCGCCAACCCGCGTGTTCGGGCTGGTCGGTGCCCCCGACGGCCGCGTACGTCTCCGCCGGCCGTCTTCTTCTTCTGCTTCGTCGGGACCAGCCATCCCCCAACACAGCAAATGTGCCCAGCGTGAGCGCGCGTCACCGTCACGTTGGAGTATATTGGGCCCTGCATGATGCACTGGCTGCCGTTTTGCTAGCTGCCGTTTTGCTAGCTGCACATATACCAAATTTGGTGTTGCGTGACGTCAATGGATGAAGAAATATATGACTGGTGAAAACATGATAATCCTGACACACGTGTCATGTAAGAACGTGACAACAAACCATGCTCATAGCGTTCTTGAGGCCGTTTCGCTAGCTATACATATACTAAATTTGCTATCACGTGACGTGAATAGAGGATAAAGGTAAACCACACATCTAAACATGAAATTCGTGACACGTAAGTCATGTACGGCATCATTTACCTCCACCTCGTAACGATGTGCTGATTTTAAAGTGAGATCACCTTTTGTCATTCGTGCTTCGTATATCATCGATTCCCACTGTACGAAGAGATCTGGCAATTTTTTTTTAACCACGGTGACGTTTCCGGTCGGTCAACTCATAAGTAGCTTTTGTTTGTTTTAGTGTGTGTGCGTGTGCGTGATTGATTTCATATGTGGGGTTTAACGCCTCATAACGACCATCGATTTTGAGACACGCCATAGTGGAGGGCACCAGAGATTTCGACCACCTGGGGTTCTTTAACGAGTGCCCAAATCTGAGCACACGGGCCTACAGCATTTTCACCTGCATCGAAAATGGAGCCGCCACAGCCGGGATTCAAAACAGCCGAGTACCTTAGCCACTAGACCAACGCGGCATGGCACAATCCTGCAGCAGAGTGGGCACCGAGCCAGGAATGTCTGAGTCCAAGTGGGGATCGAGCTCAGGTAGCTTGGCAAGGGGATGTTCTACCACACGGCCAATGGCCACGCCTTTGCTTGTGTGTGTGTGTGTGTGTGTGTGTGTGTGTGTGTGTGTGTGTGTGACACAGGAACCAATCATATAGCATGAGGCACAAAAAGTGAGTAACGCACTAATGTGCTAACCACCTTAATCCCCGCAGTGACTTTGTGCATAATTGATCTTGGGCCCCAACGTAACGGCGGCAAAGCTATATACACTTTGTAATGCTATCCCTTGGAAGTGTGCCCCGTTGCCGCGTGCAGTGTATACGGTTCGTTCGCTTATATATGTTTTATGATCACGCGCTCACGGACTGCGATTCTTCGAGTTAGTTCCGGGGATTTTTTTTTCTTGTCACCTGTACTTTAGCTGCTCCATGCCTCAATCGGCCCTTCAGTACCTCGTTCATGTTACCGCCAGCTGTCAAGAAACTGTCTTTTGTGGCCCGGGAACGTGGATGGCAAGAAAGGGGACTCCAACGAAATGGAAGTGGGTGCTGCAGTGGCACCTGTCTGGTGCTTATGACGGTTGCGTTTGACCTGGCATTTTTTTTAACGTGTCATTTATCCCTTCGGCTATCGGTCAATAATTTTATTGTCATTCATTTCAACAGCTATCGAACTAATAATGACTGTTAAGCAATAAATACTAGAAGTAGATCCAGCGATACATTTTTGTTCCAACCACTGCGCCTGCCCTCACCCTTACTACCTATATTGATCGACTTTTTTCTGTTCTTACTTCTGGCGGTGACTTTGTTCTTGATTATTTACGTACAACTTAGCCAAACTCCCAAGCGCTCGATGAAATGTTTCTTCAACGTTGCTAATAGATCGTTAAGGACAAAGGGAAGCTTGTCAGTCGTGTACAAACGTCGATATGAAACCCTTGCTAAGCGCCAACAAAGATCTTGTATTTTGCACATTATTATATGCGAAGCAGCTTGTTCACCTGCCCATATAAAAGTTTTTCTTGTGTCCAAACAACCCCTTCGACGCAGGTCTTCTAGCGGTGCCAAGTAGGCCAAGTCGCAGCTGCGCGTTGACGTCACTCTCTCCCTGACCCGCAGCAGCTGTCGGCTTCTTCGTCCGCTCGCAACACTTCTCTCTCACGTCATCCTCTCCAGCACGCACAACGTTCGACCGCACATCGAGTGGAAACACTAGACAGATTTAGTTGCGCGTCCACAGCAGCCCTACGGATGTGGCCTGCCAACTCAAATGGCTAGCAGGCAGTGTCCGTATAGGGAACCTGCGTTGGAGTTTCTACGACCACCCTGGCGGTGTGAGCGCGCACTTCTCAGCTGCTCCCGCATACGAGAGTGGTGGCTGGTAGAGGCGGTGCTTGCGCGCAACACCGTAAGGAAATCAAACGGCGCTGGCGGTACTGCTGCGTATTCTATTGAAATTGTATATAAAAAGAGGCAGGACATATAGAGGAAAGAGAGAACGTAGAAAGAGGAGGTGGCGTTGCATCCAAGCGGTCAGGCGAGCAAAATTATGCTCTCCCTCTCTTGTCAAAAAAAAAAAAGTTTCTGCTCTCGCTCTCTTGCCAAAAAAAAAAATCAGCTCTCGCTCCTTTGTCTAGTGCTGTCGGGCTCGTGCTGGATTTCGTGCCAACCGGTTGCGCGCCCGCGATCTCCGACGGCAGCGCAGCTCTCGGAGACTGGCTCGCCCTACGCCATCTCCTGACGCCGACAAGAACTCTCGTCGAGAGGTGCCCCGTGCTCGGACTGCTGCGACCGTGTCCATCTTTCCTATCTTCTCCTTACTTCCGTATGTCGTTCCCGGCGCCACGCTCTCTTCTTCCTGCTCTCTCTATTTCTATAGCTATAATCCCATTCTTTTAATTCCTCCTTACCCCCCTCCCTGGTGAGCTATTGTCGAGGTGTCGCACTCTGATGCAGACATTTAAGGGGCCCACTTTTCTCTTATTTTCTTTTTTAAGATTCACATAAGCAAAATCTTGTTTCTAAACCGAGCGATGCGTGTCTGCTCTATTTATTCAATACTGAAGACATCCACTAGTGGAAACCAGTACCAGAGTCGAGTTTGAATGGCGTTCTGCCGGAAATAAAACGAGCGTATTATGCAACATACGGCCTATGTCAACTTTTTTTTCCCTCTGAGCCGCTGAGCGTTGCGTTGTGGAATCCATGACTACCAAAGTTTTTATGCGTCCATTCATCTCACCACCACCAACATACCACGTCAAGTGAATAATACGATAAGCAGCTAATATTTTTTTTGTCAACAGTTGCGTGTGAAAGAAAGCTGCCTTGTCCTCAAAACGTGTGCGGGGCCAACTTTATCTACGCCTCTGAGCTGTTTTAAAAGGTACTCTCGCAGTGAGCACTCGATGCAAAGATTCCCCTGTTTAACTTCATTTGTGGAAAAGACAAGGTTCTTGTTACGAACGAAGCATTAGTCTAGTCGAAGCTTAAATAGCTTTCTGGAGTCAGCCGATGCGTTTTTCTCACTGGCTGCTGTGGCTAAGTAACATCGGAGTTTATGCCTTGCTGGAGAAGTATCAAATGTCTTCGATTTTCACTCGCTTAGTTCACCTAACACAGTTTCAGTTTTCCTGCTTGCCTGTGTCGGCCGAAAATGAAGATGTCTGTTCAAGATCGACAATTTATAAATTATGTGCTTTCTTGTGCCAAACGAAATATCATTTTGAGGTTTGAGTACGCGTATCAAGATTATGACCACTTGGGGTTCTCCAATGCACACATAGATCTTAGTTCACGGGTGTTCTTTTATATCTCACCCCCATCAAGGTGCAGCCGCCGTGGTCACTAATCTATTCCGCGCCCTTAAGAATAGCAGTGATGACCAATCCTCAAGAATACCAGTTTGGTTGGTCAACGTCCTCGTGCATAAATACCGAGGACGGGGCGTACAAACGATACCAGAAAAAGAAAATTTCGCAGTTACCATTTACTCTGCATTTGTTTTTGTTTTACTGCAGATGTTCGCAGCGTGGTATCGTCACAGCACGAACATATGAAGGGGGGCATGTCAGCCAGTACTAGCATTAGCCCAAAAATCGAGCACGCAAGCACGAAAATGAGGACGAGGAAGCTGCCATCGCGGCACAGCACTGTCCCTTCGATACAATACGTATAGACGCAGTCCGCTTTGCAGGCCTGTTCTTTGTTTCTTAGTGCTTTTTATGCGAGAGTAGCCTTCAGACAAAGTTATTTTTCTAATCTACAGTGCAGCATTACTGGCGCGATGGCTTTTCGAGCTGTTTGTTCCAAAGTGAAGCACGGCAGTGGCGCCCGCGCGTGCTCTCAGAATGGTACACTGCGGCCAGTCATCTGGGCGCGAGCAGCTGAGTTGTGTCCCGACTCTCTGCCAGGTGCTCTTTTTCGGCGCGCCACCTATCGAGCGCTGGTCTACCATACGGCAGCTGTGGACGCGTGACTAAATTTGCCTACTCTTCCAGCTCATTTATCTGCGATGAAACTTGCACAAAACCCAACCGGCTTACGTATCTTTGCGTCGCAAACAAACATTTACTCCGGTATACGCTACACCGAGTTCTGCTTCAAACCGTTCTTTGAGCACCCGCGTGGACGCCCATTTCAACCGGGTCAACACTGTGCGCACCGCAGCTGCTTTGCATACCATGAGAATTCCCTTCGGGAAAATGGTCTATCATTTTTATTCAATGCAATATTTCACCTTCCGACAATGGATCAGCACTCATTAAACGCCCATGTATTGTTTCTCATGGTGTAGTTCTCAGTGCACAAAATTAACTTTTATTGGTGGATGTGTGGCAATTTCCATTTGAAAAAGACTTTGATGACACTTAAGCTTAGCCTTCAAGAGAAGAACGTGATAGCGCAATCGGGCTTCATGTGTGTCGCCTTCTCAGTTGCTAGCATGACTTCGGTTCTCGGAGAATGTTTCAACTGCAAAAAGAGATCGTTACCACGCGTAACATTAGCTGCTTTAAGCTATTTTAGACTGCCCACTGTGAACACAGTTCCGAAGTGCCCACTACACTATGCTTTTTTCTTTTAGCGAATTAGGGAGAGGTCCACTACACGTCGGTTAGGGAAACGCGAACCTACGCAGCTGTTGACTTTTTCTAAGCGCTTCCTGATGGGTCAACATTTAGAACACCCACTCATTCTGCAATTATTATGTGTTGACGCCTGGAGTAATTGTACGCTTCTGCCACGCAACACTATATGCGTTAGGAAGACCCGTCTAGTTACATGATGTTCGCATATCTTTTTTCCGAAGCAGCTTACAGCAATTACCTCACAGTTTGGTATAACACCAGCTGATGGCTGTATGATAGGTTTGGGTTCAGATGATTCGAACTCTAAACGCTTTTTCATATTTTTTTATTTGTAGTTATCTCAAATTTTCGCTTATGGGCAACCCTATGTTTCCGTTCACAACCAACAATGCCGGTACCGACATCAGAATTACAGCGATACAAGCTCTTTAACGCTATTGGGGTAATATGTGAAAATCAGTATTCTGAGTGCGTATTTTGAAGCTGATGTCGAAAGTGTCACATGTGGGGCACTTGTAACAGAAGACCACTGAAGTTGCAGGTTTACATATTTATGGTATGGCCAGTGACCTCTAAAAGATTCGTCTAAAATCGTTTTCTAACACTCCTTTCATCTACATATAAGCTGTCGCTGCCGATGTTCAATTCGTAAATTATACGTAACGCTAAATGAACATTATATGTTCCACCTATTTAGCCTTGAGATTATCCACCACTAAATTTAGATTAGAAATTCACATGTAACGATAATGTAACGACCCATTCCAGTTTCAAAAATGTAACTGCAACGAGTCCACTTTGCATTTAGGAAACTTGTAACGGGAATTCGTTACGAAAATGGAAAAGAACAAGCTTTCGTTTTTTTTTATAGAAACGTGTACAACCGGTTCAAGGATACTTTTTGATGCTTACGGTAAAATTTAAATTAAAAGAAAGGTATACAGCTACACACTATATGGTGTCAAGCCCAAAGGTACTGAGAGGCTCCATGGGTACACTTCTTTGTTTCTTTTTGGTTTTCTATTAATTTTTGCATTTTACTATTTTCTCTTTTTGTTTTTCGTTCTATTTATGTATATTCCTTTATCTACATTCATTTTTTTCATTTTCTCGTTTTCTATACCTTGCTTGCTGCTTTTAAAAAATTTTGTACGTGGGTTTTTCTGCACTAACCCGGGTCCCTAAAGTGCGTCGCACTTATTATCATTATATAGGTGCTCGAAGAAGAACAGGACGACTTTTCTTTGGCACGAGCGTGCACTAGAGATGTCTATGCCGCATGCTGTTTTTACTGCGTCAAGCCAAGCGACGATGACAGCATAAGAACACTCAGCCCCCTAAAATGCTCCGCACTTAGAAAAGTGATAAGTCTTGACTATTCGCGAGGAATCGGTAGTTCGCACTTACCTCGAGCGATCGAACAAATCGCTAAAATGGCCAAAGCGAAGAGTTGTCCGGAGAACTTCATTTTCAAGCGTACGTTGACTCAAGAACACTGTGTGTGCGATGCAGCCATCCCCTTTCTTTCATGCGCGTCCTGTCTTGACGAAGTTGATACGACGCACTCTTATCCGCTTACTGCTCGCGAGAGATAGCACCGAACAAAAACAAAAGAACGAACTGTCGTGCATAGATGTCAGGGTAGGCTACAAGTAACATACAAGGTACGCAACTCAAAACTTCCTGGTATCAAGGGTGCCTGATATGTGTGATGACAAGAAGCAACACAAGGGCTCCAGCTTGAACTTGGCAGCGGAGGAAAGAGAAAGACGAAGCCAGGGACAAATGGAACGACCAGCCCAGCAAACGGCTGTTGCGTCTTTTTCTCCTCTACATATAATAGATCTATGCACCTCGAACTGCGAATGTAAGCGCTCTCTTAGAGAGTGGGGATGGCATGTGGTTAGCACTTGAGGTCAATGGGAAGGGGAAAAAACGCAAATGGTAAATCTAAAAAAAAAGATCAGCCAGCTTGACTTGTAGAACACTAATGATACAGCTAGCTGGTGGCGGGCATTGCGGTGGAATGAAGTGGCATAACGAGCACGAAAGGCGTACATTGCAATCATTTAACATACGGTCTCTTTGCCACACGTTGCCAGTCCTTGACAGATTCACTGATACGATTTCCTTGCAAAAAAGACCACTCATATGAAAAAAAGAAACGTCAGCTTGTTAATGCGTGCCGAAAACTGCACTACGATTATTGATTGATTGATATGTGGGGTTTAACGACCGAAAACCACCATTTGACTATGAGAGACGCCGTAGTGGAGGGCGCCGGAAATTTCGACCCCCTGGGGTTCTTTAACGTGTACCCAAATCTGAGAACACGGGCCTACAACATTCCCGCCTCCATCGGAAATGCAGCCGCCGCAGTTGGGATTCGATCCCGCGACCTGCGGGTCAGCAGCCGAGTACGTTAGCCACTAGATCACCACGGTGCGGCAACTGCATTATGAAGCTTACTCTAGTGCATTGGCGACGCTTTTGAAAAAAGCTAAATTCCTTGCGAACGGAAACTGCACCACTGTAGAAATTATAATAGGAAAAAGTGGCAACATGAAAGGAATGTTTGAAATCCTACACAATCGCGCAGCAAGGTGACCACTATTCTAATCAACGACTTCGCCCTCAGTGCGGCCAGTGATCTATAGCCGATGCTTCCAATGTGACCTTGTTTGGACGTGTTTGTGCCCCATCATGTTTGGATGTGCCATTTACCTTCATTGTCCGTTCGCGTACAATGCAATATCAAATTTGGTTTGTGTGAAGGTAGAGAAACGGCTGCGAGCGCATCATGAGGGTGGCATGTAGTCATGTTCTTGCATAACACGCATGTCATGATTTCCACGTTAGGGTCTGTCACTGGTGTTCGCCATGCAGTCATGTCATACCGAACAAGTTACGCAACATGTCAGGTGAACGAAACCACCGCAAGATAAGCAAGACCATGATATTCATGACATAAATGTCTTGGTATAGTCAAGAGTCAGACAGAATCCCGTTTGGTCGGGGACAAACATAGTGAAAAATAACAAAAACGCCGACCAAGGTGAAATACACACCGTGGTCGGCTTTTTCGTTATTTTGCATAAATGTCTTGATTTCCATGTTATGACCAGTAACTTATTCTCGTCACACAGTCATGTTATGCCGTACCAATTTTGGTATCGATGCCAATATAAAAACGGCCAGGAGAGCGAAACGTCTTAGGATACTAGATAGATAGATAGATAGATTGATAGATAGATTGGTAGATAGATAGATAGATAGATAGATAGATAGACAGATAGATAGATAGATAGATAGATAGATACGCCCAAAGTCACTGAAGTTCGCCGAAGTTCGGCGAACTTCGGCGAGTTAGCAGACGGCACCTTTCGGGACAAGCGGGGTAATTTCTAGTTGCTTCACCAGTTCGCCCCTCAAAAAGCGGTGGTCCACCTTCCATGGTTGTCTACACAGACGGTTTTAAGGTCACAAGAGTTGTACCCAAGAAAACTTCCGGTCACCTCATTTACCAGCTTCTAACGTCGACACGATAAGCACGTTTTCAAGTTGTTTTTAAATATAAGGAATGTCTTTCTGTAGTGTTTCAGATAAAAGGAACGTGCATAAAGTGCAAACAATCTCTTATACTTTATGTACCTCTAAAGAACATTTATTTGAATATATTTTGGCAAATGGGAAAAAGAAAGTGTAGAAAATAAGCGGGCTGTTTTCTAGAGCTCTTCTTGCCCACCAATGCTATTTTGGCACATAGGTGGACAAACCCGGATGTCATATGGGGGCTGTGTTCGTAAACAGTGAAAGGGTATTCTATCTAGTGAATGTCAGTGGTGTTTTTAGTCCCTTTCATTTTCCCTTATATAAGGAGTCCGCTTCGGTGCAACAGCAGCTACGGTGCTAAGCTGCTCACCCAAAGGTGGCGGGTTCAATCTCCGCCGCTGTGGTCGCCATTCAATGAAGACAAAATGTTAGAGGCCTGCGTCCTGTGCTATGTCATGGTGAAAATTTCTGGAGCGTCTCTCATAGTCATCTCTCATAGTCATCTGGTGGTATTGGGACTTAAAAAAAACACATATAATATTATTAGTGTATAGGGGACCATTGGGAATTGACCTCCCCGTCTCGCGCTCTCTCTTACAATTGGTTGCAAGAAGGGGCTTCATATTCTCTCTGTTATCACACGTGTTGCCTTGTACACGAGAGACGAGCCTCCATAATCGCCAACACACCTTATCGCTCAGCGTGATTTACCCGCCTTATCGCCCAGCGTAGTTACCCGTCACGCTGGGCCTTATCGCCTAGCGTGACGGGTAACTCTATATTAACCCCTTCCTTTAAGCAACAGAGGGCAACGACACTGCATGACACAAACACCTTCACATGTGGTATCCACATTTCAGCACGCCACTTGTTTGTGCCACTAAGTGCATGCGACATGAAGCGAAGATAGAGCGTCGACTGGAGTAGCAACTTTACTGCGATGGCATTAAGGACCTTCTTTAGCGGAAATTCCGGCTTCGGCGTTGATGTCGACGTGCGCGTCATTGATTGTGAGCCAAAGGCCACCATCCTGTCTAGGACCGAAAAATCGAGCAAGCTGCAATAAAATGAATAATAAAAAACGTCAGGCCTGCACGGTATTGGCGCAGCACAGTCACAGTGAAAGCTAAAAGAGCGGCATTTCAGAGCTTTTTGGAAACGCTCATTGGGTGACTACTGCAAGCTTACTTGCTTGATACCCAGTAGGTCATTATCAATAAGGTTATTTGGGTAGTAGGCCGGCATTCGCTATGCTATTCTTCATCATTCTTCGGAGAAGCGTGGTATCCGCTAAACACTTGCAAGGAATTTTCCGCCAATTGTTCATGCAGTGACTGATGACGATGAGGAGGAGGAGGAATAAATGAGGAAGGACAGGGAGGTTAGCCGATGACGATGAGGAATTATGGCTGAAGTGGGTATGTGCCACAGTTAATAGGGGAACAAGAACAAGCTTTTGTAATGGGTTGGAGCATTGGACTGCTTTCGTTACGCTATTCGCATTGTGCGACGACCGGTTGTTCTTTCGCTGTTTTAAAATGCTTTCGTATTAACACGATTGCTTTCCCGACATCAAGCCTGCCTAATGCAAGTGGTAGATGCTGGGCTTGCTCCCAGTGGACCCGGGCTCTAGCCCCACTGTGTCATCAGTGCTAGGTTTTTTTTGTAATTTAACGCGCGGTGTGGTTAAGGACAACTGCGCGTGACCCGAGTTGTGATCTCATAACAGCTTTCGCTGTAAAATCTTGAGGTCTGAGTGAGGATCGAACACAGGCCAGCTGCTTGGCAAGCAGAGTTCTACCACAGAGCCGGGGTATTACTTGAATACTATATGAATTTCATGTAGTGGAAGAGTCTGCTTAATGGATCATATATTGCGTGGCAAAGTCATATAATCGCGCCAGGCGTCAAAAGATGAGAATGGAAAAGCGAGTGGCTATTTTGAAGGTGCACCCGTTACAAAGCGCTCACACCTATTTAATGATCATCACAAGCGTAACATTCAACCAAATGAACGGCTGCGTTGGTTCACCTGTTGCCCTATATATATATATATATATATATATATATATATATATATATATATATATATATATATATATATACGTTCACGTTGTGGCCTTTCAGTGATTTTAAAAGAACGATTATGGTGTAGTGTGACCTTAACAACTCTTAAAAATACCTTAGAATGGCTAATGCTACGCACACAGTCGTTCGTTTTCTTGCGGCACGGTTGAGTCATGCCACGAGATCCGAAGCGGGCTAGCAGTTCAGTATTCTTCGCATACGAGCTGCTCGTGAAGGCGAAGCTCGAGCGTGCGACGCCATTCGTAAAAGCCCATGAAAAGCCTATCAAGTTAACAAGCGATACTTTACGTGTAATGCCTAAAAATTTTATTTTATGTATGGTTTCTTTAAGTGTTTGATTTGTCAATAAAAATGTTTGTTGGGTGTTTGTAGTCCTTTTTTCAGTGCAAGTTAAAATGTTTTGCTCGAAGTAAACCCGTCTTTGTACCGCACGTTGCTGCCATTGCGTAGGGGTGGCGGGGCTTGTCAAGCTGCAGATATTGCAGCTTTTACCCTGCTATCCTCACAACGTATGATACATTTCCTCTTCTCTGTTCGACCTTTGTTCAAACTGTATATATATTATTATGTATCGATTATGGTGAAATAAACCAAATCTCAAATCAAATCAAATCTCAAATTTATTAGGGCACCCTTGCCACTACAGTCCTTAATAAGTAATACTATTTGGTTAATGCATGGGCGTCGGCAGAGGATGAAAACAACATTACAACAGGTTACCCGCCCCCGATCAGATGAACTACTAGATAGATATGTGGGGTTTAACGTCACGAAACCACCATATGATCATGTGAGACGCCGTAGTGGAGGGCTTCGGAAATTACCACCTGGGGTTCTTTAACGTGCACCCAAACCTGAGCACATAGGCCTACAACATTTCCACCTTCAGCGGAAATGCAACCGCCATAGCTGGCATTTGATCCCGTGACCTGCGGGTCAGCAGCCGAGTACCTTAGCCACTAGACCACTGCAGCGGGGCTCAGAAGAAATACTGTCTAGTGCTATAGTTGAACGTATACACATTTATCAAAACACGACAAGGAGCCCCTTGCTTTGCAAAAAAACAGGTTGCGGATGATTTTCACTTTCGCTCTCTCAAAATAATGTTGCTTCTAAACAGAGATCAAGCGATGTGAGACCAGGGCAAGAACGTGGAAACTATGGGTTACTCTACGAAATTGCGCTTTGTAAACACGAATACGGCACAAAAAATACACCCAGCAACTGGTTTAGTGAATTTGAGAAAAACCGTGGCCCCATGAAGTGTGCGTGGCAAATAGGCATGCCTAGATGGTCATAAAACGAATGAGGGTACAGGTCAAAAAAGTAGAAAGGGGAGAAAAAAAAAGGATTACAATAAAAAAAGCAAAAAGAAAAGTGTAACTCACGGTCGCAAGATCAAGTCGAAAATACCTTGTAAGTTTTGAAAAAGCTACCTCAGCTGCCGTTATAATGATGGAAGGAGCATTAGCACAGGCATCCTCACCTTTTTTCATAATGGTCTCATATTGATGTGTGTTTTTACGTCCCAAAACTACAATATGATTATGAGAGATGTCATAGTGAAGAGCTCCGTAAATTTTTATCTTTTGGTGGTCAATAGTGAGTTCATTATGTTCCGATTCCCGGTGGATTCTCAGACAATTTTTTTTTTCGGAGTGGGCTACTGGAGCTGTTATTTCGGAAAAGGCATTACAGGAAGATTTTCTACAATGCGCTGCTCAGACACTTGCGACTGCTAGACGCTGGCAGGTGCACCGATCAGTGTGCTGCATGAACACCTCCATTCAATTCTAATTCAATTTCAGGGAATTAAAACTTGCCACAATTGCCTTCTTCTCGATTTATCGGAATGGAAAAAAAAAACTTTGCCCATTCCCACTCCGAGAATGGCCGTCCTCTAATTCTTCAACTTCGGAAAGCCACCTTGGCAGTTTTATTAAATTAAGTATGAACGTCCCATAAAGCTGACGTCATTCAATGAAAGAAAAACTGCAAAAAAATAGGATTGCCATTTTTTGGGCATGTTGGTAAACAGAACTCGAAAACATATTGAAAGCTATCATATTTAGCGCATTGTTTTGTCATCTCCCTTACGTCCCTGTTTATTAGCGCTCTATATGTTTTCGAGCATTTATTTCGTGTGAACAGATATATACGCCTTGGAAGGGGAAATATATCGCAAATCCGTGCCCGTGAGTCTGTGGATGTTTTCGAGTTTGAATAAGAACCCAAAACGCGTTACCTTGAAAGGTGTGGGGTTTGTAGCTTGGTGACATATCTCGTGCAGTACCCTACCCTCCTGACTCTCGTAGGGGCATTTCTATCGCTGCCTATAGTATTTGCATGATCAGCCTGTTTAAACAAATGGGGATCTTTAAACATCAATTAAGCTTACATACGTTAATGTAAAAGTGAAGGCAGCGTAGTTTTCTGCCGACCAAATTAGTTTTCAAGAAGACTAAGCTGCTTCGCCACGTGTCTGGAGTGGGCGTGAATGTGGAGAAAACTAAGATAAGAACAATGGGGAGCAAAACCTTCATGGCCTGCTTGTATCAGTTGGAACAGTGCCCCGCTCGGGGACCTTGTGCTTATGCATCGAATACGCAACACTGGACCGAAGCAGTCACGCTTGTCAAGCGCACCTCGCAAGCACGGATGAGGTGAGAGCTTACGTTCGCCTGTGCGCCGGCAAGCAATCTCTTCCTTAGTCGCAAAAGTTATTTACGTATGTCAGGTACTAAATAGCTCATGCTATAAAGTTAAGGTTGTACATAGAATATTCACCCCTTTCGTGAGGGGGTCTCATAAGGACCCAACGTGCATGATTAATTTGTTTCTTCCTCCAGTATCTACCATGATGATGCGCTTGATTATACACTAACTGATCCCTCGGTTTCTATTTTACAAATACGCAGATCGTTCATACTTGTCATCACGCTTACCCTTGGCTCTGGTTAACTAAAAATGCAGCTAGATAGCGTGTAGTGACCTTCGTCTTCAATAATAATTAGTGAGGTTTAACTTCCCAAAACAACCAAATGACGATGGGTGACGGCGTATAGAGGAGGACTCGGGAAATTTCGACCACCAGGGGCTCTTTAACTTGCACCTAAATCTAAGCACACGAACCTGAAGCGTTTCGAACTAAACCGAAAATTCGGCGGTTGCGGCCGGGAATAGATCCCGCGACCGGCGCGTCACCATGCAGTCGAATGCCTCAGCCACTAGACAACCATGGCGGACCGACCTTCGGTTTCAGAAAAGAAAAACACGTACACAGGCCTACATGACTGATTTGAGCATGATATTGCGTAGTAGCAATTAAGGGTATAGCAAAATACGTTCTTACTCAATGCCCTCTTTGCTTCGCGATGCGCACACGGGTATGCTCCGAGTCCAACCAAGCGAGGAGAAGATGAAAATAACAAAAATATCAATAATTTTTAAATTGCTTCGATATTATTGTATTTTATGTTCAACACAAAGACTACAATGTCTGTCTGATATGAATGGTAAAAAACAATTATTGCACTGTCTATTTTTAAGTACGTTCTTTCTTTTTGTTATGAACATTTATTGCTTGAAAGACCTAGAAGAACAACAACAACAACAAGAAAGGCAAGCCTGCACAAAACGCGCAGCACAGTCACAGCGAAAGCTGGAAGAACGGCCTTTTCCCACACACTTTGGATAAATGCGGCCGCTTGCTCGGTACCCATTAGGCACTAAATTTTTGTGTAGCAGTCCACCATTCGTTTGTTTGTTTTCTTGAAATTATGGCAAGCATTCACTCAGAGGTTGGTCAAGAAAACGTAGTGCACTTTTTCTGTGAGCGTTTCTACTACGCGTAAGAATCCATTTGTATTATAACTTAACTAATGCAAAGAAAACCACAGTGAAAGACAGAAAAGGGGAAAAATAGAAAAGTAAATTTGAGAAATTTTGGGATTTCAGGTGTTGACACGACCACACAGCTACATTCACTTCAGAATTCAAAAAAAAAAACACTTTTTGATGATACACAATAACACATTTTTTATTGGGAATTACAACAATATACGTTTGAATCCCTGAATAAAATTGCAAACGGTATTGAAAGCATCCTTGTGGCGATGTCTCAAAACTGAGGCACCAGAGTTCAGTACAGTTTCCGCCGTCAATGTAACGCCTATTTTCAGAAAGGGAATAGGTAGAAATCTTTTAAATGCGAAACATTTCTAATACTGGTGTCACATGGGCACTTTCAATCGCGATCAGTGTCGATCTGGATTAGCGTGATCCAGATAAGGTGCTGCTACACGGTGACATTTAATCACGGTCAGGCGTGATCGGGATCAAGACAATCGTGATCCGCGCATCGCGATCTGCCTGAGGGATCGCAATTTTGCTGTCGTCTGCATCCCTTAGCTGAGCTTGTTGAAAACACAATAAACAAGAAAATCGAGCATAGTTCGATAAAAACGCTTTAAAACAGCACGATGTTTATAAAGAAAGCGAATTCTAAACTGTTTAAAATGGAGCAATATCTAAAGTATTGCATAATTTAGAATTCGCATTGACCGCATGTAGTTACGGGAGAAGCAGACGACAAGCAGTCGACCGTTGCCTTCCGCGCTAATTCAACTTTCGCTCCATCGGAGCAGTTGGAGCACCTAGAAACAAACTGATCATGAGTGTTGGAAGCCTGTTGACTACGTCGCCACGTACGCTAACTTCGTGGTTAAATGGTGAGATTTTTACACTAATTGACCGCTAGCAGGAGTGGCTGAACAAACTTGAGGCGCCATGACATGCACAAAGAGATGGACGCTTCGCTGCAACTACACGGCTACGAGCGGGGGCTATCAGAAATAAAATCGAAGGTTAAGAATCTCACGCAGCAATGCAGGCAAGTGCTAGGAAAATTTTATGGAGTGATGAATTTATGAAATTAATGTCGTAGTAGCATGCAAAGTTTTCGACGTTCGAGTGGTTCTTGCTCGTATAACATTGCTGATAAAGGGCTCCATGAATATACCGTTCGTTGAGTTTTGTGAGTGGCATGTTTTACGGCACGCCACACGGGGCATTTCATATGACCTAAGCTTGAACCAGATTAGCTTGAGCCGTGTAGCAGTGGTCATAAAGTTGATCACAATCAAGAGAACTGATCCGGATCGTCCTGATCGCGATGAAAAGTGCCAGTGTAACACCGGTATTAGCGAACTTCGGCTACTTTGAATCTATCTATCTATCTATCTATCTATCTATCTATCTATCTATCTATCTATCTATCTATCTATCTATCTATCTATCTATCTATCTATCTATCTATCTATCTATCTATCTATCTATCTATCTATCTATCTATCTATCTATCTATCTATCTATCTATCTATCTATCTATCTATCTATCTATCTATCTATCTATCTGTCTATCTATCTATCTATCTATCTATCTATCTATCTATCTATCTATCTATCTATCTATCTATCTATCTATCTATCTATCTATCTATCTATCTATCTATCTATCTATCTATCTATCTATCTATCTAGCCTCCTACGACTTTGAGCTCTCCTGGCAGTTTAAAATAATGGTATCAATACCGAACTTGGTATGGCATTCCATTACTGTATGTAGAACACATTTGACTAGTCATAACATGAAAATCATGACATGTGTGTGATAAATGTCAGGATTTACATTTCATGGTCCTGCAGCTCTTGCGGTGGTTTCATTCACATGACATGTTGCAAACTGGGTATGGTATGGCATGAAGGCATGGCGAACACAAGCGACAGACCTTAATATGAAAATCATGAGATGCGTGTCACGTAAAAACATGACTACATGCTACGCTCATGATGTGCTCACGGCCGTTTCGCTAGCTTCACATTTACCAAACGCGGTATTACGCGGCGAGAATGGACGACACAGATAAATGACCCATCTAAACATGATAATCGTGATATGTGTGTCATATAAGAACATGACTACATGCCACGCTGATGATGCGCTCGTGGCCATTTCGCTAGCTTCACACATGCCAAATTTGGTGTTACGTCACGTCAATGGATGAGGAAATATTTTACTGGTGCAAACATGATAATCCTGACGCGCGTGTCATGACAACATACCCCATTCATAGCGTGCTCACGACCGTTTCGCTAGCTTCACATATACTAAATATGGTATTATGTGACCTGAATAGATGACGATGGTAAACGACACATCTAAACATGATAATCATGACACGGAAGTCATGTATGCCGTCATTTACCTCCACCTCGTAACGTTGTGCTGATTTTAATGCATTCCTCATTCGTGCTTCGCATATCATCGATTCTCACTGTAAGTGGGATCTGCCATATTTTAAAATATAGCGTATCGGGGACAAGATGAAACTAATGTTCTCTTGATTCCAGTTTCCGCAGAATGCACAGAAGGGTGATATTACGTTACCAGCTCTGTGTAGATATAGGTCTAAAGTTGGATGCGGCATCGAAATCTAGTAATCATAACTTAGAGCTTTCTTAACTGACTCCACTGGTGTCGCCATGGAAACTTGAGTTGTTTATATCTGTCTATGTTGTTACTCTTTCTGTCATATCAGTGCATATTGTTAATTTTCTATATCTTATTGCGGTAATATATTCAACTTCTGGCAATACGGATAACATTGGGCCATCAAGCGCGGCTCGTGCTAAGGAATCGGCCAGTTCATTTAATCTTATACCGCAGTGTTCTGGATCCCACAGTACCTTGAGGTATCTCAACTGTGGCGTAACAAAGTTTTCGAATGTCCTTAAAACTCGAGAGTTATCAGAAGCTGCCAGAGCTGCACAAACTGAAAGGGAATCCGTCATTATGACTGCGTTGTTTTGATTTGACGGGAGTTTTCAAAGTGCTAAAATCAAAGCCAAGAACTCAGCTTCAAGAACTCGAGTAAAACAAGGCAGTCTCGCTGAGAAGGACCATTAAGTAAATCAGAGGCAATGCCAACACATGCCTTTTGATTATTCACTGAAGTGTTTGTGGCTATAATATCATTTGTTTCTGCATGCTTCAGGTAATCTAATATTATGTTACGGAAAAACTTGAGAGACTGAAACGAGGCTTATTTGGGGAAAATATTATCATATTGAATTATATTATTACAATTCGAGTCTCTAGTCACAATTACATTTTTTACGTTCACATTTATACTTTGTAGTTTCTATTGTACAAAAATTAACTGAGGTGTGTGAAACCGTGTCTAATGAGCAAGAAAGAAGGCGTCAGGGAATGAGATTACTGTCAAAATGCAAAATTGACAAAGTAGTGTGGGCAGGCGCGCTTCCTAATACAGTACTTTGATAGCGACATACCTGCAGAGTCCCAGACACGTTGGCAGTGCTCCTTGCTCCAAGACAACTAGAGGTTTTGTTTTATAAGCAGGGCCACCCGAGAATAGTATGCAACCGAATTCCAAGATTGAGCACATGTGCATCTTGTACAACGTTATCAAAGTGTACAGTAAGCTTGTGCAGTAAGCCTGAAGCCCATTGTGATCTGGCAGCTATATAATCTATGTGTGGACTCCAGTTAAACTTTTCATTATAAGTGATTCCGAAACATTTTATAAGTCTACGTGCTGAATGCGTTCTGCTTATATTGTATAGAAATTGAAATTTAGTCTGCAAGCGGAAACACCAAGAGCGCACTTTTGCTGACGTTTAACGACAATGCAATCGACTGCAGTGAAATTTCTAGCATATTATTGTATCTTTGCAATTTAAGTTGTAGTGAGTAAATATCACAGTCATCAGCGAAGAATCTGATGTCATCAACATAAGTGTAGTAAGTTTCGGTTCTGTTCGAATCGTGCTCATTAAGGCATTGAAAAAAATAATAGTGATAAGACTGCTCCTGGGGAACTCCGCGTGTTTGTCTGAATTGAGATGAGAAACATCCATCCTTGACGCAGTAGAATTCTCTTGATTTTAAAAATTCTGCCATCCACTCAATAAAATATTGTAAACAATTTAATCTATTTGGCGTGCTCAACAAAATGAAGTGCTTTACGCTGTCACACGCTTTCGCTAAGTCAAGCCTTACTAACGCAGCGTATTGCCTCCTATTTCGAGCAAGCTGAATTCGGCTCTCTTAATCCGCATGGGTGCACCAAATAGAGCAATCACTACGAACACCAATTTGCTTCACTATGCTATCACTATGCTAATTTCAGCCACGCAGTGCCCAGCACACGGAAACAGCAGGGCGTCTTGGCGCTGCTCCTTATCTCCACAAAAATGAGGCCGGTGCCTTTCTTCTGTTCTAACGGCCGCGGCAAAAAGGTGGCCCGTCAAACGCAACAGCTCGTCCACCGGCGGGAAACTAGCAACCTGAGGGTGACCAGCCATACAGGTTGCCCGAAGCGTCGTTGTTTGGTGGCGTCATTTAGGCCACTGCCGAAGACGCAATATGGCAATCTTCAATCATTCATGGGCCTTATCTCCCTGTGATTGCACAGAAATACACGCAACAACAGACACGGGAGAGCACCATGCCCCAACGTTACTAGAATAGCTTTGCCATGCCCGTACTTGAGATATATCGAGTCCGAAGATATTCTAAAACCAACCTTTCTTATGTATGATATTCAAGCACAAAGCAGCAATCGAAGCGTTTCTCTGAGCTTTTCCTCAAGCTCCCAATTCCAACACGAGAATAATTGTCCTGTTAAACTGCTCTCAAGAACATAAACTCCAAATTGTTGCGCTCTCCGTGACATACTTGTGTGCCAGCGTTAGTAATCCGCTGTAACCTACCAGGCCTCATACTCATGAAATAAAGAAATTGGCTGCACGTTACCTTTAGTCCCCAAAATTTCGTGCTGCCAAAGCTAGTCGGCAGTATCCTTTGAGCTGACAAAAGAATAACTGTCGTGCTGTACATGCATCAGGAACATCCACATTATACGTCTGCAAATGCACGTCATAGTGCTACTGCGTGGAGGAACTACTAATTAATTTTGCCTTGGGTTACCACTTAATAAAAGCTACACAATAACTTCCGAACTAACAAACTCACTTTCTTTACCTCCACTCCGAACACATGCAAACAAAACAATAAATAACAAAAAAATTTCGCATGAACCCTGAAAAATCTGACAAGGAATGTCCTTGCGTCTCCGCGCTCACTCTAAATTGGTCTCTAACGTTGCTCCTACTCGACAAACGCACCTAGGCGTGTCGTTATGCAACCACACAACGCTTACCTTTAAGGCCAAAACATACAAAGCTTAAGATATAAACAACCTAGCACTTGTTACCTAAACGCTAGCTCGTTGCCGAAATACACAAGACACTTTCCAAAATCAAAAACCACCTAAAGAGTCAAAACAGAACTTCAAAAGGAAAACACAAACGAATTCGCGAACGAGCCTTTCTAAACGCTTACGGCTGTCACTAAATTTTGAGACGAACGCGCGGCGGTCGAGCCCTGTGGGCCTTTCTTGGCCAACGACGGAGAGAACAATTGGAAAACCCATTAGCTTCGCCTCCGAGCCCCACTAAGCTCCTCGCTCAGCTACTTCTTGCGATCCAGCGACCTTGCGCTCCAGTGTCTCATCAAACGAGCCGTGGATAGAACGCGGAAGGTTGACTGCTCCCTTCCTTCTGTCTGAATTTCGGCCTGACGCGCCCTTCTTTTTCTCTTCATCCGGCAGCTCGGACGCATGCAAACCCACTTGGGCACGGATGACAAAGACCTAATTATGCTTACTATGCCCCTTCCTTCTGTTTGATCGCCCAGCGCACCTTTCCTTTTCGTCCGGCGGCTCGGACACACGCAAAGCAACTCCGGCGCCGACGACAAACGCCTCATTCAACTACTACCGTTGAATGTCTACTGCCTTTCTTCAAGCGCGTGCTCGTTGTCACTTCCCCGCCTTTACGACGCTTCTTCCGTCCACGCTTCTTATTAAGGGGCCTCTCTGAGCTTGCTGCTCGCGCCTCTTGCTCTTCAGCACTGTCGCTGGTTTCGTTAGCTATCTTGCCCACGTGGTCTAAATAATTCGCGCACAAATCACCATCCTTTTTCTCCATACTAGTGGACAGCTTAACGCGTCTCGTAGTACTGCAGCTATTTTCTTTCGAAGAAGCTAGCTCGCACTCCAGGGAGCTGATCACTACTGCATGGTACTCAGCGATATCTGCTATCGATCCATGTCCTGAATTCAGCCCTGTGTTCCTGGTTAGCGCGTCGAAATCCTCTTGGACACCGTGTGCAGGAAGCACTGTAGCGATGCTCTTACGTGGACCAAACTCACATGCTTGGGAACTGTCCGCAACTACTGCACCCTGCTCCACTTCCATACACTGTGCTGGCCTAATGCTGGTGTTATTGCCTAGCGGGTCGAAATCTTCTTGGACTCCGCAGGCAAGATCCGACATAGGCAAACTCTCACATTTTGTCTGTGGCAGGTGCTCTACAACTATCTTAGCTGTTTACTAGAATTTCCCTGACACAGCACTTCACCACATTTATTTCGGCCTTCGTCGGCCTCTCATTTTAGTGCAGCTTCTTTCGCTGCTGTCAACCTCGGTTCATTCGTAAACCTAATGCTTCCCTCGTAGGTGCTAGCTTTTTCTGCGGCTCCGATTCGCACCGCACTGAATTCGCCTCGCACTTCTCGAGTGCTACCTGTAGCGATTAACAACTCCTCTGCTTCGCATCTAATCTGCGTTCAAGTCTTTCACACTCGCGTTTGAAGCTTTCCTCCTCATCAGAAATTTCATGCATCGCCTTCCTATATTCTTCCTTCCTTATTCACTTATTCTCTATGTATTCCTGTTCCAATAAATATTACCGATATCGACCGTGTTACTTTTACATTCGAGAATTACCTCGCGGAGTTTAGATGCAGGCATATCATCCTCGAATTCTAGGTCGAGATCCCAACACAGGTTTAGCACGTTATCTCTCGTCAAGCTCATCAAGTCCATGGCGACTAATTTGCTTTGGCTCAGCTGTGAAAAAACACAAACCCACCAGCGGTTCAATTTTGGGTCTGGAGAAATTAAAGCCTGGTAAATCCCACAGCGTAGACCGAAAGCATAAGCACATAAGTAGCACTACGTGGCCAACCTCCCTCTCTACACTCTTCCTATTTCTTTTGCACTCCTCTGCTTTTCAACATCCCAAAACGTTCCCGCAACGAACGGTTACAACTTCCGCAAACTCACTTACGCACACTCTTAAAAAAAGTTAGTAAAAAGGTAGCAACTGCAGGCAAACAGGTAGTAACTGCAGTGCTTACCACCTTTCTTCAACCGTTACTACCCTTTTGCTACCTGTTTACTACCTTCGTTAGTAAACAGTTACTACTTGAAACCGTTACTAACTTTTAGCGACCTCTTTACAACCTACGTTAGTAAACAGCTAGTAACTGAAATGAAAGAGGTAGTAACTGCAGCCGTTACTACCTTTCTTGCCGCGTTACTACTTCTTTGCTACCCGGTTTTTGACTATTTATTCCAGTATAGTGTGTGAATGCGATTCTGATAATTTATGAGAGGAATCGTCTCGACGTATAATCATTACACAGAAAAATGACGCAGAAGGTATCCATAGATCCAAAAAATACATTTATTTTGTTTTAAATTACGCAACCAAGATATGCAAACGTCATTCTGATATTGTCGCAACGAAGAAATACAAGTGAACGAACCATAAGCAAGTGTTACACGTATCGTATTAGACTATCACAACAAACTCAGTAAATTACAGCACATATTAACAAGACCGGCAGATCAAAATAATCAGATGGTCACAATTAGCCTCGAGGACAGTCACAGTTAATCCACTGTGGTGTGTCTCCAAATATTATCGTTGTTTTGGCGCGCCAAACCTCTAAAACGATTATTACCTTTTAAACGCAGTTATATTAGTCGTGTGAAGCATTCAAATGCACTGAGAATGAGTTCGCTACATTACTCCGGCCACTGTACATAATGCCTTATTGTGGCCATTTTATAATAAATAAATAGAATATATAAATTTTTCTAAGCATGTATAATTAAAAGTCTTGTGCTACGTCGGCAAGCACACGTAACCAAGTAGTATAATATAGGGCTATAGGTTTATATTTGTAAAAATTCATCCTGAAACGCAAGTGCTGCCCTGTGCCAGACATGCCCCTGCAAAGTAGGGGCTATATATACCCCACGCTTACTTTTTTACTACATGTATACGTAAAAAATTGTGAACCTCGCTCGCTCTCCGGCGCGCCGATGCTGGTCACGGTGTAGAAGTGCCACAAAGATTGAACAACGTGAAATCCCGGATTGAATCTGCACGTGTTTCAATGAAGTTTATCGGCCAGCCGTTCCGAGCATTCCAAACAGATATGACTCCTGACGTGTGGCCACTCACAATTACATCCCCTGATGTCTTGAGACACGTCACTCGTTCTTTGAAAGGTCTCAGGTTGCGAATGTGATAGGAAAGCTTTGAAACAACACTTGTGCGGTACCAACTTTTATATACACTGAACAAGTCATCTTGCACAGGTCGAGATTCATCCTTTGGACATGAATCATCGATCAGTTCATACAGAAAGAACATCATTGTGGATTTCTGACTTGCATACGATTCTCCAATTGGCATGGCCGTGTTGCAGTATCGTTTCCACCAGAGCCAGCCACCGCGTGCACACCCGCTTGCACTTAATGAGACTCACGCCATCCACTAATGCCAAGATGGGCAGCATGGCACAACATCCATGGTTGCTTGTACTGTCATCCCGTTTCGGCGTGATCGCTTGCTGGCATGGGAAATAACCTAGCAGTAATGAACAGATGCAGAGTCTACAAGCGAAAATTAAAAGTTGAGCTCGTTTGCGCATAAGTTGAGCAAGTGTTCAAAACGTCAGCATCGGCACGCCGGAGAGCGAGCGAGCGTAAAAAATACAGAGCTTCTTTGGTCTATGCATTCTTCGCATTCATGGCACACTCCGATTCTTAAGCGAATTTGTCTAGTTGTCAGACATTGATTAGCCAACATTAACAGGGGAGAAATAATATGCCAAAATGCACGACCTGCGTAGATTCGGTTACTAATTTTTTTCTTTAAACCTCTAAAAGTTACTACCAATGGGTGGTAACGCCTAGGGTAGTAACAGTTACTAACTGCTGGCAGTAACAGCAGAGGTAGTAACTGTTACAACCCTCGCCATTACTAACTGCACTTACTACCAGGGTTGTAACATATGTGACAAACCATTACTACCCCATAGTTAGCAAGTCCTACCACCTTTTTTCTAAGAGTGTACCTACTGAATTACCTAAGCTTTCGTACTCAAGTTATTTGCTCAGATAATCATCAATTGCTGCTTTGTGCTCAAATAACAACCACAAGGGCTAGGCAGTTGTTCGTTATATCTATTAACGGTTCTAGGCTAAAAGACTCGGTACATTTCAAGCTCAAAGCCAGGCACTCACTCGAATACGTGCGGTCATGGTACACTGCGTCGATCTCGCCGAATTCCACAGCTAGGGCTTTCGGCTGACCTCCAGTCCACGTTGCTATTCGTCGCCGAGTCTCATCCCGCCGCTGCCACCAGTTGTTTCGACAGGGGCTTGCGGCACCGGAGGTCCGGGATCAAGATGTCGAGGCAGGAGGAGGTTGAACTTCGTAGAGAGGGTTTATTTACATTGTTTACATGGCATGGACCCTGGATTTTTTCCAGAGTTACCTTCAAGGTCGACAACAGATGTTAATTATCAGTAACATTACTTCTTCTCTCCAGTCCATTCAAACAGGTGTTCCACAATGTTCCGTATTAGGTCCATTACTGTATACTTGCTATACATAAATGACCTGCCTCTAGTACTAACAACTGCCGAGATGCTTATGTATGCTGATGACACTGCCCCAAATATCACCGGAAAAAATCTGTCAGACATAGAAGAACAGATGAATACTGAAGTAGCTAAGCTTGCTGATTGGTTTACAGCTAACAGGCTTACCATCAATGCCAAAAAACAAAACAAAATATATGTTATTCCACTTCCGTACAAATCCTACTCCACATGATATACAACTCTACATCAATAATTGCTCCCTGGAATGTACTGATTCTTTTACGTACCTATGTGTTGTTCTAGACAGCTGTTTAAATTGGCAGAGTCAAATAGAAGCAGTCAGCTCAAAACTAGCTTCGAGTTGTTACGTCCTTTTGCAACCACGTGAATATTTTGACACTACAATTTTGTGCTCTTTGTATTTTACTTTAGTTAACTGCCACCTTCTGTACTGCGTAGAGTACTGGGGTTCGACGTAAGACTCTTATCTTGAGACAATACGACAGCTGCAAAAACGGGCTATACGTACGATTACTTTCTCACCTTACTACGAACATAGCAAACCACTTTTTTCTACCTTAAAGATCTTACCATTTGATTTTGTGCGGGAACTACAATCAGCTGCATGTATTAACGGTGTCGTTAGGAACAATGAACCATTCCCAATTTCATTACTGTGTATTCCCGGACGCCAAACGGGGAACCAAACTTTTAACAACTTCAATATACCGCCCACAAAAAACGCCTATAGCAAACGTCTACTACAATATACCGGAGTGAAAGTTTGGAATGGCATACCGCGTTATATAAAGAATACCGAGAACTTTTCCAGATCATTGAAAAAATCCTACATTGAAGCAATTTTCTCTGCTTGAGTTGACTGATACTTTAGGTTGCGTTTTTTTATTATATATATATATATATATACTGCTCTTTATGTGTTTAGTGTTTTCCTTGAAAGATGTTTCAATACCCTTGTTCTCTTTAGTAAGCCATGTAAGAGAACTTCTATTGATACAAGTATCATTCTTCAGTTCTGTACACCACTAATCACCAAATATTTGTGTTCACTACACGTTATGTACTTTCCCTTTTTCCTATGTTCAATCGAATTCTAGTGACTGTTGTTAGCAGATAAACATTACTTCTTGTATGAAGATATCAAATTTGAATTGTTTATTTCTGTTTATTTGTAATTAGAACTATAACAGTTTCAGCTATGTATACTTTCAATGGGACCTGCACTAGCCTTTGGCTATGGGGCCATACAGTTTGTGCTTATTTTGTATAGGATATGAGTGCAATAAAGATCATTCATTCATTCATTCTGGCCCGAAGCTCTACATTGAAAGTTCTACATTGAAAAAGGCTGTCTATTTAGAAAGCTCTATAAACCACGTTAAGCAGCTCGCGTGGGCTGATTAAATACAGTCACATCTCCGCAGAGCCCTAGACTGGGCAATAGGTCCATATGGCACTGTCCAATAAACATGTCCCGCAACACACACGAGTGTCATTATGCCGGAACCGCCCCCGACAAACACATACACAAACCAAGCACGTGTATGGTCCCGGCGATGCTGCCTCCTTCACCGAATCTTTCTTGAGCGGGGTGAAACGAGTCTGTCATCTCGCCACTCGGGCCGACCACCCATGCTTTGTCCAACGGCAGTCGTGGTCTAGGCGCCTCCGAGAGGCCATGCCTGGACATCTGGTGCTGATTTTAGCGTCGGCGGCTCATCAGTCAGAGACGCGCAACGTGGTGGTCCGACGTCCGTAATCGGCGAAATCTCGGCATTGTGGCTTTTACCGGGGCACGAAGACGCCAGGTGTCGCATATCTGCGCGGACCCGAAGGACAGCCGTGCTCCGTAGAGAAATTTCAGCCACGCCGCGCCCAGCACATGAAAACGGCAGGGCGTCTTGGCGCTGCTCCTTATCTCCACAAAATGATGCGGGTGCCTTTCTTTAGTTCTTACGGCCTCGGCAAAAGGGTGGCCTGCCAAACGCAACAACACGGAGAGCCACGCATGCTTAGTTGCTGCCATGGTGGCAATCTCAGTTGACTGCGTGTGGCATACTGGTCTTCTAGCGCGCGCGCGACTCGCAGTTGAATGCGCTTTTCTTTCCTCTACCCTTTTCTCGCCTTTTTCTTCTCTCCCTTTAATATCAATCCTCCCATTCCCTGCACATAACTGTGGAGGTGCCTCCGTTTAAGAGAGGCAGTAACTAAAACGGAACTGCACTTATTTCTTCCTTTTTCCCTTTTCAAAGTCACTTCAGTTGCTGTCATACGACAACGATTGCTTTGTACTAGAATTAAAAGTAATGAGGATGGTGGTTGCGTTATGCTCAAACTAGGTGAAAGGAAATAACCTAGTACTGACAGACTATTGAATGCATTTAAATGCGAAACATTTCTCAGAGAACTTCGGCAACATTGAGCTTATCTATCTATCTATCTATCTATCTATCTATCTATCTATCTATCTATCTATCTATCTATCTATCTATCTATCTATCTATCTATCTATCTATCTATCTATCTATCTATCTATCTATCTATCTATCTATCTATCTATCTATCTATCTATCTATCTATCTATCTATCTATCTATCTATCTATCTATCTATCTATCTATCTATCTATCTATCTATCTATCTATCTATCTATCTATCTATCTATCTATCTATCTATCTATCTATCTATCTATCTAGCCGCCTACAAAATTTAGCTCTCCTGTTCGTTTGGATAATGGGATCTAGACCAAAATAGCTTTGGCATAACATTGCTGTATGTTTCAAAACATGAAAATCATCATATGTGTGTCATGATTTATATGTCCGGAGCTTGCTACTTCGGTGGTGGTTCCGTTCACATCACATATAGTGAAACTGGTATAGTATGACATGACTGCATGCCGAACGTACGGGACGGGTTCTCACGTGAAAATCATTACATGCGTGTCAAGTAAGAACATGGCTACATATCGTGCTCATGATGCGCTCGTGGTCGTTTCACCAGATTCACATAGTCACATGTGGTGTTACGTGACCTGAATGGATCACGAAAGGCATATTCCTGGTGCAAACATGATAATGACATGCGTGTCATGTAAGGACATGACTGCAGGCCACGCTCATGATGCGCTCGTGGTTGTTTCGCTAGTATCACATACACCATTTGGTATTACGGGATGTCAATGGACGGCGAAGGTATGTGACTGGTGCAAACATGATAATCAGTAGATGCGTGCTATGTAACAACATGACTACATGCAACGCTCATGATGCGCCCACGGCTGTTTCGCTAGTTCCACATATACAAAATTTGGTGTTACGTGGCGTCGATAGATGACGTAGGTATGTGACTAGTGCAAACATGATAATCAGTAAATGCGCGCCATGTAACGACATGACTATATTCTAAGCTCATGATGCGCTCACGCCCGTTTCACTAGCTTCGCATATACCAAATTTGGTGTTACGTGACGTCAATGGATGACAAAGGTATATGACTATTGCCAATTGACAGGATAATCATGATACGGGGCACATATAAGAACATGACTACGTATACCACGATCAAGATGCGCCCGCGGCCGTTTCGCCAGCTTCGCATAGACCAAACTTGATAGTACGTAACGTGAATAGACATTGAAACATGATAATCACGACCTGCGTGTCACGTAAAACATGACTACATGCTACGTTCATAGCGGGCTGGAAGCAATTTCTCTAGCTTCACGTATACCAAATTGGGTGTTACGTGACGTGAATAGACGACGAGCACAAATGCCAGGCGCAAACGTGATAATAAAGACGTGGAATTCACGTACTGCATAATTTACGTCCACATCGTAAAGTTTTGCTGATTTTAATGTGACAATTCAGCCTTCCTCATTCGTGCTTCGCATATTGCCGATTCCCAAGGTGTGTGGGATCTACCAATTTTTTTTTCAAGGCGATTGAAGTCGTTTATCATCAGCATTTATTAACTAGATTAGTAGCTTTAGGGGTTGAACGGAAGGTTGTAGAAGGAATTACGTGCTACTCAAAAAACAAAAGACATGTCACCATAGATGTCTGTGTCACGAAAGAGCTGGTAGTGTATACTCCGGTGTAGGAGTCAGTCTTTGGGCCTCTTCTTTTTTTCAATTTGTGTCAATGATATTGATCTACGCGTTGAGCCGCCCATCCAGATGAAACTATTTGTGGATGACTGTGTACTATACCACGTTATATATAATGAAATCGACATATTTAGGCCTAATGATGCCTTATCCAATTGACGAGTTGTGTGCAAGCTAGGGATTAAAAATAAATGCTTCGAAACAAGGTCTATTATGTTTACCAACAAAACGATGTCCCTTCACTTTACACATGCTATAAGAAATCGTACCATTACGAGAGCTGATCGTTTTTATATATCCTGTTAAATACCTAAGAGTCACACTAACCCGTAACCTTAACTGGGAAATGCATGCTGAAAGGTGTGTACTGGTGCACTGAAGAAATCGTCCCTTTTGAATAGAAAACTCCTCCCACGGTAAACCTGACAGCGTGTAAAGCATTAGTGCGACCAAAATTTGGGTATGGTGCAATATTTGGAGCGCTTCGCAACAATATTTGATTGAGAAAATTGAGAGGATTTGATATCTGTGGCGAATTTCACTCGTCGAGTGGCAGGAAGTTTTCTTGCCCTGCGGGCGACAACCTGCATTCCGCTGGTAGATTCGGAGCAACCCACTCAGTGACGGAGTGTTCCGCGTGTTCTGTCTTTCAGAGATGGATTGCGCCGGATTTTCGAGAATGTGTTGTCGTCATTTCTGGTACAATCGGGCGGCTAGGTTGTCTTCAGCGCTTTTTGAGGCGGTATCCGTCTAGTCAACCTGTGCGCTTGTTTACATTTTTAAAATGACGTCGTTTGACTCTGATAAAAGTGCAGCTCTGGTTTGCTTCTCGCTTTGAGCGACAGTGAGAGCACTATTGTTCGGCCGAGTAGCAGCAGCGAGGACGTCGAGCTGTATGTGCTATACGAAATGATATATCATGTTTCCTGGCCCACCGTGTGCACGGCCGAAGATGAAAATTTGGTCGAGGAAGTTTCCGGTACGAGCTTAGTGACATATGCGTAAACAACTTCCGGAGTGACCTCACGCGAAGCATTCACGTGATCCACTTGCAAACCTGGCTTAGCGCAATCCGTCCGAGTGTTCGCTCCAGAATTCCGGCAGCCGCTCCGTATCTGCTAGGGCAATTTGCCATTAGCTCTACGTTTTACTTTTCACATGCGAGCAATTTTGCTCCAAAAGCGGAGCGGCAGCCGCCGCGCGAGGCCAAAACAGGTTTCTACCGTGGCGACTAGACGCCCTTGTGAAATTCGCCAGAGTTGGAAAAACTCGCTAGCAGCACAAGCGGCACAGCGACCAGTGACGTCGTTTGACACCTGATGACGGGGGTGGAGTCGAGAAGTTGACGCGCGCTTGCTCCGACTGAGTAGCAGACGACATCCGTCCTCTCCCCGGCTAACAAATGTTTCGCGCTGCTTTCAACAAGTCGCTGATAGAAGTTGTGAAACAATCTCTTCTTTGGGACGTCAAGATGGAGAACCATAAGAAGAGCATTCTTTGGGAAGAAATTGCCGAAGACGCATACTTACATAAAATAAACATCGCCGCTTGAACTGGCCTGGTCACTGGTGAAGTCGAAGTGCAGCTGTTTTCCTTTCGTTGCTCTCGACGATGCTTTCGCGGTAGTGACAATCGCGTGCGGTGCCTTTTTTAATCAATAACATTATTACTACTTTTTTTCTGTTTTTGCGTTTTCATCGAAAGTTATTCTCACGTAGAGGAGCCGCATAGCACGCTGTACTTATATGTCGCAGGAATTGTTGCTGGTTCAACAAATGATGACATTTGGTGTCGCGGTGCATAGATGAAAGGCTTCACACGAACGAGAGAGCAAGGACGGCTTCTACGGTAGTGGACTTGAGGAGTAGCATTCTACACATGTCACTGAAAAGGAATTTCGTGATGTGACTCAACAAAAGAGGGGCGCGAAGGTTCCTGTCATGATTCGGGGAAATAAGGCACTCATCAGGGGCCTTTATTTTTGTTCTCCCCTTCAACAACACCTCGATTTCTCACTTATACACTGGCTGACTTGTCCGCGTCCTCTGCAACGCTTTTCAGCAATGAGCAATTGCACCGCAGAGCGCTCAAGTTTGCAGGCTGTCGACAGGTCCTGCCACACTGGCCAGCTGCTCATCGTGACATTCAGTGCAGGAATGGGTGGCTGCATAGGCGAAAATAGATGTTCGGTCATGAGCACAACATACACTGCGTAGATAACGAAGAACAGCTGTTGATTTCAGGCACCAGGGCAGCAACACATGCCTAGAAACAAGCATCTAAATTACACGGTCGAATGCTACCAATTGAATGTCACTATGTCCCGACGGCAAAGGTGTGTTGTGTGAAATGATGTGATACTTCGGCTTTCCTGCTCACCACCGCAGCATTTATAGACGCAAATGCAAGCTAAAGCAAGAATTGCTGCGTAGTCCCTTACCTGCGCCGTGCACAAGTGTATATACAACAGTGAAAGAACCGGGACAACGAGCGTATCACGTATATTATGCTACCTGCCGTTGATAAAACTCTTGATCCTGGAGTGTTTTACTAAATTATTGAAAAATCTAAGAGGCATACGATTTCGAGCACCAGAAGAGATGTAGACCATTCAGAAAACCCCAATGAAGGATGTGTTTGCATGAGCCAAAGGGTGACCACAAACACTGCTAAAGCTTACTACTTAGAGTTTTTTATAAAAACTCTTATTTTTAGTCGAGCGAAAAGGTACAAAAATTTAGGTATAAATTTTGCGAGTTGTGTATACTGGGCTGACAGAAACCACGTTCAGTGTCCCAATGTTAAATCACTGAAAGCAAAAGCATTGAATCGGAGAAACATGGGAAGTGCTGCGCAAAACGCGCTCGCAGTTCTTAAGCATTCACCTAGCTGGAACAGCTGTATAATAAAACCACACAAGCAAACTCTTTTTTTTTGCTTATCCATGGTCAGTTATATCAGTCATATGAGCGTGCAACAAGAATCATACGTGAAAAAGCCAGGACAAAACAAAAAGCAACTGCAAACGTTGCTTATTTGTAGTAAGATACGTGTTAAAACTAGTTCAATCAGTATACAGACGCGTAAAAGTCGAGCGGCTATTGATGATCCTCGTAGCACAGGGGCACGAAATGAAGGACACTTATAGGAGAGCACGACTTTCAGATACAACTGAAAACAGTGGTCAACCGGCGCCTTCCACGGACAACACTGCCCGCTACAGCGGCGGGTGTCGCACAACAGCAGCGGCGCATGTGAAACGAATGCGCGTCCGCGCGTCCTCCCGCCGCTCATCGCCGCGACCGCCGCCGCTCGTTCGCTCGCATGTGAAACAGGCTTAACGAAGATACCATGGTTTGTGCGCGATTTAAGGTACTTGTGTATATTAAAAATATATTTTTGGGTAGTTTTGTTGCCTACCATAACTCGTATGTACGAAACATCGATAAGAAATTGCAGTTGTGTACTTTCTATTTGTATATTATTTTCAATTATGCCTAACTACACAGTGTATAACTATACATGGTTCGATTGTGTTTGTATATTTCACTCCTGCATGGGCTCGCGAAGGGGCTGCAGTATCTGTAAATTATATTAAAATGAATATATCGCGATTGCCACACGTTTTAAAACCCGGATATTGTTATTGAGTCATAAATTAGTCATCTGGCCTCTACTTGTGCGATTCAGTCTGAGCCACGAACCAGCCCAATCTCTTGACGCAATTCACTCACTCACCGGCTGCCTTTGTGGGTATGCTTCGATGTGCTTTATCAGAAAGCAACGCTGCGAAAATCTCGTGCCGTGGAAGCCGCAAACGTTGGCTTCTGCACAGTGTTTTCGACCTAAAATTTGAGGATGGTTCTTTGTGAAAATTGTTTAGACTTGATCTGATGGCAGATAGGCGCTGTCAAAACCTTTTCAGTGAGAGTTTTTGGCACACAGATAACATATCCACGGCGGGTAGCAGTGGATTGAGCTCATGCATTCCTCCCATCTTGTTGTGTGCGAGGCAGTGCAAAGACGTGTTGTGTAGGCTTGAACCATCAGGCTTACGAATGCAGGTACAGAGCACTGAGGTAATATTTACGGCCACATGCAGGTCACAAGGCCATTTCAATTCTGTATAAATCTGCAATATCGAAGCCAAGTGCTGGTGGAAGGAAGGGAAGGGATTGGAAGAGAATGAAAGATAGGGAGGTCAACCAGTTCAGGATAACCAGTTTGCTAGCCTACACGTAGGAAAAAGATGGGGGAGCTCGAAAGAAGGGGAGGAAAGAGAGGAGAGATACAGGAAGGAAGCACATCACACGGCACGTGCACAACCACCTATTCAGCAACAGCCCATCAATCTAGCGTGGAACGTGACATCACTCTCGCACCCGCTTAACCAGGTCCGTCTTCTTCAAAAATCACAGCATATGCATGAAGCGAGTTATGAAGAACGCGGGGTGACGCGCCCATCCATCGGTCCATCCGTTCGTTATTGCTTCCACGCGTCTGTCCATCTGCCTGTCACTCACACTAGCGCCACGTGCTGAGTGAGTCATACAACTAGGTGGTTACGAACCGGTCACAGACATGCATGGACTGACCCACGCCTTTAGGAGCTTTGCACCTAAAACCTCAGCAGTTCCTTGGTCACCTTCAGCTGCAAAGTCCTTTGTCGACTACATGTTAGCACAGATTCAACAGATATTGGTCTATTGTCAAAGCGCACTATAATGAACACCAGTGATTGTCTCTGCACATGATAGACCAGTCATTACAGGCAACACAGAGAGCATTGTCGGCCATTCCAATGCGGAAAGAATACGACTTCGTAAATGCCACATGTAACCATAAATAATAAAACAGTGTAGCCTCTCTTCGGTGGAGTTCACTTGGCATTAGAAAATGCTGTACATACTTAAAGGGACAGTAAAGGCGAATATGAAGTCGTTTTCCATGGCTGAAATACCAATCCAGATAACCCGTAGTGCTTTTTTCGTGCAAAGTGAATGGTTATTTCAACATAAAATCACATTTTTCTGGTCCACACGGCGTTGGCGCTGTTCATGTCGACCGCCTGAACACGGGCATTTCTGGCGTAGCGGTTGCCTTGCTCATCGTTGCTCGCCTTTACTGCTGCAGCTGCCGACATACGCAAAGAGTTGTAGGAATGCGGAATTACTGGACAATGGTGTCGACATCTTGTGACGCTTCGTGCAACCAGTCATACACACGTGCTTTTGTATTGTCTGGCGTTTTTTGGGGAAAATGATTAAACAAGAAACTTATTCGTAATTACGACACTGCAACGCAATACACCAGAAGTAGAACGCAGGATGTTCATGAAATAAATATTTCGTGCTTGTCAGGTTCAAGTGCCTCCCCCCCCCCTAGATGATAATGCCTATCCAACCTGACCAGGAGTAAGTCACACAAGGCGAAAATCAAACACAAACAAAGAAGCATCATTTTACGTGTTGTAATCAACGGAAAGTCTTTTTAGGGGTGAAGGTCCTCTTAGTCTAAGCTTCTCATGCGTCGCGCATAATCGAGAAAAGAGACGAGAAGGAAAAGGCAGTATATCCCGAACAGTATAATAGACGGCGCTAGCACATTCAAACTGCAGTTGAGTGATCATATTCTAGATGGCACTGTACCGCTACTTTCCGATTGGCTGATGCACGGGCAGTGCCTGGGCATGATGAAAACGAAAGCCTCTCTCAGTCTCATGGACAGTCGTCGAACGTAGCGGATCGTTGGCGGGGCATCGACGAAGCAGAGTGGCGAGCGCGTTGAAGACGCTCGCGTTTGGCTTCCTTGGCTCGCGTCTCGTCTGTGTTACCCATGCGCCGTCTCCGTTTTCAAACGCGATCACACACGAACGGCAGACGCTTCGCCCCACTTATCCTCATTCGCTCAATCCGTGGATATTCTGCGATATTTTTTATTTTTATTCTAATTGGTTTGAAACAGAGAAAAGGAAGTGATATCGGTCTATCGCGCACGGTAGTCATGCGAGACTAGGCAGACCGGGCCGTTCGTGACTAGTTGTAGTCGTAATCTTTGACGTCGTTTGAATCATTTCCAAATGTCTCACTCGTGGCGTGTATGGTGTATATTTATCTTATTTTCTCTAGAAGTAGAGCACTGCTGTTGATATCAAGGACGTTTTAGACGCTCTAAAACATTTATCTTCCATTCTGACGTCAATTGTTTTTGCCTGTAGTGCCCTTTAGGCCTAGTTCACTATTCTTGTCCAAAATTTTATACGGTATGTTTCCGGCTCAGTTTTAGGATTTTATATACAGCCACATCACATCCACTACTCACACCTTCTTTTACGATTTAATACGAGATACACTAGAAATTCATCACAACACAATATGATGCTCTATGTTTTAAAGAACAATGGTGAATACGTGGTGAACAAACTGCAAATTGACACAGTCACATCGTTTGCAGGCGAAAGGCAGACCCAAAGCCGCCCAAAGTTAAGGGCTGGTTGTCCACAGGGAAACTAAAACGTCGATTACTTCACCACTGAATGAAGTTTATTGGCAGTGATAGCTTTTTATTGGTGTTTGTACACAGGTGTCGGCCGCACGTGATTTTCTAACAACGTTTTCAGTCAAATGGCCGTGGACATGAGACACACTGTGTGGCTGTTCACTAGTGTTACATACGGACAATTTTTTTAAATTGACACTGAAGCTCAAATACTGAATTAGTGAATTCTCTTATGGCGCATAAGGGTGCTTATTCTGCTGGAAGCTTTCTTGCATACGTTGCACCTATGTGGCCACTCACCAGTGTGTGTTAAAAGATGACTTCGTAGATTATGACTACACGTGAATGCAGCATGATATAGATGACACACATAGGGTTTCTCAACTGTATGTTGTAAGATGTTGAAAGGAAGGTCGCTGATGGTATCCCACCGCTGCCACCAGTTGTTATGGCTCGGAAGAAAGAAGGTTGAAGGAGGATACAAAAACAAAACATGGGTTTATGGCACTATTTACACATATTTACAGAAAAGAAAGGTCAGTGGTTTCACAAACCACGAGCTTGGTGGTTAAACGTTACATAGTTCAGAGCGACGTCCAGCACTCTGCAGCGTTGTTTTAAGCCCTGTCGGGCTCCTCCTCTCCGAGTGGAACACCAATCACACACGCACAACAGGTGATGGGGGCGAGCATGCACGGTCCACGTGAACGTCACTGCACTGCAAGGTGGCGCCAGCAGGGCTCTTCCTCGTCGTGTGTGTGCCGCTAGTCGAGAGTTCCCACGATCCTGACAGCATACATCAAAGGGTCCGCCGATTTCGTTCGCTCAATTAGCGGGGTGATTTGCGGTGGCCGCCAGGAATATGCTGTCTTTGTTGGCCTCTCTCGAACGGTTAACGGCGTCTTGGCGACACGACATCTCATCCTCCGGCCATCACGGACAATGCCTGACGAGCATAGGCAGCCAGCCGGCCGGTCGTCTACTTGATTGGGGATCAAAAGAAGCGCCGCTCTCCTGTCAGCTCTGGCGCCGGTCACAGCAGCTTCCCTTTGCTTGCTGCTTGGTCTGGATAATTGCACAAATCTTCGACAGCGTCTGTTAGACTGAGTGCCGAAGGGATTGGGAGCCTCTCCAGTGGACCGGCTTACGCCCCATGGCGTCTGCCCAGATGAATTTCCAGGCCAAACTTAACAATGTGTGCGGATGTGGCAAGTAAGTTTTGCTTCAGTCATGAGCTTGCTGCTGCAAAACTTACAAACGAACTCTTTTATGCCTGAATGAATACGCCTATGGTGATGAAGACCCGCTCTGGCGGCGAAACCCTTCCCACATATGTCACATTTATGAGGTCGCTCACCAGTGTGGGTGTGACAATGGGCTTCCAGAGTACACATGAGTGTGAACGTAACAGGACACAGGTGGCACACGTACGGCGTCTCACCGGTGTGTGTACGCATGTGACGCTGGAGGTCACCTCTTTGGGCGAACCTTCTGCCACACACATGGCAGCCAAACAATTTCTTGCCCGAATGAGTCCGTGCGCGGAGCACGAGATTCCATCTTCGGGCAAACCTTTTTTCGCACTAATCACACTGATGCGGTCCTTCACCAGAGTGCGTTAACCTATGTCTTTCTAGCTTTAGACTCGTCGTGACGGTGGCAGGACATGACAAGCACTCGTAAGACCTTTCGCCCGTGTCTGTGCGCCTGTGCCTGACGAGGGGACCTTTCTGTGTGAATGCCCTACCACATTCATTACAAGAATATGGTTTTACACCTGCGTCAATGAACAAGTGTTCTCGCTGGCACCAAATTTTCTTGAACATTTTGGGGCACAGGCCATCCTGCGGCGATCTCTTTGTCGAGTATCTTGCCTCCTTTTCTGCATGGGACACTAAGATTTTGTCAGTGGTCCTGCAATAAAAAGCAGTATACAGTGAACCCTGTAAAAGTTCCATAAAAGACAGCAGTTTTTTTTGTTCATCTATAAAATGAACATATTCACACAAATAGCTGTCTACACATGAAAATACTCAACAAAGAAAAACAATAAAATATTTCATTTCCGAGTTGGTTAAACTATTTAAAGAGTTCTTTTGTGCCGCTAAGCTCATCACCCTCAACATTAACCTATAAGTTCGTGTACAAAACTTACTTTAAAGTAGGAACGTTGAATTAAAAAAAACAGTGTTAGGAAATCAAGCAAGAGCGATCATCTCGCTACGAGCATTGTATCTGAAGTAAGCGCCATGCGTGAGAAAGAAATGCTGGTGAGTACTCCTGAACAGCTGTAGAGTTGATAAGCATGGCGAGTGACCAATTGTGCAACATGAACTCAATAAATATGAAAGTAAAATTTTAAAGGCAAACGTATTTGAGAGATCTGTCTGGCTGGGTAAATATGCAGAGTGCTCCAGATATCTTTAGCCAGACTTTATAAGTATGCCGACACGCGCAATTACGTCACGACAAAATGCATGTTGCTGACCATTGCCTATAGTTTGACTATATTTTGTGTTTTTGTGTTATAAAATATTGTTTATTTAGATCTGTTTAATTAACCATTTTTGGAAAGAACAAATATGGATGAAAAATTTTAATGAGAAAGCTGTAGGTCGCTTTGCAGAAGGTCTCAATAGACAGTTTCGTAAATTATATTTGTTAATTAGTACTTCCTGCTAACTACATAGGCCAGCGAAATACAAAAAGATACCACGTGACAAATCAACTGGCGCGCTTGCGCATGGCGTGATACTGGTGCTTTCTAACGTTCCGCGTACGAACGATACGCTTCCCTCGCACGGGTTCATGACAGCGATAAGCAGTCACAGCGGTTATCGCTATTGTGGCCGATAGCAGAACGCATTAGTCGCAAAGCCATCGTTGCGGCCCTGTCGAGACAGCACGATCAGGCAAATGCTCGTTCGTACGCGGGACTTTAGGGAGCACTAGAATCATCGTGCGCACTGGCACGCGAGCGGGTTTGTCACGTGGTATTTTTCGCATATCGCAGGCCATTGTAGTTAGCAGAAAAACACTAAGAAATAACAGATACAATGTTGGACACTGTCTAATCAGACGTTTTGCAAACCAAACCTTCGAAAATTTTCATCCATCTTTGCTCCTTCAAAAGTTAGTTCATTAAGCAGATGTAATAAACAATATTTTATAACACAAAAAATAGTCTGAATTCCTCCATGCAACAGCAAGCAACGTGCACTTGGTAACATCGTATTTGCGTGTGTCGGCATATTTTTAAATACTGGCGATAAGAAGCTGGGGCACCCTGTATATGAATGGACCTTTTTGTCACGTTTAGTCTATATATTAATAACTGGCCCTATTTTTCAAGACCCATTCGGTCTCTTGCTGAAGCGATTGTTGTTGTTGTTGTTGTTGATGTTAGTGGTTCACGAGGAAAAGGAAGAAGGCACCTAATTTCTGTCTGCCTACAGGCGACACGGCGCAGTGCCTTTGGGGTGGGGTGGAGGGGGATGAAAGAGGATAGGAGAAATAGTGTGTGGTGTGTAAGGAGGGATGTCCGGTCCGCTTTAGCGCGAGCAGCAGGCCGTTGGCAAGGGCAAGGGCAGCAGGGCTCTTGGGATCAGCGGTAGGCAGCAATTCCTGACTCCTCCACGAACTCCGCCAGGCTGCGGAGTGCTGCTGGATGTGGACGAGACGGTAACAGCAGGTTTTCCAGAGTGGAGACGGGCAGACCCTGTCTCCTGTAAGCCTTGTAGGCCCTCAAGCGTTCCTGTGCTAAGCCAGGGCCGGCACAGAGGAGGTGTTCGAGGGTCTCTGGGTCTCCGCAACGGCTGCAGGCCGGGGAGGGACAGAGGCTCTTGGCGTGGCCGTGGGCCGCTGTCCACACGCAGCTGGTCCGCAGTCGCAACAAGGAGGCCCGTTCTCTCCTGGTGAAAGCCGTCTCTGGGAGAGGCTTTTGTCTTCGCCCGCTGGCCACCCTCGGGTCTGGGTGGACTGTGACGAGTAGCCTCTTGAGACGGGCCTGTGAATAGTCTCTGGCCGCCACGGCACAGGAGTAGGGAGTACCAGGCTGGTGGGCAGCCTTGGCGAGTGTGTCCGCCTTCTCGTTTCCAGCGATGCCCACGTGGGAGGGCCGCCAGTGGAAGGAGACGGACACCTCGGTTTCTGTGAGGGCGCGAACTTTGGCTGTCAGGAGGCAGGCCGTCAGTCCGGCACGGTGGGAGTTGGCCAGGGTCTGCAGGGCCGCCTTGCTGTCACACAGGACCGCGGCCGGCTCAAGGGGGATGTCCTCAGCCAACAGGTCTACCGCGAGATGCAGTCCAGCCAGTTCCGCAGCCGTGGAGCTCGCCGGGAAGGTAGCCTGCACTGCCTGCTGTTGGCTCTGGACGGGATTACGCATGTGGCCGCTGCAGTCCTGTCTGGCATCACAGATCCGTCCGTGAACACCTGCAGCCATCCCTACAGTTGTTCCTGGAGCTTGCAGGAGGCCAGCTGTTGCAGTGCGGCCGCAGGCGTCCGTCGCTTGGTTGCCCCTTCCAAGCAGAGGTGGACCTCTGGTGGCTGGTGGTGAGGCGGTGGAGAGGCAACCGGGACTGGCGGATCTGGAACCATCTGGTGGTAGAGCAGGCAGAGGCCTCCCATCCGTGATCCTGGCTGGCTGCGGAGACGCTCCAGGAGGGCCTTGCCGTCGGTGGCGCGGTGAAGGCGGTCAATGTGGCCCAGCGCACGTTGGAGAATGCGTAATGCCAGGGGCCACTCTCCTGCCTCCGCGAGAGTCGCTGCCACCGGCGAGCTTTTGGGAAGCCCCAGGATGGCCCTCAGTGCACCCCTGTGGAGTCCCTCAAGCAGGCATCTCCTGGCCGGTGTCAGGCGCACCAGTGGGAAGGCGTACAGGAGGACGGAAGACACCGCAGCCTGGTTGAGCCGGAGGGCCCACTTGGTGGAGCAGCCGCGGCCACGCAGCTGCAGCCTGCTGATGGCGCCCTGGACGCGCCGCACCTTGGTGGCAGCAGCCTTGGCAGCCGGGATCCAGGTGAGTCTGTGGTCGATGGTGAGCCCCAGGTACTTCACCACCAACCTCCAAGACCGGTTGCGATTGCCAATCCTCAGCCGTCTCACGTGGGTGCGAGCTGCCGCCACCGGGTTAATCAGCAGGACCTCAGTCTTGGTGGCAGAGACCTTAAGCCCGATGCCTCCGAGGTAGGTTATCACTGCGTCGAGGACCGCCTGCAGTGATCTCCTGATGGCCGGGATGGACCGCCTTGGTCCCCGGACCCAGAGTGCCACGTCATCTGCGTAGACAGAGCAGCGGGCCGGGAACCTGGTGTTTGTTGTGAGGGCCGCCGGAAGTCCTGCTAGTGGCATGTTGAAGAGGAAAGGCTCAGTACTGAACCCTGTGGGACACCAGCAGTGATGACCCTGGGTTGGCTGGTAGCCCCTCCGACCCGGACGCGGAAGGTCCTCCCAGACAGGAAGGCGGTCACGAAGCCTCGGAGGCTACCGCTGATGCCGAGGCGGTCCAGGGCCACCTCGACCGCCACGTGTGGGAGTCCGTCGAAGGCACTCTCCACGTCCAGCAGCAGCAGCATGGCCACGTCCCCGCTGCTCCTGGCGTCCTTGAGGGTAGCGACGACGTCTGAGATGGAATCTGCCGTGCACCGGTGTCGCCGGAACCCCGTCTGCTGCTCCGGGAAGAAGCCCAGGTGGTCGGCAATCCAGTCCAGTCTCTCCAGAGCCGCCCTCTCCATCACCTTGCAGGGTGCGGAGGTGAGAGAGACTGGCCGGTATGAATAGAGAGCCGTGGCCTTCCTCCGGGGCTCGAAGATTGGCGCCACCACTGCAGTTCGCCAGGCCTCGGGCAAGACTCCGGTGCACCAGACGTCGTAGTAGTACTCCAGGAGTCGTTGACGGCCACCTCCATCCAGGTTGCGGAGCATTTGAAGGTGATGACGTCGGCCCCTGGAGCACTTCGTCGCTTGGTCCTCTCGAGGGCTGCCACCAGCTCGTGTATCGCTGTGGGCTCTTCGCACAGCTCCCGCACCTGCGCGGACACCCATCTGGGATGATGACAGGAGGTGGGGCAAGGGAGGGCAGCAGGCGGTGGTGCAGCAGGCAGTGGGGCTCTGTCTCTGGCAGCAAACTGGTCATCCAGCCGCTCTGCCAGGTTCGCAGCCGTGATCGACAGGTGAACGGCCAGGGACAGTCCCTGGTTCAAGGTCCGGGGCGCCATAAGCAGGCACTTCAGCAGGCGCCAGGCCCTGGTTCCATCACGTGAGCTGTTGATCGAGACGCACACGCCCTGCCAGCCCTGGTTCCGGCGCCTGCGTGCGTGGCGTCTGCAGACGGCATCAATTCGCCGGAAGACCGTCCGGAGCTCCGTTTGGCCCTTGTTCAGGGCTTGCCGCTCTACACGTCGCCGTGCCGCCCTCAGAGCCAGTTGCCGGAAGTCTGGGACGGGCTGTCCCTGCTGTACCTTGGCAGTGACTGTTGCTGCCCTCGCACTGTGGGCCACCAGTTGCAGCAGGTCCCCGCTGCTTGTGTCCTGCTTGAGTAGTCGCCGGTAGGCCTGCCAATCCACCACACGGTACTCGCGGTCCCGTGGAGCCCTACCTCTGAAGGGAGACAGCAGGATGGGCAGGTGGTCCGAGCCCCAGGTGTCCGGAAATGGCGACCAGGCATACTGGCAACCCTCCGTGGCCACGCTGAGATCTATGGCAGTGCTGGTGGCCTGCTGCCCACGACGGAGGAAGGTGTTGGCACCCGAGTTGAGGCAGACAAATGTACAGACAGACCGAAATTTTTCCGTCGAAGGTCCCCAAGAAAGTCTATCGTCTTGAAAATGAGCTTGCGTCAGTTAGGGCACTTGAGGAAATTGTGGGAAAATTACTAGATCGCCAGCTTTCTGTGATACAGCATAATATTGCAAAATATGTGCAATAGGAAAAAGAAATATTGAGAAACCGAATCTGGGTTGAATAATAAGAACGAGAAATTTTCTACAGTTTAAGTCACGCGTGATACAAACGCACCACTCACTTTTCGCCTCAAGTCAATGTGACGGAACTTGGTTTCCTTTCCACACCGCTTGCTCGGAAACATCGTTGGACAGGTGTGGACATCTTTCGAAGGGTAGGAGTCTGACCTTTGGCCATAGCTGTATTCCAGAAAAAAATATTACAGAAGTCCACTATAATTGCTCGAAATTCGCAAGCTAGAAGAGAAAATCAATAAAGGTTGATTGCTAAAGTATGCATTGACACGTCTCGCACCAACGTTGTAACGTTGAAATGAACCTCACAAACAAATTTGCAGCATAGTCTTTCTTCGTAGCGGTAGGGGACTTGAACAATTGGCCACAGAGGTGAAGCCTGTGGAGGTGCTTCGATCCATTCGCATGAGTTCTGGTGCGGAAGCGTTCAACATCAAATCAGGAATATGGCGCAACCATACCGTTGTTGTTCTCTTCAGGAAGTGGGGACAGGGGGGTGACGAAGATTGATCGCAGCGCTTCTCTACTTATTAACTCAATGTGTGAGGCAGACTTCGCACAAAAGGAGTGGAACCAGACAATACATTGCGAACACTTCTCCTCGTTGCCCACATTGCCAACAATTATGCATAGTAACTTCACACCACCTCATCTGGCCCAGAAAGCCGAGCTAGGTGGTACTGCATCGTAAGATAGCGCAAAAAAATACAAGAGGACACATAGAGGTAGCACCCGCGTTGCCTCCTTGTATGCTCGTGTCGTATTTTTTTGCTCTTTTACATAGGTAACCTCATTTGAGTTAGCCTAACTTTCTCTCGAGGAAGAACACTCATCCAACACCTGCCACGTGACGACATGAAAAGCTTAGGGATTGTGTTGCAATCTGATGATTACACACGAAAAGCACTTGCTTTATATGCTAGTACAAGTGTCTTGTTTCAAGTGGTGTAGAAGAAATCGACCATTTCGCGCGAGAGCGACTCTATTGACTCACTACAGAAAACTGAGCAACACGAACTGATGTTAGTGGAATATTGTTAGCCCCGCCGCGGTGGTCTATTGGCTAAGGTACTCGGCTGCTGACCCGCAGGTGGCGGGTTAATGCCGGCTGCGGCGGCTGCATTTCCGATGGAAGCCGAAATGTTGTAGGCCCGCGTACTCCGATTTGGGTGCACGTCAAACAACCCCAGGTGGTCGAAATTTCCGGAGCCCTCCTGTAGAGCGTCTCTCATATTCATATGGTGGCTTTGGGATGTTAAACCCTGCATATCAATCAATCAGTTGAATATTGTTACGGTTAAGTGGCAACATGTGAAGAAAGGAGAGGACAAAGTGTCAGCGCGGCTGTCCTTCGCCATTCGTTCCTGAAAAAACATGCGCCATGGTAACCATATGCTTACGCTGTAACCCAATATACCCTTCCCCTCCTATTTCAAACTATGGCCAAGAGGTCCTTTTCTGTGAAATAAAGGTGCCATTCAATCAATCATTCACCCCCTTCCCTCTTAAGCTGTATTAACACGACGGAAGTGATCGCCGACAGATCAGTCACGTGACATGTGTCGTGATTCGGATCCCTCCAAAACCAGAATTCACACAACAGGGAAAAAAGCACACTACAAACGGGCATTTCGGCATTGCTCCCCGAGGATCCCAACTGTGATTCGGGCTTCCATCGTTTCACAAATCGCTCCACGCGGACTGAAGCAGGGATGTGGGAACCGGTGAGGTGCGGTGACGTAGTGCGCGATCCCCGGGGTGGGATCGTGATTTCATTCATCGTTTGATAAAGCTTCAAGTGGCTACGGGGGATGAATAACACCGTGACTTGGGTGGGCTGGTCCATGCACTTCTCTTTCTTTTTTGTGTATTCTGTCTTCATCAAAGTCGCACTTCACTTATCGCCAGTATAAAAGGCACCCCCCTCCCCCCCACCTCTGTGCACATCTACATAAGTGCAAATTGCCCGGATGGATGATAAAAACTGTTTTTGCAAGCCTAAAATAACGTAACAGATGGAAATTTGTGACTTTACTGACACGTGATGCAACGATAATGTAAATGAAATTGCGCATGTGTGCTAAATTTATTTGATAGCACATACAGCCACCACTCGAAAGCGGAACGATACAGCCAAATTTGCACGGCGTTTTGCCGCGAGTAAAACGAGCGTATTATGCAGCATACGGCATATGTAAACATTTTTTTATCTTACCAGCAACTACAAACTCTATATGTGACCCGACATGAAGTGAATTATACGATAAATACGTAGCCCACATTAGACACATTAAGTTGAGCGTACGCCACGAGCCTACGTATACGCGGCATCATGCTTCGCGTATGCTGCATGCGAAGCGCTCAACGACACTTTTAGTTCACCGTATTGAGCGTACCAAGATACGTTTAGTTCAACCAGACGTATGTTGTTAGAAATGAAACAGCGACCCGCAGGTCGCGGGATCAAATCCCGGCTGCAGTGGCTGCATTTTTGGTGGAGGTGAAAATGTTGTAGGCCCGTGTGTCCAGATTGGGGTGCACGGTAAAGAACCCCAGGTGGTCGAAATTTCCGGAGCCCTTCACTATGGCGTCTCTCAAAATCAAATGGAAGTTTTGGAACTTTTAACACCACATATCAATCAATCAAAGAAATCAGCGACAGGTTCAGGTGCTCGCGCACACAGCACGCTGTAAAGGTTTTTTCAGGACTTTTCTGAGGTGCCAAGCAGTCTCTTCCCACTTCTCTGGATGCCTAAACGGATCGCTGATTTGTATTTCCGCTAGAAGCCCTATCGTCCCTCAAAGTAAAAAAAATGGCGCCGAATCTGCAAGTTACACTGCATATATCGTCGAAAGTTGATTTAAGCAGTGTGACAGACAGCAAGACAGACAGTTAGTCTTCCATCTAGAGAGAGTGAACAAAACATTTATTTGATGTTCTGCGCAAGAAAATCAGTGAATGGTATTCTGGATGCGCTGCGTTAGAGTGCCTCGAGTGTGTAGCGGAGGCGAACGAGCGCCTCGAGGCATGTTAGATACGAGTGCTATCTGGCAGTTATCTTTGGAAATGAAGGCGTGCGCGTACACGGAGAAAGATGCGCGCCTGTCTCGGAGGTGATAAGGTGTAGAGCGCAAAATGACGGGCAGGTGCCACCACCGCATCGTCGTAGCAAATCGTTGGAAACAATTACTTTTTCGAGCATCACGTTGCACTGTCAGCATAGCGCGATAAACGCTACAGTCCTTAGAGTTACTTGTGTGTGCCTCTTCTAGTATAAAGCAGACATACAAAACGTCGACATGTTGTTATGGCACCTCAGCTAGGCGCAATAGTTGCTTTTCAATTGAAAATCGCACAACTATGCGCGCTAAACCTTGAGCAATATTTGTGGGCGCTGCGGATGGGGTTGGCCGTTGGGTGCCGTTTGAGGTATCGTTAGAGCAAACTAACAGATAAATAGACAGACAGACAGACCAAAATTTCCCCGTCGAAGGTCCCCAAGAAAGACTATCGCCTTTAATATACTTGACTTGGGCCGGATTTGCTGCTCTCTGCGTCCGACGCCATCACTACCGTTTTGCTATCTGGTTCCTATTTCAGTCGAGATATCGCGAGAGCGTCACGCCGCATACGCTCCGCCTCGTCACGTTTACGCACGCCGCGTTTTTTTTTTTATTTCGGCCGTATGCGCGGATTCTCTGGAATCGATACGTTACGTACTGCACATGCGCAGTTATCTCCCGTGGCAGTGCTACGTACATGGGTGCGTTACGTACGCCCATCTAAAAGTGTCTATTATTGGCAAACAGTTACATAGAAGGAAAGCGGCCTTGTCTACAAAGTTTGTGGCACGTTCTCTCAAGCCACTGAGCTGTTATAAAAAGATACTCTAGCGATGAATACTCGATGCGTAGATGCCTTTGTTTAACTAAATTTGTGCTAGAGACGGGATTGTTGTTACGAATAAAGCAGTGGATGCACTACTCGAAGCTTAGCTTTATGGAGTCATCCGATGCAGTAAGCTTCCTTCTCACTAGCTGCTGAGGCTAAGTACACGCCGGAATTTATGTCTTGCTAGAGAAGTATAAAATGTCATCAATTTTTACTCGTTGTTTACTTCACCCAATGCATAGTTTGTCTTCCCGTTAGCCTGTGGCTGCTTGAAATAAAGGTGCCTGTTATATATCAATAATTGCTATGCCTGCTAGTGCTAAACAATAATATTGAGGCGCGCTGTGGTGTAAGCATCAGGACTAATTGTGTCCACTTGGGGTTCTTCATCGTGCACATATATAATGGTTCGCGGGTGTTTGTATTTCGCTCCCATTGAAATGTAGCCGCCCGTAGTCTGGAATCTATCCCACTCCCTTAAGCATAGCAGTATGACACGTGCTGCCCTGGTGCTTTGCATGACCAACCTGAACGCGCACACATACCGCGTAAAAGGCGTACATATGACGCCAAAAAAAAAATGACGCAGCTACCGCATTCTAGCTTTCCTTTTTTGTTTTTGTTTTTTTTTTTCACAGAAGTGCGCAGTGTCGCATCGTCGCAGCACGGACTCATCAGTGGGGTGTGTCGGCCTGCACAAGCTTGACGCAAATGCCAGCACGCAACTAGAAAATGATGACGAGAGAGTCGCCATCATGGCACAGAAATGTCCCCTTCGATGCCATATGTATAGGCACAATTCGTTTTGCAGAGCTTGTCTCCGTTTTTGAGTGTTCTTACTGTGTGAGAACAGCCTCCTTGACGATGTTTTCTTTTATAAACCACGGTGCAGTACTACTGGCGCAATGGCTTTTTGAGCTGTTCGTTTCAAAATGAAGCATGCGTGCGTGCTCCCCCGCAGTACACTGCGGTCAGTCACCAGATGCTGATTTCAGCGCGCCACCTATCCAGCGCAGGTTTCCCTTACGTGTCAGTATGAGCTTTGGGTTTCAAGAACAACCATAGAAAGGTGAACACAGCCACAATGAAAGGAAAAAAGAAACGATCAGAGTATCGGTGGCAAGAAAATAGAGGTAAAGCACAGAAAGTGTGGGAGAAATGATGTCACCCCCGCCTCAGGGAGCAGAGCGGTCGACCGTAAATTCATAATTTTCTTTGTTGTAATATGATTGAGTTAATCGAAGTAGATAAGGCATTAGGCCGACATAAAAGAAAGTCTTCTTTTCGGTTCCTTTTTTTTTCTTCCGAGCCTGGTGGTACACATGTCACCACATAGAGGCGCCTATCCCGCACTCCAGAAAATACGGCTCATTGTGTGGAATTACCTAGATCAGCAGCTGGAAACGCACGGCGAATAGGCTTTCCTTCGATGATAGCACACACGTTTCTTCAGATAAAGGGAGGGACAGCTGAAGTTTCCAGTTTTTCTGTACTAGCCATGCGCCCATTCTAGTACGCATGCACACGCAGTATTCTGTAAAATGTGATGAATTTGCTTCACATCAATTTTTCTTTGAATTGTAACATTCGGATGCCCAGTGATCAATTAGATTTCGGTGCTCATTTGTAAAATGTATACACTGTCTCTACTTGTTTTCGATGTTATTTTGTGTATGTACAAGTTAGGTGTGCAAAGAAGCTTCCCTTTCTCAACCGCCTCGTTATAAAGGAGACACTCACAGCATCTTTACATCCAAGTAAACCGCGTCAGCTACATGGGCTGCCTCCGCTGTGTGCACGCTCTTTACATTTTTTATGTCTATGCCCGTTGTTCGGGTTGTACTGGATGTATTTGCTGAATATGCTTTTGTTGGATGAGTTACGGTCGCCCTTTGACTGGGCATGGTCGCGTGACCATGCCCACAGTCTGACCATGAGTCCACGCCCATGCGAGTATTTATGACTGGGAAGGGCGTGACCGAGTGACGTACATACGAGTGACGTACAGGCAGGTGCATAAATGACCGCCTCCGAGAACACCGAAACAATGTGCACAATGTGGTACAAGGGCACCTTGGCATTCATTGCCTAGATTGTGGGCGCACTCCCCTCTTTGATCAGTGGTCTATATTGGCAAGGCATAGGAATAAGCCTACACGGGAAATTATTGAAGCTGAAAAAATATACTAGCTAGGTACCTCATCGGTGCTTTTTCTGTCTACCCTGTCCCTTTTTCCTATGTTCGCACGCTGAAAAAAACTTGCATATATGACGAGTGACGTAACTTGCGTGACCTGTCTCACCAAACGTGCCACGAACGAACCCTCCAGTAGCTCACAACGACAGCAAAAAAAGGCAGGCATTTAAATATAAGAGCTGTACATACGCCACATTGAATGCAAAGTGTACTATACAACCCATCCGAATGTATTATGGTCTTCCTACGCGGCATATGCTTATGCTCCATCAAGTCCTGGCACTACAGACAGCGAGTTGCACTTCGGGAAGCTGACAAGTAGGCAGCGACTGTATTGCTTGGCGAGTAGCCCGCTTTTTCTACGGTGCGCGGGAAAGCACCTTCCAGTAATACGAAGGTATTCTAAGCGCTTTACAGGTGTCACTCATGGCAAGTGTTTTTCGGCCAACGTTCGTGCTAGGTTGTCGGCGTTAGGCATTTCACAAGAGAGAGAGAGCTCTTTATCGAACAGCAGAGAATTTAGCAGGCGTGTGTATATCGCTGACTTGCTACTTTGCGTGGGGAAGGGGATAGGGGACTCAAAGACAGGAAGAGAAGAGAAAAAATATAAAAAATGGGCGGGGACGTGTGCTGACAGACTGACGCATGACTAGTTTTCTAGGTGTCACTAGAGCTTGTCTAGCTGACCGATATTGTCTAAATACGTGAATACAGTTTTGCAGATATACAGTTACGGTTCTCATCGAAGTGAGTGTTAACGTTTCTCACAACGTCATAAAGGAGCCCTTCACCACGATTCGATAGTACTGAGGGTAGCGGAGCTTGCGGCCTGAAATTAGCCAATAATTCTCAAGGTCCTCTAGAAGTCGCCCCCTCTTGACTCTGTCAATCATGCCAGAAACCCAAATTACTACGGCATACACCCAAAGTCCGTAGCCATTTGATGATGCGAGCATCTTGGGAGGCATAGTTATCGTGGCCACAGCGGAATGCCGCCCCGTGGCTGCGTGCTCGCAATCATACTCAAAGTAAGCCTTTCGTTGGGGAAAAAACAAATTTATTTGCTCAAGGTCATGACGAAGGGACGCGTCTTCTTGCCGCCTTGTAATTCTTGAACTATTTTGAAAATTCTTGCCTTGCAAGTCTAGGATTGCCTCAAAACTAATTGCCTTACTATTCCAAAACCGTGAGAGGAGCATTCAATTTCTAGTAGTACTCGTTGCTGCGTCATCGCTATTCGATTTTCAAATTCACTATTCACCCCCCCCCCGCTACTTATACAAGTGGACAATCGTGACGATCATCGTAATTATATTGAGCATAAGTAATTACGCGTGAACGCAGAACTAAATCTGCTACCGCCGGCAAAATGAACTCAGTTTGTCCCACATTTCGTATGCTTTGCCGCATAACTTTGTACAACGGTGAATCTGCCTCTTGAGTACACTGGAGTGTGATGCTATCGTGAGTTCCTTAGACGAAGTAAAGTGAACGAAGTAAACGTACCAAACCAGAAATAACCAAGGCCGCTCACAAAAGCTTCTGTTTTCTCTCTTCATACATGACTGAGAGAGGTGTTTGGGGGGGGGGGGGAGCGCGCGGCAGGCTGTTGGGGTGCCTTCAAGACACGAAATTCTTAGAATTGTTGTCGCATGTCACTTTTTATTTAGGGTGCCGGTGTATCGAGAGTATTCGTGGCTGTGACCGTAAAATCGGGAAGATTGGTGAAAAATCTGCGTATTCTCGTGCAGTTTTGAGAGTCGCCAAGCATGCAACACTCACACAACGGAGGAACGTAGAACGAATTCATGATACCAAAAGAAGCAGTGCATCTGGCCTACACACGGCGTGCCTAATATTACAGATAATATAAGCTGTATGCTCAGACGAAATGTGCGTCCGTACACAGAAAACTCCTTGCACAAGCACGGTCACAGAAATTGCACAAGTCAAATTACCCTCCACTTGTTCCATAAAAAAGCAGTGGTTGAGCATGGGCAAAACGTACACGTGCCGCTGAAATTGCGCAAACCCCACTAGTTACCGCTAATAATAATGATAATTCTTTGTGTATCAGGTTCCAAAACCACGATGTGCCTAGTATAAAGCTTCCGAAGTGTTGACCATCTGGTGTTCTTTAAAGTGCACTGGAATCGGGCTATACCACGCTCTACAAGATTTCGCCTTCATCAGAATCCGACCACAGCAGCCGGATTCGGTGACTTTCGGGCCGAGCACCGTAACTGTCTATCCATCGTGGCGGACACTAGTAAGAACTCGAGCCTTTAATTGTCGCGATACGAAGGCACAAAAAAGAACTTAAACGACTCCTATAGGCCGTGCAGGAAACTCCACGCGCGTATGACAAGCCAGAGAAGACGACGCATACAGCGCCAGAAAGACGCATGCTGCTCAAATGAAGAGTTTCACGGAAGCGCAAGCGAAATTTGCAACGACCTTTCTGTACTTTGCTGCCCCTTTCTTCTAAAGTCAGTGTCGACTCATGCCCCTACGATAGACCGCTTCGCTGATAGATTGATAGATTTGATTGATTAAAATAGTTTATGAATTTTGTTTAACCGGGCTGCCGCAACAGCACGCTGCGGAAGATACAGATATGACCATACCGGGTTTGCGGGAAGGACTCCCCGAGCTTTGGGGAGTTGAACCAGGCCGGTTGGCTCCAGGCGCGAGGGGAGAATGGGGCGTGGAGGACACGTAGGTCAGCTCCTCCGCAGTGAGACGAGCGTTGCAGAGTGGCTGCTTGATGCGTAGGGCATGGCACCTTCCCACAGAACACCTGGCCTTCCTAGCTGTGCCGGGCTCGCTGGCAAAAACCAGTCTCTGGTCTCCTAACTCTCGTGCTTGACCGACTGTGCTCTCACAGGACAATCACTTGCTCCCTGCACACTCTCGCGCAAAGGATTGTGTGCCGTGGCACCCGCCTGCACCGACTTCCGGTTTAAAGTGACGTGCCGCCGCACCGGTATTCTTGCAGTACCGCCGCTTTCTTTGTGCTCTACCCCGCACTCGCGGTGCACTTTTCCCACAAATTTTAAATTCTATGCAGTTTAGAAGAATTCTCAATGCCGTCAGTGCGAGATAGCTGGCGAGCGGTAGTATCTTCATTCAAGCGCTATGCACCTCCATACACATGCTTCTTGTTTTGCAGCAAAGGCTTTTATCGCGCATGTTTTGTCACGTACTAACATATTTCTGCATGTAATAGTCTCACGAAGTATCCACCCATTTGTTCTCATGTGGCTCGCACGTAAAATTATTTTTATTTATTTTGTGTTTCAAAGATACCCTGCGACGTTCGATACGAGTTGCATAAACTGCCAGCAACGCTGGAAAAAGCCCCGATGTGTTCGAGCAACGCTGGGCTGAAATGCCATTGTGCATGAAAACAAACGTTAAAAAAATGGGAGCATATTCACGGAGTGAATGATGGAGAGTGGGGCGAAGCATTCGTCCGTCTATGCGTCTGTCTGTGTGACTGACCATGCGTCTGTTCGTGCACCCGTCCCTGAGTTCGTTCATGCACCCGCCCCTGCGTCCGTTCATGTGTTCATCCACGCATCTGTCTGTGTGTCCATTCGTCCATCTATTCAACACACCAAGTCCCACCATCTCGCATCTTTTTATCATATATTCCCCATATAGAAGCACCACCATTCAGTGGACATTCCAAGGACTAAACGAGAGGTGGCACACGCACACTTTCTTACGGCTTGCGCTTCGGGTCTACTTCCCACCTTTAACCACCTTGAGTTGATGGTATATACTAGTTCACTGTATTCATGGCACTGCGGCCCAATGCTCGCTAAAGCTTTTTAAAGCCAAGGAGGTTACGCCCAGCGAGTATAATACCTGTGTCACACGGGCGCGCAAAAAGTCTTTTAAGTAAGCGGTCTTTTACGAAGTTGAAAGACTTTTAACAAAGAGGTGTTTGCGGCGCAGACACACGGCAGCAACGATCTCCTTTTAGTGTTTTCGTTCGAAGACGCTAGCGAAAGCGTGGCGCTAGCAGTTAAAAGAGAAGCAATGAAAATTAAACGATGTATCACGATGTACAAATTAAAGACTTGTTGCACTGCTCGTTTCTTCAAATAAATGTAAGAATAAGAGATGAAGAAACACCAATGTGAATGTTTTTGCACTAGATAAGGAAGCATTCCCATAACTAGCGACGTGCACAAGTTCGTCTGGCACCACTGTGCTTTTATTAACCGTATTTGTTTTTCGCTGCTCTCGACTGCTCTCGACACGTTATGGGCGACCGTACGGGAGAAAAAGCGAGGATCGCAAGCCTCACGGCCTGCCTTCTCGCTCTGGAAAGCGAGGCAGACGCTGCAAAAGCCGCCAAGGAGAGGATAAAGCAGCGCAAGACCGAATGTCACCACGTGATATTGCCGACGCGTTGTAGCTGCTTACGAGAGTAGAAAAGGAAATAACCATTAAAAGAGTTCATTACACCTTCTGCAGGATATGAAATTTATTTTTACAAAAAGTTTTGGTGACAGAAAAGTAAGTATTCGCTATTTTTTTCCCACTACTCGAAAATTGCTGGCGCCCACTGGTTTCGAGGCTACTCATTCGGAGCCGTAAAAGAGATCGACGAACGCCGTTTACGAAAAAGACCGCTTCTCAAAAGGAGTTCGCTCTGTGCCGTGTGTCTGCTGTCAGGAACTCTTTTTCGGAAAAAGACCGCTTACTTAAAAGACTTTTAAGTGCCCGTGTGACAGGGGTATAATGTAGCATCCCTTTCTTGTCCGATAGTGCTCAATGTACATGCCAATGGCTGCTAATGGGGATCGCAGCGTGCGCGTTGACTAAAAGCCGAATGCTCCTGTCTCTCGTTCCCCATTATCAGCCGTTGGCATGTACATTGAGCACTATTTTTTATTGTTAAACAACGCACAGAAGAAATCTCTCACTGGCACCACCTTGGAAGTCAAATGATATACCTATTTCGGGTATGTGCCACTGGTGGTTACGTACTACGAGGTACGCACAAGCCACGCTATAAGGAGCTTCGCGCCTAAAACGCACAAGAACACACTGCTCGTGCGAGTGTAATGAAGTATGAACGCGAGAGGCGCCTCTCATTTTCATGTGAGCATTTTTTGTGATCCAGGTGCTAGACATGCCGGCTAATTGCACGAAACTGCTCATGCACAATGACGGAAATTGGCTGTTTCTCGTACACATGTACAGATGTCGCTGTAACGATGTTTTTTTTTTTTGCAACTTACACAAAAACTGAAGTGTGCCCTTGTAGTTTTCTGGCTTTTTTGCGCATTCCTATCTCCCTTTACATGATATATCGTTCCTTCACGCACTCTAACATTGTGTTTCAATGCAATGCATACAAAATATCCGCAATCAACATACAAAACGCAGTGGATTGGCACTTCAAGCTCGCAACCTGACATAATAGAGACGCCATTACATGCTACTCGTTACTTCAAAAGTGACGTCGATCATTTAACGTCTCACGACACTAATATTAGAGGGGTCGTTTTGTCCCATGGGCCGTTTACGCGCTCAGGTGGTACCATTAATATTACAGACAGGTGGCGATTCAGAATATGCAATGCAAATTCATTATATCGTCGTACCTGATCAGGCAGAGTACGCGTACTTATGTTTTAATCCTACGTATGTTAGTGCGACGTCCCCGAAAACACGGACTGAACCGCGGACCTTTCAGGATGTTTTCGATCGTTTCTCAAATCTATAAAAAGAAAAGAAAACCTTCGGTGTAACGAATGGACATTCCGTAGTGGAGTTCCTGGAAGGATTATTTCTACTATTCTCGCGGGCTCTTCCTCGCAAACACGAGCACCGGGCGGCGCCTTGTCGTCTACAGGCAGTGTGACAGTGTACGGTGGAGATAATCGGCGCGCACCCTTCAGATTTGTGGCATGAGCCCCGTGTACATGGACGCGACGGGGGCGGGCTGAGTTGAGTGGCGGGTTCAGCTTACCTCGACGCGCCCGAGTTTATATGAACTCGCACGAACGAGTTGAGGTGAGCGGTGATCGCACGACGCTTTGCGTCGAGGCGAGCCGAAAGCCCGTCTTCCGGTACCGGTTTCCGCTCCTCCAAGCCTGCGCTCTCGCCGCTGTGGGCTGCGGTTGTTTACGCAGTTGTCGCTCCGCCACCACGATGGCTGTCTTGGTATTTTTTCTCAGTTTGCACCAGCTGTACTTTATGGTTGTGTTGGTGTCTTGGCTAACACTGCACAACGCGATGGCAGCAGTGGTTCTGTTGCGGCACAGCGCTCGCCGCAGGCGTATCCGCAGCCTGACGCACCGTCCCCTGTTCACCCCTGGCCGGTCTCTCCAGGAATTCGCCGTACCGAATATAAATAATATTTTCTCGCGTAAAACAAACATTCGTATTAAACTTACAGAAATAAATATCGTTTCTGCACCCTTTGAAATTATCCAAAGTGTATATTTTTTATATAGAGCACCACACAGACCGATAAGGGCCTGAACATGAACAATATTGCAAATTTTTCAAAGTTCATGTGCCAGCGCTTCCAAACTACTGTCTTCGCGACTCGTGTTTTTCCCCCACTTACCGTCAACAATGCAAGCAAGCTATGCAGCTGCGTTGTCTCTGGAAAAGTTGAAAAGCTGTAAAAATTTCTGACTTTGGTCAAGAACACTGCATTGCTTCCCCGCAAAGCACATTAACGTACACTAGTGGTGAATGCGTTTTAACAAGGAAATGCGGTTCTTTTCCCACCGACTAGAATCGTTTTACCGTGCTGCGTATATTTCACTTTTTCGAAGTTTCGTCGCAACCTAACTGCTACCATATTTAAGAAATTAAAATTTTCTTTAGAAAATTGGTTTCAAAAATGAATAGTGTAGTTAAGTGACCAACCATTATTTTTTATAGTGTAATCGTAGATGGTCTAGCGTACTGTCTGGGATATTTGGCGTGGAACGACCCTCATCTCCTCCAAAACCCGAACACTAAACCCGAAAAAACGTTCGAAATGCCTAAGTCCATTCAGGGATTCATGAAACACGAATTAAAAAGAGCGAAACCAACCCTGGAGTACGCTTTTCCTCTGGGGGAAATTACATGTATTGGTGAAGGCACTTAATTTTTGTGATAAAGTCAATTTACACCACTTGCCGAAAAACCCAAAACAAAACTTACAAAGAATAAAATACCCGAAAGTATTTGCCTTTTCATAGTCGAACCTGGCTGTGAAGAACGCAAAATAAATGCAAGCGGAGTTGGAATGCTGCGCATTAGTAGACAATTCTGTGAATTTACGCAAATGTATTCTGATGGCGAGGTGACCAGAAACTTTATTAAAGCGTTCATGTGCACGTATTTGAGATTTCTGGCGCACAAGCCGATTTCCTGCTACGGGCAGAGCAAAATAGCCGGTCGTAAGAACGATAACCAACAAGCTCCCCTAGGACGTGCCAAGCAAGATTTAAGCGTAAAAGTGATCTGCATTTACCGCATAACAGAACGATGTCCTCCGCGCGTACCGGCCGACAGAGAAAGAGCAACGTCGGAGTGATAGGGACAGGGGAAGCGGAGACGGCGACGGGCGGGAGAGGTCACGAGCCGTCAACTCAGCGCGACCGGTTATACATGCCCTTTCTGAGCGCGGCGAGTTCGGTGAACCTACCCCCTGTCTCCGGGTCGACGGGACTCGCCGCGACGACTCTCCGCTCCGACGCGTCCGCTTATACATGGGGAGGGTGAGTCCAGAAAACCTGTTTATTTCGACTCAACGCACCCTCGTCGGGTCAATGTAAACGGGCCTATAGGGGAGCAGCAGAGCGCCTTTTGTTGGTTCGGGGAATGCGACGCTGCAGCCACAGCGCCTGTGCCGGGTCCAGTATGACTTTCCGTCAGCCTCCGTGGCTCCTGGGCTCATTACTGCGTTCTGCGCGGATGGTCGCCCGCGGCGGTGAAGGACGAAGAAGCGGCGGCTACGGAGAATTTCGCGGGAGACACCGAGCTGCATGGAAACGTTGAGACTTGGTCTGGACATCGGCTCACCAAGTACAGGAAGCATCGAGACCATTGTTCGCCCGTAATTAAACTGTCTTCGGACGGCTCGCCCATCACTCTCCCTGAGGCTTGAGTTTGTACATTGTTACTTGCTCGGATTTGTTTGGGAGAGGGTTTTCTACTGGTGTAGGCCGCGGGGGCGGCCACCGAAGTTGATACACTCCGACTGAGAAGAAAATATGCCGCGTCGATAGTGGCGATTGGTTTTGGGCCCCGGTAGGGCGGAGTCGGGTCCTACAAAAAGGGACTACGAGATGATACGAGGGGGGTCCGAGATACGATGTGAAGAGTCAGAGAGATACGATGTGAGGGGTCAGAGAGATACGATACGAATGGCTCGAGATGGTAGAGAGACGGAATGGAAAAGGAAGATAACGGTGCGAAGAGATAGCGATGAGGGGCGATGAGATGATGACTGGGGCAAGGATGGTACGATGAGGAATGAAAGTTAGGGATATGGGGCGAGTGAATGGAACATTACGAAAGAGGACTAAGATGGAAATCACTAAGAGGCATGACGAAGGCGACGAAGACGATGAAGGCGCCGATGAATCGGACAATGACCTCAGGAAGAAGCCCTGAGCCCCGACTCGAACAGCCAGCTCTAAGGCCCCCGTCAACATGGACCTTTCGTGAGACGGACTTTATGCATCTTATTTAGATTAGCTTTGCGGAAAGGGAGGTGGCGTGTTGAGACATTGCGGGGTTTTATTCATTAATGACTTTACCATTTGTGTCGTGATGCGTCTACTTTGTATCGTCGCACCATTTTATTGTCAAAGTTATTTCCCTTATGTATCCTGCATCGCACTTTGCGAGTGTGTAAATCATGTGTTATAATTTTGTGTAGTGGTTGATGTACGCGCGTATACGATGTTTGTAGTTAGTAATAAATTATATGAATCAGTAAACAAGAACAGTCGTGGCGTCTCTTACTTCCCGGCCTCAGCACGAATCCCTGTATGTGGAAAGTGATTGAGATACGTAGCCAAGAGGGAACTGGATATAAAAAGGGTTGAGTGTTCTTCCCTCTCTTTCGCGATCGGTGGCGTAGCGGGGGACGTCTCATTAGCAATTGGCAGCACGTGCGAGCTATTTTGAAGTGGTCAGTGTTTGTGCTCAGAGATGCTAAATCGAAATGGATCTGCAAATGATCACCGTATGTTTTAAAGTATGACCACATGCGGCACTTTCAAGTCGCCTCTTACCGTTCATCGTGTTTGCCCATTCCCACTACTCACTTCATTCTCTGAAATGCGCGAAATATCATCTATTGGTTCGCGAAAACAATTGACGAACACAGTCGCTGAACAAGCGGACACAAACGCGTCACAAGATTGAACGTGTTTTCTCCCCGAATACACTGCGCAGCAGGCTCCTTGAAGCAGAGAAGAGGTATGCCTTGAACCGGAAGTACCGTAGCAGACGACGGGCCGTTTTGCTATCCACCTATTCTATCGCTTCTCCAGCGCAGCCTTATGTATTGCTTGCTGGCTCTGAGGGATAAAAAGGAAAAAAAAGTGTGACTGATCCCTAGGCGGATATTTTTCCATTCTCCGGGGCCGAAATCTTCGCTGTCCTCATTCTCCAATTACTCTTTCTGGTCCTCCTTTCTTGAATTTTTCTCCTCAACCTCTTCTATATCTTTTTTTTAAGAACGCCTGGGTGCCTTGGCAATTTTAGTTCATTTTGATGATGCTGAAAAGAGGGAAACTGCCGCACGCCAAATTATACTCGGCGACTACTTTCTGTGGCAGCACAGCCAAGGCTATACGAACCCAGGCACGCTCTTCGTTCACTACGCGCCTTTTACTACGAACGCTAAGTTTTGTGTACTGCGAAGTGTAATGGAAAGTATATAGAGAAAACATAGAAAGATTATGTGCAAGATTGTTCGCAATATCATTAGAAAGCTTGACCCGTGCGTTCCATGTTCTCCACTGTTTCAAGTTCCGTGGTTTTCTGGTGCCCTTTATTTTTTTCTTGCGCGGTAAACATCGATGGCGTCGTTCGGTTGCAGCAAGTTAACGTCGAAGCTCGTCAAGTAGCAAGGTTGCGTGTTCGTTAGGTGGTCTGTATTTATCTGTCAGGAAGAAACCAAGACAGTGGTGCGGCGTGAAGTATTTTTTCACGCACATGCAATCTCCGAGAAGTTGCGAGCGAGTGATACCATCAGCGAGAGTAGGACTCTAATCACTATAGCCGCCTTGAAAGTGACACCGGCGACCTGCCACTCTTCAGCAACACCTGCTGCTTTGAAGGAAAACTGCTATTGGAAACTGTACATAAACGCAATGAATCTTTTCCTGAATTGCGTTGCATACATGGTCGGCATTTGGGCTGCCTACCACATACCATGTAATTAACTACATAAATTCATTAAGGGGAGAGGTTCATATACCTCGTTAAAAACTTTCAGGGTGTCTTATCCGTCCACCTAAGACGATTTGATGGCAGAAGCCATCTTTTTCTTCCCAGTGATGTACTAATCCTACCCCGCCAGTCTATGACTGTCAGCAGGATTTCGCCATGGGTACAAACCCGTCTTGCATCACGGCTGGAGTAGAGCTATGGTGTGGCTTGAAGGGGGCCAGTGCCCCTTTTGCACCCCCCAGCCGATGCCCCTGCCCGCCACCATTCACCACCATCCTTTGAAAACTTCCTGCATATAACACTGTTAGCAATGCCTCCAAAATCGAAGGCAGTGCAAAACGGTTTCTGCTTTGCCTCCATGATCAGACCACATTTGACCAAGATCGCGAATGACATGCGATGACGTGATCAGGTGAAGTCGCGCGACGTTTTTACGTCAAACTTTTTGGCGATGTCTGACGTCATATGTGTTGTCGTCATCACGTGATGATTTTTTTTATCCGTCGACGCCGCGGATGCGGGACGAAAACGGTCAAGTTTCACGTTTGATGAAGCATACGGTGTTAGGCTAAAAACAAAAACTGACCGTCGGTGACTTTGGCGTCCTGCGGCGGCGACGTCAACGAGATATGCAAAAATCGTCGCGTGATGGCGTCACCATAGGACGTAATTGTGACATGACGCATCACCAGAAAGTCTAACGTCATCTTGATGGTCCCATGATTACATCATCACATGACATCGTTGCTTTGCACTGCTCTGTGATCGGCCCACCAATAACGGAGGCTGAGCAGCACGAGGTGGAATGCTGAAAGTTCGGCATGCCTTCAGTCATAAAATCAGTGAAAAGTCCCTTTAAGTGCAGAAAACATTCGTAGGGGGAGGGGATGAATAAATTGACTAAAGAAAAAAAAAAGCCATACGCCTGACACCTCGAGGTCGCCTTAGGTGAGTGCACAAGAAACCTTGCGAGTTTTTCCCCCTCTGTTATGCCGTGTTTATTTTTCTCTTTGCTGCATGGTTACGTTCAATCGAATCTGCTTGTTATTGACCATAAGCCTAGAGGCTTCAACGATTTCGGCTTTTCGCACCTCTTTTTCTTTCTTTTTTTTGCTGTGTCAAGGCAAATAATGCTAGTTGTAGTTTGATGGTGTCTCTCATAATCATAACATGGGTTTGAGACGTTCAACCACACATATCATCAGTTGTAGTTTGATCGTTATTGATAAAAGCTACACTTGCAGTCACTTTCTTTCAGACTGCCAGCTGATGTAAGTGCTGCTGTGGCCTTACATACCTTTCCCCAATGAATGAGGCTTTCACCGTTGATTTTACAGCCAGTCTCATCATTACCAGCCTTCCACATCAATACTTATCGACGTTTTCTGGCTTAAACATACTGTACCGAGATACTAAGTGCTTATTAGCACAATAAGAATTTTCATGCTGGGGAAAGTTTTCCTTCGGAATACGCCTTTAACGAGTCCTTCGTGTGTTCTGCTCATGGCCCTTTTGGCAAAAGTGACAACGAAGGTTTTATGTTTTCGGCAGCCTGGAAAAGAATTTATTCAAATGACAAATTACTAGTGCAAGATGTTTCAGCGCGCGAACAAAGGAAAAAGGACAGGGTAGACAGAAAGAGCGCTCTTTCTGTCTACCCTGTCCTTTTTCCTTTGTTCGCGCGCTGAAACATCTTGCAATATGACTACGCACCAACTAGCCCAAGTTTCCACTCTTGTGAGTGACAAATTACTAGATTAGCATAGTCATAAACTGCAATGAAACAAGAAATCATGGGTGCTGAAACAGTAAAATGGGATATTGTGTAAATTATGCACACTGAAACTCATTCCGTCATATATTTCTTCCAATTGCTCACTAGTAACGACTTTTTGAGCAGTCAGGTCCAAATTCTTGAGTTGATTTCCAACTCACAGTTGTGGAAACAGGAGCTATGAAAAGACAGCATGTTTTGCGCCGTTTGAAAACAAGCACTGCATGCGAAGCATCCGCTCTATGGACGTGCTGGGTAGCGGGTTTCGACTACTCTCAGCGTCTAAAGTGCAAAGTTTCTCACACGCACCGTTTGAAGCAGGCAATCCGTATTCAAATCTGCACAGCATACTGGGGCTCGAAACCATTTATTAGAGTAGGATTTTGACTGATTATCATTAGCGAAGTTCGCGATCTCGCACTGCCTATCACGCGGAAGCATATCACGATCGACAGTGCCCGACATAAAGTAATAATAATGAAGCTTTACGGTCATGCTGGCAAAAAAACAAACAAGTAAATCTTCCTTTACCTGGAAATACGATCAACGAAGCACAGTGCACTCGCCGCGATAGCTGAGGAAAGTTTTCAATTCGGTGGGTCTTTTCTCGGGTACGTGAGCATTTTCTCAGATCATTAGTATGTCAAAGATACTAGTGTTTGCTGGCTTCATGTTGCTCTGGGTTGTGCCTCTTCTGTGAGTGCAGATTGAAGCAGGGTTATTACGCGCGATATTCCCAGAACGATGCGTTCTTACGCCCGCGCGCTGTGGGAAACGGGGTGAGCCAACGTTTTCGCGAGCAGACGACACTCCACCAGCGCTCCGGTTTCCCACAATGCTTTGCACCCACCGTAGGGGGCGCGCATCAATTTCTGGAAAGGTCTATTAGCGCCTCGAGTGATAGTGATATCCGCCACGTATTCAACGCAATTTATGGAAAGGGTCATTGGTTCAAAATGGTAGAGACAGGGGCTTACATCGACGGGTAGGCGTAACGAGGTGAAAGCCGGGAGCGAGATTACGGACGACCAATCAGCTCGTGACCAGAACGAGCACTTCTAGAAGTCATCTTTCATGTCTCTCTTAATCGGCCTGGCTTGAGATACTGTGTTGCTCGTCGGTCATGCGGTGGTACTGAAGCTTCTTAAATATACTTTTGTCTTTTGCTGATACTGCAGGAAACTTCTTCAGGCAGAGCCACATTTCCTAGGACTACGAAGCCTCTTGACCCTTTGAACTTGCGCATTACTCTATACAGCCGAGGACTTGTTCAAGGCCCGTCGACTACCAAAACAGAGTCATCTGTGCAGAAACTCTTCTAGCAGCTCGTACGTTCATCACGGCTTCCCAGAACGGTCCCGATGCGTAGCAGACTAGCCGCAAAATGTCTAGCACTCTATGCACCTGGTGCCATAGTTACACTCTTAAGTATGGTAAGTCCCATGCCCGGATTGAGGTAATTAAACATTAGTTACGCATTAGGGAATGAGCCTCTTTCGCAGGAAGGAGAAGTACCTGCTGCTACAATTTGAGCGATGAGGTCATACAAGCGTTGATTTGCAAATGTGGTGGAGACTCATTTAGCAAAACACCCTGAATGCAAAAACAAGTATCTTAGAAAAACTTCTTGTTGGGCGAGTTAGTGCATGTTTTATTGTAGGATATGTGGGCAAAGATTAAACGAACACAGGAAAAGTGATGCTGACAAAAAGAGTGCAACCTATCGGCTAGTTCATTGGTTGTAGAAACGAAATAATGTAGGCATCTTCAAATTCACAGTTAAAATTGCGAACAATTTTAGGCACACCTCACGTCAAGTAAATCTGTGCTTGACATGTTCCTATTCACCTAAGAAAGCCGTTAAAGGCAAAAGTACATTAAATAAACTTAAACCAGGGAGGGTCATGTTGCTTACATTGATCCGTCACTTTACCCGGCAAGTTTAAAATCAAGGCCGGACGTAATTTAAGACAGAAGCGCAGCAAGATGGGGCTTGTACGCGTTGCAACAATACGCATTATTCCATGCAGAATTTCATTTCATTTCATTTCATTTATTTACTCTCAAGGCCGAAGCATTACAGAGAGGAGCGGGTATACATCGTACAGAAAATCAGGAAATACAGCAAATCAAAATTATATGCGCAAAATGGCGATCTGAAAACCATAAAAGAAAAGAAAGACTGCGTGATGTGAAGAAGAGGCAGGGTGGTTGTAACAACAATGTTCTACATGGTTGCGTCTTTGAATGACACGCACACACAAAAAACTAACAAGAGTGATTGCAGAGAATGCTCAAGACAAGTAGGGGGATGTTCGCAGTGCAGCGAAAGCCACAACTTTTGTGTGTGGTTGAAGGACCAGCATTTCACACTATTTTGTGCGATGTTTACCAGTAACGTGTACATAATACAAATCTTGGATCAGAGCAATTAGCGTTAAAAGACAGAACACAATGATATCATGATTACAACTAAACATCTGCCGCGCGCTATTCCAAACAACACGTGCCTAATTTGACTGTACATGTACTATGTGACGCGGCTGGCTTAAAGCCGTCGTGGCAATTAGCTAACCTACGCGTCCATCGGCCATCCCTTTCGTGCTCATCAAAGGCCGCACTAGCGTCCTGATCTTTTCCAGTGCTGCTATGCATTGCTGTTGCTCTCCAGCGTGTGGCAACGGGACCGCTGCCTGAGGATCTCGAGCATCTTCTGGCGCTTCCCTTCCATCAGGTTGTCACGGAGTTCGTGGGTGTAGTCTCGGATGCTGGGCAGGTCGGATATGACGCAGGCGGCGAGGGCCGACCGGGCGCCGGTCATGTCCGTGGCCTCGTACCACTGGTTGGTGACAGGGTCATAGCACTCGGCGAGGTTGATCGGGCTCTGGCCATTGAAGCCGCCGATAGCGAACACCAAGTTATCGATTACCTGTTGTACGAACAGAGTTCAAAGGTGTTAGGTGCGCTCTTGAATATTTGCATGAGCGGCATCACGAACATGAAGCACAGACGAAACAGAAAATGAAAAAAAAATAGTGACCCGTCAGGCTTGCATACGTTTCCAATATACTTTAACTTATCTGTACATGCTGGTCTTAGTCATTTCATGCATTCGTTTCGGTACATAAAACTTTCGTTGGAAAACGGTGCAACAAAATTTTTCTCTCTCTCTCTCATTACCCTAGCCTCATCAGTAGTGTTCTATTAGTTCAAGCATCATGTCAACTTTTGCTGTTACCCCCTACTATCAAATGTTGACATAGTGACTTTAGGAATCAATTGTGCATTCACAGAAATCGAACCACAAAATAAACTGATTTCCAAAGTATGTATGTGTGTGTACAGACACACAAACACACACACACACACACACACACATATATATATATATATATATATATATATATATATATATATATATATATATATATATATATATATATATATATATATATATAATCTGTCAATTTTTGTTTAGTTTTTCTTTATTAGCTAAAAAATGAAATAAACAGCATAGGGAGTTGCATTGCATTCACTTTATCAGTGAGTGGAAGACTGTCACCATGTTATAGCATTCCTGCCATTTTCCATAGAGGTGAAAATGCTGTAGGCCTGTGTGCTCTTATTTGGGTCATGTTAAAGAACCCCAGGTATTCAAGGGATTTGGCCGCTAGGGGTCTTGGAGTGCAGCAGCACTTCGCTTCGACTCCGTACCGCGACAGCGAAAATTGCCAATCGCTGGTATCTCGAGTGCTCTCAACAACACGAACGCCTTCATAGAGGTGAGCGCTCTCCACTAACCCGTCTTGAGGTTTCGGCGAGCCCCAGGAGGGCCACCAGGCCCAAAAAACCAGGCCCCGTCGCGCCACCGCCGTCCTAGGCCTTGCGACGCGTCGCGCCGCAGCCTCCTCACCTTAGGCCAGCATGGAGGTTCGAGTACAAGGCACGGACATGGACCCAAGCCAGTATGACCCTCGGGAATGGACCCAAGTCCTCAGAGCCCAGGCAAACCTCTGGGAAACACGAAACGCGACCCACGGTACGAACGCCGATCCTTCTGTGCGAGAGACGCCGAGTCAGTCGCGCGAGACTCGGCAGACCGCCACAACTCCCGGGCTACAGAGCTCTTCGACGCAGCTGCGCGTTCACCATACAACCGCCCAAAAGATCAAGCAACTACCACCCCTTCCACCCGACGAATTTAAAGTGGTGTTCCGCTCCCAGGGAGGCCTTGACCTTACGACGCTCCAGCCACGCTACCTCCTCACCGCTCTCATGCAGGCCGCTGCGCTGACCGACCCATCTACGCTGACCCTTCGGATTCACCCTGTAAATAACACTTGCACAGTGTCTGCGGCGAATGAAAAGGACGCGCTCAAGCTTGTGCAGCTACGGCACATTACCTACGACAAGCATGAGTATGTCATGACGGCATACATCGCACCCCCCGATGGCTCAGTCAGGGGTGTTATTACAAGCGCCTACTGGAAGGAATCACCACAAGAACTACTCGCGGACTTGATCTCCCGCAACCCCCACGAAACTATACTAGACGCTCGACGAATGGGACTCACGCGATCGATTCTCATTACCTTTGGACAAGCCACCGTCCCACGAAAGATTGTTTATGGTGGAGGACTGCATCTGTGCACGCCCTATACACCAAGGGTCGAGACGTGCAGTAACTGCCGGACCATAGGCCACCGCACGGATGTATGCATACAACCTAGGACGCACAGGTGCCCCAGATGTGGCCAATTACACCCGAAGGAGGCAAATCCAACGTGTACTCCAGTCTGCATCATCTGCGAAGGCCCACATCTGTCGGGGACCCGGGAGTGTAAGCACCGGCACCTACCTAAAGTAACCAGACCCAAATCACCACGTGAAACACGATCACAGGAAGGAGTAGACCACTCACTACGCGGTGCAAGCACCAAACGCTCTGAGCCACATGCCGGCCAACGAAAAGGGCAGTCGAAGAGTTCCGACCAACCTACATGGGCGGACAAGCTGAAGACGCCCAATGGGACCAGACCATCGGCAACCAACACTTCGCCTGCCCCGGACCCCCGTGACCAGGAGCTCCGGGCCCTGCGTGTGGAGGTAAGCCGTCTCACGACCCTTCTAACACAAAGCCCTACTCCCCCCTCACCACCTTCGCAACAGCTGTCCCCAGAACAAGTCACCCCACCCACTGCGCAGTCACCCAACAGCCCCGCCACACACTCCTCACCCCCCCTTAAAAAGAAACGCAGTTCAGACTCAGTCGACGATTATCAGGCTGACCTAAGAAACTTGGAAGCCAAATTTGACGCCAAATTGGTAGCGTTGGAGGCGCGCATCGAAGCTAAATTTTCAACAATAGTCGAGCAGCTGTCTACTCGTTTTGAGCAACAGATGGATGCACTATTCACACGCCTAACCCAAACTCTAGAAACTAGGTTTACGCAATTTGAGACCCGCCTTCAGAGGCTCGAAACTACCAGCTCATCACATGAGGGGTCTTCTACCTACATCTCACACACACCTGCTCCTTCTATTTCACTTCCACTACAGCAACAACAACCAATCCTAGCTCCGCTCACGCTCCAATATGGCAGGTCGTGATACTTCTACCCACCTATCACTAATCCAATGGAACTGCCGCGGCTTTCGGGGCAAGCGCGCACCGCTGCAGCTCTTAATACCTGCCCTCCCTGCCATACCCAAACTTCTTTTGTTACAGGACACGCAACACCAAGCCAAACTTCCAAGTTACCATGCAGTACACTCAGACCCCACTGGCACTCCCCGAGTGTCCACACTTATTCATCGCACCCTTACCTACCAAGAACACACAATTACCTCCTCCACTCCGTGCGTCCTCATAGAACTCATCCCCACGAAACTTAACACACCTCCGATTTTTATAGCCAATATCTACCACACCCCACGCCAGGCCATGGCCACTCTCGATGCGCTATTGCAGAGAATTCACCGCATCGCGGGCCGAAACCCCCTACTCATAGGCGGCGATTTTAACTCTCAGCATACAGACTGGGGTTATCGGTACACCACAGCACGGGGTCGCAGGCTTTGGACTACCATTCAAGACTTGCGCCTCACTACACATAACAAATTTCTCACACCAACCCGAATCGGCAATAGCGTAACAATGGACACTAGTCCAGACCTCACACTCAGCCGTTCTCTCAAAGATATCTCATGGTCTCGTACACAACACACACTTGGAAGCGACCATTATATTATCGCCATACAAATACCTCACACACCACACAGACCTCGACTCCTCACCCACAATCTGATTCACTGGGACGCTATCCGATCCGCTCGTCGGGAACTCCCCAATACCCCTATGCAAGACATTGATCATTGGGTCTCATCTCTCCTAGATGATATAACCGCACACACACAAAAGATTACCACACCACCCAACACCCCTACATTGGACACTCGCTTAGCCCACCTCTGGGAGGCGCACCACAGCATACTGGAGAGATGGAAACGACAGAAACATAACAGAACGTTAAAACGCCGACTGGCTACGCTACAGACACAAATAACTGCGCACGCCGAGGAGTTGTGTCGTTCCAACTGGGGTCAGGTGTGCAACAGCATAGCTGGCAACCTCTCTACCAAGTACGCATGGCACCTCCTACGGCACCTTATCGACCCTACACACTCACGCACAACGTCACAACATCACATTACACGCCTACTTCACCACTCCACGCTTTCCCCTGACACCCTTCTGGACCAACTACGCACAACACACACGGCACCCGGCACCTCCTCCCCTCACCCGCCCTACACGGGAGCCCCGAATGAAGCCCTGGACAACGACATATCGGAGCAAGAGGTCCGTATGGCCCTCCAGAACATCCGAACAAGCTCTGCACCGGGGAAAGACGGGATAACTAACTCCATGCTCCGTAATCTGGATGATCAATCGATTGCGCAGATTAAAGAGTACTTTAATAAATGCTGAAAGGAAGGCACCTTGCCGCAACCCTGGCGTCATGCCAAGATTGTATTCATCCCTAAACCTAACAAACCCCTTAGCATATCAAACCCCCGCCCCATTTCACTCACATCGTGTCTCGGGAAGCTTCTCGAGCACGTTGCTTTAAACAGACTGACTCAACACATGCACGACCACAACCTATACCCGCACAGCATGGTGGGCTTCCGCCCGTGTCTCTCCGCCCAAGATGCCATGCTTCAACTGACGCACGGCATTCTTGATCCTCTCATCCCCGCTCATACTAAAGCCGTCTTGGCCCTGGACTTAACCAAGGCCTTTGATCGAGTAGAACACCGAGCGATCATGGCGGCTCTCTCCCCCCTCAATGTGGGCGTTTTTATAGGCCGCTGTGATAGCTCAGTGGTTAGAGCATCGAACGCGTTATTCAATGTGGGCGTTCGTATGTACGCCTACATACAAGCCTTCCTATCAGGACGCACGGCCGAGGTTCATATGGGCCCCCATGCGTCCCCTCCATATACTCTCAGTGGTGTAGGCACTCCGCAAGGTTCGGTCCTTTCCCCTTTTCTCTTCAATGCCACAATCATTCCCTTAGCCCGCGCTCTTCACAATATCCCTCACCTTCACCACACCCTCTATGCAGACGACATCACACTGTGGACCACCCACGGTAGTGATGGCGACATAGAGGAAACCTTACAAACGGCCGCAAACATTACACAACAACACGCACAAAGCATTGGTATCTCCTGTTCCCCGGAAAAATCTGAGCTGCTTCTCATACGCCCTTCACCACGTACTCTTCCCACTGCCCCCATCACCGTTACTCTGGACGGGTGCCCTATCCCAGAGGTCGACACAATCCGAATCTTGGGCCTTCACATCCAAAATAACGGCCGTAACACTTTCACTATCCGGAAACTCAAGCGGGTGACAGATGCGCTCTCGCACCTCGTCCGCAGAGTTTCTGGAAAACACTATGGCATGAAGGAACACGATTTGTGTCGTCTCATTCATGCCTTCATACTGAGCCGCTTCCTTTATACAATCCCGTATCTCTGACTTCGACAAGAAATAGCCACCCTGGATGCCATGCTTCGTAAAGCCTACAAGGTGGCCTTACACCTCCCCCCTAACACAGAGACCACTAATTTCTTCAGCTAGGGCTCAATAACACCACACACGAACTCACTGAGGCCCACAGACGAGCGCAATACACTCGTTTAGCTCAGACTTTCACCGGACGCTACATATTTAACACCCTCAATATTCACATACCAGCAGCCGACCCCACACTTCTATCAATCCCCCGACCCCCACACACACAGATAATAGTTAAACCTCTCCCAAGAAACACCCACGTTACCTACCATTCGGCCCGCCGCAAGGCCCGTGCAAAAGCTCTCCACAAATACTACGGTTCTGAAGAGGACGCCGTATGGGTGGATGCAGCTTGCACGGGCGACGACGCGGCAGTTGCAGTCGTTGATCGTACACTCCAACCCATTGCAACTCTCCACCTTCCTCCTGCATCCACCCCGGAATCCTCGGAAGAAGCGGCGATCGCGCTTGCCCTCGCACACACTGATGCCCGGTACGTCCTTTCCGACTCGAAAACCGCGATCCTAAATTTCGCACGAGGACGAGTCCACGAGAGCGCTTTCAGAATTCTCAGCTCGCCCACCAAAAACCCGGCCCACCATGTGGAGCTGATCTGGGTGCCAGCGCACTCTGGAAATCCCGGCAACGAAGCCGCCAATGACCACGCCCGAGGTCTCACCAACCGGGCGGTGGCGGAATCGAAGTCGGGCTCTTCCAGGGAGCGCATGCATTCGTTCAACGAGATGACCCAGTCATATCGCGCCGAACGCCAGCTATACCCACCACCCCACCGATCCCTCAAAAATTTTCACCAAATATTATGGCGTCGCCTTCAGACCCGCACACTTCCCTCCCCCTATTTTCTCTCCCGCATTTACCCGGAAGCGTACGCCCCGTCCTGTGCTCAATGCACTCACCCCCACGCTACCCTTACCCACATTCTCATAGAATGCCCGGCGGACCCTCCCCCGCGGGGCCCGGAGCCACTGACCACATGGGAGGAATGGGAGACCTTGCTGCGCTCGACGGACCCGGCCAAGTAGAAAATCGCCACTGACCGGGCCGCCCACGTTATGGAACTGCATGAACTCATGAACGCATAGCGCAGTGGGGTCGGTGGGGACCCTGGGACGTAAGTGCCCAAATCCCTTGGTCTAATAAAGTTTTACCTCCTCCCAGGTAGTCAAAATTGCTGCCTGAAGCTGCAGCCTGAAATTGCTGCCGAAAGATGCTACCTGAAGCTAAACATGGACACCTATAGGTGTCCATGTTTGGCTTCAGGCAGCACCTTCCGACGCACGACGTGCTGTTACTACTCAAATAAGACCTTGATCACTTCACCCATCGAAGAAAGTACTCCATACTCGGAGTTGACGTCAAGGCGGCCTTCGATAACGTCAGCCACGACGCGATCCTCAACAACCTCGAAGGCATTGACTGCGGCATTAGAACCTACACGTATGTCAGAAACTTTCTGACAGATCGCACAGCAACTGTGGGCATATGCAACATCCGTAGCAAAAGCTTCCAACTACCGAAAAAAGGAACGCCGCAGGGTTCGGTCATCTCGCCGTTACTTTCCAATGTGGCTATGATCAATCTGCCGAAAATTCTCGACAAAATACCTGATTTACGTCACGCGATCTACGCTGATGACATCATGCTCTGGACCAGGGCTTCGAACACTGGGAGACAAGAGACCTGCCTACAAACCGCCGTAGATGCCATCGAACGGTATCTCAGAAACTGCGGTCTCTGATGTGCCCCCGAGAAATCCGAGCACCTCGTCCTCAAAGCGAGAACAAGAGGCAGACCCCCTCTATATGACGAGCCCGACCCTAGCGTAACGCTGAAAGGGACCTTAATTACGAAAGTCGAGACCCTGCGAGTGCTTGGAGTTCCCATGTGCAAGGATGGATCGGGAGCTGCCACCATACCGAGACTCCAACGGACATTATCACAACTCGCGCACCTCGTCAAGAGGATCGCGAATCAACGAAATGGACTCAAAGAGGACGACACGCTACTTATAATGCGAGGTCTGTTCACCAGCCGCATTACGTACGGCACGCCGTACCTGATTTTGAAAACCGCTGAAATTAAAAAAAAACTTAATATCATAATAAGAAAGGCCACTAAAGTAGCCCTGGGACTTCCGCCAATGGCCACTACCACACGTCTCCTAAAGATGGGCGTCCACAACACGTGGCAAAAGCTCATCGAAGCGCATAGGAACAATCAGCTGGAGAGGCTCAAGCTGACGCCCACGGGGAGGTCGGTGCTCCGGTACCTCAACTACAGCGAGACGTTCATTGCCGATGCAGACCGGAAAAAGCACATCCTGCTGTACATTAGAGAGTCGCTGTCCGTCGCACCTATTCCACGCAACATGCATCCTACTTTCCACAAAAGTAGACGCGAGGCTAGAGCTAACGCTATTCGACGAAAGTTCAAGCAAGACCCGGACGCCCGCTACACTGACGCGGCCAAGTATCCTCATAGAAACGCGTACGCTGTCAGCGTCGTCGATTCTCAAGGCCGAGAATTAGCGTCGGCCACGGTCAACGCGCTCAATTCAGACGCCGCAGAAGAATCGGCAATCGCTCTAGCAACCACAACATGTCCAGACGCCGCGGTGATTTTCACCGACTCACAAGCCGCCTGCAGGAATTTTGCTAAGAGCCGTATCTCAGCCAATGCCATCAATATTTTGAAACGGCGAAGCACTCCACTTCCTTACACTTGTGTATTATGGGTGCCAGGACACGAGGGTCTGCAGGGAAATGAAGCGGCCCACGCTGCTGCCCGCGAGCACGTCAACTGGGCTGCCCCCTGCCCACATGACATTCGACCCGTCGTCGAAGAGACGGAAGTTGTTCAAAACACCTACTCATCGTTACTCCAGCATTACAGGCTGGAGCGACGAGTATACCCTCCACCACACCCAAAACTGACAAAAGAGGAAAGCGTAATACTGAGACGCCTGCAAAGCAGCACATACACACATGGGGCCCTAATGCACCGCCTCTACCCAACGAGATATAGCTCTATGTGCCTGCTTTGCAACGTACCGGACACCCTGGGACACTTGCTTCTTGCATGCCAGTGTATTGCCAGACGTAATCTGCAACAACACACGACTGATAACGAAGCAGGACGGACGAACGAAGACCTAACCAAAACGTGGGAGGCGAAGCTCGCCCTCGAGGACCTGGAAGAGCGACTACAACTCGTCGCCAGGGCTAAGAGGGCAGTAGAAGCCAGAGGGTTCCTGGACTAAGGAGCCCTCCCACCTTAGGGTGACACCGGGCATTGCTCGGGACACTGTTTCAAAATAAACGTTTACTTCTCTTTCTTGAAAACGGCGAGACCCATTTCCCAGCTCTTATAACATCTCTTTCCTTGCTTCCGAACATTACTTTCAAATTACAAACAACTTTTGCTGCATCATGCTTTCACAGTAGTACTTGAAGGTATGAGTGGCTCCTTCATTGGTGCGTGGGCTGAGTGAACCAAGGCATCACCTTCAAATACAGGTTTGCGCTGCAAAGCATGAATTGCACTTGAACTGCAACGGCCAGTGGGGTCTCCAGCGGATGCCATAATGACATCCTGACAAAGATTGATTTTTCCAGAGTGTAGAAGACCGTCCTTATTAACATTGTTCCTTTAAGGTAGTGAGAGACACGCAAGTTAGTGTAGCACAATGTCACGACACGAGTTCATGACGTTCACGTTGCCAGCAGTCGGCGTGCCCAAGGTGAAACATTTCTTTTCGCTCAGCTTGGGGCCGGGATAACAGAAACTCGGACGACAGGAAGCAAAGGACGCTGCATGCTCAACGGTACGCTTATCAATGAACACAACGTTGGTTGTGGATCATCTGAAAAGCGGTCTAGTGCCTTAGCTTTTATACATGTATCGTAGAAGATCCCGGCATTATTGCTAGCGGTGCGTACATGCCAAGGCTGGATCTAATGATCAGGGTGAGCATGTGAACTCATCTGAAGATTTTAAGATTATTTAGATAGCTCCCAGTCATCCGGGCCTCGTTTTTTGCTTGCGCAAAGGGGCCCGAATGATTGCGGTTGGTTCGAATGAGGTGCTAACACAAATATAGAATGAAAGGAGCCAATGTGACAATGCCTTAACTCTGACAGCGACCCTGATGTGTTTGTAAGACCAAATGTGCATTTTTAGAAGCACGTGCACTTGTTTGTTCTGTTGGAAGTCAGCGCTGGTCTAGTGTGCACTCTCCTTTTGTTCTCTCTCGTCGCGTATCCGCACATAAGTCTGAAGCATGTATCCGAAGTGTACGGCGCTGTCCTCCGCGGCTGCAACATAAGCTTACTGTCAGTGAGCTGATATTTTGTTTCAGAAAACAGTGGTATTTAGCCATCTCAAAGCTTGCACCACTCTTCTTAACAAAAAAGGATCAAAATATGTCGGTACTGAGCTTCCAGTCTCCAAGACGTTCCTGGATCATTTTAATTAAGAATGCATCGCACGATAAGATAGCGATTGTCTTCAAACGTAGTCGATTGCTTAGTTTTGTAGTGCCAGTCCATCTACCACGTACACCGTTTCAATATTACCAGAGAGCATTTTAGTCAGCGGTTTGTTGAATTTCTTTTGTTGAATACCAGCGATTGAGCAATATTGAGCAAGCATCAAATAACCTGCTTGTAAGAATTGTTGGGAAAGTGGCATTGACTTGGTCAATGCTTTGAATTTTCCGACTACATCGACAACGACAAGCGCGACAGCAGTCAGTCAGTCAGTTCAGTCAGTTCAGTCAGTCAGTTCAGTCAGTCAGTCAGTCAGTTCAAATAGAAGCGGCTAAAAAATAGAGGCGGCTAAGAGTGTAGCTGTCGTCGATGTCGCTACCGCTACCATGTGTATATCTCTTAACCTGAGTAGTATGCCTTTGTTCCCAGGCCACCGGTACCTGGGTCCCGGGAATCCACTGCGCAACGGAGATCCGGTGAACGAGGACGACGGCATAGCCAATTCGCACGACGAAGCCTACGAGCGAGCCACAAGTCACGAGGACGTCTTTGCGGCTGACCAAGCATCTGCAGCTCTCTTCTTGAACGACTTTACACGAACTGCTAACTGGCATTCTGCATTAGGTGCGGTCGGTCTGGGCACGAAGAATATTGTAGAACAATACGTTTTGGGCCGCAGCCTCTATGGAATGCCAGGAGATAGACGGAAACGTGCACATAACGGGCAATCAGATACAGCAGACGCAAAGCGATACCAGCCTGACTCAAGCACCGGCGACGCCCAAATGTCGGCGCAGATGCAATCGGACGCTCCCGTCCGTCCAGGCGGAGCAGGAATTGGAGGTGACGGTGAAAATTCCGCAGAACTCGTTCAGCAGATTTTGCGCGTACCTCGCGACCACGGAGTGGTCACAGTGTTCCGTGACAGCAAAATACTCACCACATGGGCCTATGCAATGCTGAAGACGAATTTAGTGTATGACACCGAGAAAACGTTTCCAGGAGTTCTAACTAGCCTCTCACGCTTGCCAGTGGACCGACCGTATCTTTACATTCCTCACGGCACCTACCTTAACTTACCGTCTCACACAAGAGCAGTGCGTTGCACTGTCAAGGTTACTCCCCATGGTCTACGCACACCTTGGAAGACTGGCTCTTCGGTTGTCCAACCTGTCAACTCTGACATGCTCGTTTATGGTCTTAGCTCCGTCGGATTGAACCACTCCTTGGATACAGGCATGTGCCGCGTTAAGAAAGGCGAGACAAACAACCCGATGAAACCGCAGTCTTACACTCCGTTTCAGGAGAAGGACCACGCCGATCTGGCTAAGAGCTACTGGGGTCTTAAAATCACGCCGGGAAACGAGGAGCAAAATGGCGACGACGAAAAGAGCATACCTGCGTGCATGGGCGTGCCGCGACACAACTTTGCCTACGACTTTATTCACATTGACAAGGCTAGTCCCCGCTTGACCAAGTTTGTCAACCAGTTTCCCTTCAAAGGCCACGTGGGCACACCCATAGTCAACTATGAGTATCAGTTTGGCGGTGACGCGTGGCTAAAGATGGGCCCTACTTACAACGCAGGGAATGAGTTGCTAACTCGAACACACCTAGGCCTGCCTACTGACGTTGTATCCTACACTACTAGCAACCTGTCAAACTACGAGTCGTACGAGCAAAAGCCAGATCTGAACGTTACCATGCGTCTTCGGCCCGACGATATGCACACGCGCCACGTAAAATATTTAGACCCTATGGAAAATACTTACTTTACCCGTGGTTTAAAACCAATGATACATTCCAACATTCAGCCGAGTTTGAGTTTTGGTGTATTGGCGGTAAGCAAGTCAAACAAGGACGATCCCGGCAGTACCGAAACTTTCCAAGATATTGCCGCTTTTTTTCAAATTGATACAGAATTGGTGGTTCATTCTGACGTGGACACCATAGTAGCCGACAGCGTGACTCTGCCGTCAAGCGTGGGGCCATACTTGCGTCACACCAACGAAAACATCAAATCAAGTTACAACAGCCTCACACGTCACGGGCGTCCAGTAAACCTTGCTCGCACGGAGACCGAGGTGACCGAACACAAGTCCGAGCTCCAAAAAGTGGCGGAAGCGCAGCGGCGTTCCTTGGCCTCGGTGCCTTTTCTTCCACAATAAAAACAAGATGAAAGAAAGCTTTTCGTTTGACTTTTTATTACTGCAGCGTCGTTGTCGTCGAAGACTAAGAAGGGATATGTTTAAATATATATATATATATATACTTTCTCTGAGTGGAGCTACAACGACAACGACATACAAGAAAAAATATATAGTGAGCCCCTGCTTTGCATAGAGCACTCGCGGAATATTAACTAAACCAACGCCTTTGCATAATTATCTCGCATGGGCGTTGCGCATATCAACTACTAGTTGCTCAAGGACTGGGTTTTTTCATAGTAACTAAACCAACGCGCTTTGCATAATTATCTCGCATGGGCGTTGCGCATATCAACTACTAGTTGCTCAAGGACTGGGTTTTTTCATAGTAACTAAACCAACGCGCTTTGCATAATTATCTCGCATGGGCGTTGCGCATATCAACTACTAGTTGCTCAAGGACTGGGTTTTTTCATAGTAACTAAACCAACGCGCTTTGCATAATTATCTCGCAAGGGCGTTGCGCATATTAACTAGTATAGTTGCGCTAGACTTTCCTGCAAGCCACCACGAGAGGTATATAAAGGGGTCCCTAGCAGCTCAAAAAACGCAGTCGCCAACCGGCTGTCCACTCAGGAGGACCTCAAGCGGACACTAAAGACGCCTTCGGTAAGACCCCTTTTTTACCTAATTATACTATACTCTGAATTGTTGCTTTTTTGCTCTTTGAATAGAGACCATGGCAGAACCACGTAAACGTCAGCATGATGAACAAGAAGACGAGGTACCGCTATATTATCAATTGGAAGTGCTTTTTGGTGACGCCGTCTATATTCCCAGGGACAAACTACAGAGTTTATTGGTTCGAGCCACGAGAACCGTGCCTATGACATTAATGAAACCATGGCGACACTTGCGGAGCCTGATCGAGGCGTGGGAGAAGTATCAAATTCAAATGTGCCCGAACCAGGAACAGGGTCTAGAGGAGATGGAAAAAGTTTACAATCCCCTCCACGCTGGGCATTGCAGTTACACTCAATTCCAAAACGAAGAAAGCTTGTGCACGATGTGTTTCCCGCTCGAGACGACGGAGAAGCTCAGACAATTTGTAATGACATTGTCAGAGGATTCGAACAAGGACCCACCCAGTACGGAGTCGCAGCCGTCGCACTCCACACACGAGGAACCACCCTACCACACGTCCACGTCCTACACGACTGCAGCTGGAGCAATGGCACATGCCGATGTGTTATTTTCGCTGGCTTCGTCAGACGACCAAATCGCTCGTCAATTTGGTCTACAAACGCCAGCGCATGGGACCTCTACAATCTCGTCCAGTGTCTCAATAGTCAGCCCCGACTATTGGAATACCTTAAAGTGGGAGGAAGCGATTGGGGTAGCGACATTAGAAATGAAGTTTTGGGACAATTCCAAGGTCCTGGACACGAGCCCGGCCGAGTTTTGGAAATACTGCACCCGAAACTTCCGCATTCAGTTGCATGCGACGACGCCCATGGAGGTCAGACGAGCGGTGGAGACGCTGACAAAGTATGCGCAAGAAAGGGTACAAAGTGCCGAAAACGTGCAAAAGGAGCGTCGGAAGAATCCATCTACGACTGGCTACGCGAAAACCCCGTATCGCCGTTGAGCAACATTGTGCGCACCCCCAAGTGGCTGGCGGACCCGGTATTTCGGTTTATTCGCCTGGACGACAAGCGCCTTCAACGAGCCATACAAGTGTTTAATGATGAGATGTGTTCGTACTCCACTCTCGACTTCATTGAAATGTACAAGAACACGCAACCACTCTTTGACGCTCCACATGGTGACCTCGCTACCTTTTACATGGATGTACCCGCGTCGTTTGATGCCATGATGGAACTTTTAAACTTTCAGTTTCATGGCATCCACGAGGAAGTGTCGGCCTTTGTCAACAACTTGTACAGCCTGGTCGAGAAGGCGATCCCGAAAAAAAATTGCATGGAAATCGTGTCCCCTCCGAGTGCAGGCAAAAACTTTTTTTTCGATCCTGTTCTTTCATTTTACATTAACCGCGGTACCATTCGCAACTTTAACCGCTACACTAGCTTTCCACTACAGGACACCGTGGGCCGTCGCATCCTGGTATGGAACGAGCCAAACTGTGAGTCATCCGCTTTCGATACTGTCAAAAAAATTTTTGGTGGTGACGTAGACTCGGTGGCTGTCAAGTACACTGCTGACCAGACCATTTCCAGGACACCCGTCATTGTGCTCTCAAACAACGAGGTGTTTCCAGATGACGAGGCCTTCAACCACCGCATGTGGCGCTACTCTGCCCCTTACATTGACCTAGAAAGGAGGAGGCACTGCGATGAACAACAACCCCTAAAGACATCTCTGCACCCGCTTATAATCACGCATGCCAACGCTCGCCACAACACCCTAAATGATCATTGTTGCTGCGCCAGCCACGCGGCCCTTGCTTCCGAATTTTCCGGCATTCCATAATGCTCCTTCGCCCAGACAAATACGGGCGGGATGTTTCCTTTCTTCTTGAGGAGCAAGCGATGGCAGGTCTGGCATGTAACCGCATGCTCCTTTTATGTGACGGAGATGGGCCACTTCTTTAATCTCTGTTTCCACCGTGTTTCTTGCCAACACTCGCAAGCTTTTAATCGCGGATAGAACTTACGAAGCACGGAGTGATAGTAGCGGTTTGGATGTAGCTACGTGAACGTGAGTGACGCAAACGTGCCAACGTCGCAAGTTTACTGAGAGGACGAAAGCGTACAGTTGAGGACGGATGCGAGGCGCCGAATCAGAACGGTGGCCGTCTTGTCCAGCTGGCCGAAAGCTTCCGAATGTTCTGAGCGCCTTTCACCGCGAGCCACCCGCGCTCATCGTCTATTCATCGTACCGGCTGGCCGCCATTAGCGCTGCCCTACATGTACTTCATACGGAAAATGATGGCAACGGGATAAACCTGTCCAAAGTATTACCATAGTTACTAGTGAAAGAAAAATGCAAAAACCGTCGAATAATGCACGCATTTTTGCAGGGTAGCTAGATAGTCTCCGCTGTAGAGTTCCTCTGTTGGAAGACTCAGATAATCGACCACGTTTCCATCTGTTCCCCTCTCGCATTCACTACCCTTCTTGCAGGTGGTGTCTCCTCGCCACTTATTTCTTGTATGTAAGGCACGCGTACAACGTCATTCCTAAGCAATGTATCAGGATGTTGCGCTTGTCGGTTACAACCTGTCATCTGCGCTTGCGCTGTCAAGAACGCGCAAAATGGAGCGAAATCATTATATCGCACATGATGCGAGGCCAGGAAAAAAACTTGTGAGTGACTGCATAGCACACCAGGGAGTGGGCATATTGACAACTGATATTGCTCTAGTATATGCAGCAATCGAGATCATGTATGCTAATGTTGTCACGTCAATCACCGTTCTGGCGCCATGAAGTGCGCCAAGAAGACGAAATATGATGAGTTTAATTTACATGTGCCAATTTTAACATGCTTGTGTCGAGGCTAAAGGCAGAAAGTTCGTTCCAGGGAGCTGAATGCCTGCCTTCGGCTCGGATATCTGGTATTTCAAGCTTTCAGATGTGGTATATACCAACGCGCAGTAACTGTTAAGCACGCTGTTAAAACAAGACAGCCTTTCGGCATTTTAAAAACAATGCAAAAATGGCACGATAGCATTCAGCCGCTCCTAAAACAAACATTGAGGTAGCGTTACGTGTTATCAGGTTACTCATAAAAGAATCGAGCGCATTAGAGCTCATATTAGCGTCGATGCTCTAGATATCGAAGGGGCTGCCACATTAAAGGTTTTCGTCGCTGCATTGTTACTTCACTATCCGGGGTGCATTCGTATTTAATTACGGTAAAACGGCTTTGTGCGCTACTTGCAATACCCACATCAATCAGGGAGCACCTAGGTGCATCTATGCGAAATCGAAATGCGCATTTTTTTGATGGTGAGCACGCTCTTAAAACAGGCATTGACTCGGCGCAATTTCACGCACCTGCACATAATTTGTGCATCATAAGGCATAGGAAGCGTTCAGACATCGTTTCAAGCTCCATAATGCGTTACAACCAGCCAAAACGCGCAGTTGCTCGCCTTCGTAGGCTACGACGCGCGCGCGCCAAATGTAGACGCTCTCGACAGCTTCGGTGCTATGGTAACTACACCGCCACCGTTATCACAGCCCGTCGAAACATCCCCCAAGACGGGGCTCTGCAACACGGCGCGCCCGCCTCGTTCGTGCAACTGCCCCCAGCCCATTCCGACAACACTAGCAGGGCAGCGGGCGCCGGGGCTCGCCGTCGCGTCGGCGTCTCAGCCACCTCGGCGCGACAGTGGAGACGGCAGCGTCTCTGCCCCGCCTTCTCATGGAATGCGTAGCGTGTACCGCATTTCTGCGTTCGAGAAAATGTGAGCTTTTTCGGAGCTGTTTACTTCCTTCGTGGGTGGCGATCCCGCGGAGGCTTCGTTGGCTCCGTGCCAGAAGTGACGATTGTCGGGGGCCTTATTCATGGATCTGTGCACGTGGGCAACGTTCATTGCCAGCCTGCGTACGCAAGGTTGTTGCGGACAGCCATATTAAACTATAATAACGACTTGACACCTTCACACGCGTTTTTGTACTAGTCCACGTTATGTGATTGATACAATAAATTATCAAGGGTCATCGTACGCTGATTGCTGATTGTGTGTGCACTGCTAAAGGCATAATGTGTAGCCTTTAGATGGGATTCCATGTAACCTTGTAATAGCTTTTGCATCGATAATCAAGGTGCAGCATGTGTCCACTCGCGCGAACGTGGAAAAAAGAAGACAGCGTGGACAACACTTCGTCGCAGTAAATAAATATAAACCTTTGTTTAATATTGACGACACAGTTCGAGGAGTAGGTTTAGTCGGGCATTTCTAGCATGTATGAGAGAAATCGATCAAATTGAACACGCCGAGTAAGGGACGTGAATAACTCTGATTGCATACAATACCACGGCGCGTGCTGCCAGGGCCGCCACCGCGCAAGTTTTTACCCTCGTTTGTGGTTACTGTTTTCGTGATTTGTGTGCATCGCTTGAGGGTCTGCTTAACAATATTAGAACAGAGTGAGTGAACATGGCTCCGAGCGTGGTTTGCACGGTGATTCTATAGCATATGTAAAGCGATCATATTCCAAAGACTCCGAAGTGGGACGGGGCAGGGGGTCATAGAATGATGTAAGGAAAAGCATATAGTGCTGAAACAGAAAAAATCCACTTTTTAACAGCGAAACTGTTTTAGGTTTGGCGTAGATTTCGGTAGTGTAAGACATGGTCTGCTAGCGCGGGGAAAATGATATGAGCCGTTGACCCTGCCCATGAGGCACTACGCTACCCTTGGTTGGAAAAGCCGACGGAGCAAAAAAGGTGGTTAGTCGGAAGCCTCAACAAATCTCAATTTGTTACAGGACGACATGTTCCAAAACTGCCATTTTCAAGTGGTGTTTCAGACGTTAAAGAGTCATGACAGTTGTCACACCGGTTCCGTAAATTAGGGAGGCGATCGCCGGGCTAATTCCAAGAGCCGAAGTATCGGCCCCCCGAACCGCACCACGAAAGCGTGGACAATTTAGAAGTGGTCCTTTTTGGCGCGCCAGCGGACGCCGGCTGTGGTCCAAAGAACAAGTCAGAGCCGAGAGTTGATAAACAAACAAATTATATTCTCAATAATGGCGGATCGAAAACAATACACAAAAATGCACACTCCACAATAGTTGCACACAATATGTCACCAATCAAACCAATCAATCAACGTACTACACAATACAATCAGCCACACTTGAAACAACGGACACGGACAACAATACGCACTACAATGCAGTCGCATGCATTGAACATCCAAGACACTTAAGGACTAAAGCGATAGAAAACCTATTCAGTCCAAAGTCCTTGGAACAAAAGTCTGAATGATACTCTTCCGAGAATCACTCACTCAAAGTCCAGCGTTGTTGTCGTTCCGTAGCTCTCGAAGTTTCTCTTCCAGGAAACCTCGCGTCCTCAAATGGCCACTCTCCAAGCTTCAAGCTTCTTCGCCGGAAATCCGTCGGCTTCTCACACGCAGCTGTTGCCCGCGTCTTCGCTCGATAGCGGTAAACCCACGCTCTTGCCTGTAGCTCGAGCCGTCCCTACGGACCAAAAACTTCGCCGACTACACGGCGGAATCTCTACGCACTCTGGCGCTCACTTCCGTCTCCTCCTGTTCTGTCACTACGGGCAGAACCTTCGCCGACTCCACGGCGGAATCCCTACGCGCTCCGGCACTAACTTTCCGTCTTCTCCTGATTTCTCGTCTCGGCCGCTCGATTAAATACGTTCCGCGCCACCTTCCAGAACGTTCTCCTCATTTCGTCGGCGCGACGCGCAGCGAAGGCTGGGGAGAGGCACGAGACGGTTCGACTGCCCTCTCCGGAGAATGATTCACTCGGTCTGACCCCGCCCCGTTCGTTCTGGAAATTTCTAGCGCTTGCCCGGCCGCCGCTGTGGGGTGAGGAGGTTCGTCTGCGAAGCCGTACTTCTGCGGGGAGAGCGCCCGCCCGGGAGCCTTGGATGTTTGCTTTCTTTTTTTTTTCTTTTTACCTCGCGGCGTTTCTGCCGCCCGTTGTCGCAAGGATTTGGCGGCGCGCTCTTTTTTGGCGCTCGTTCTGTGACACTGCCCCCCACTTTAAGAATATTATCTCATAATATTCAAAACCACACAAACGAGCGCGAACAGTCACCACACACTCTCACTGACTGTAACGCCATCAGTCACTCATGACACTTCACATTCACAATAGATCACTTAATACAATCGTACATTGTAGTTCAATTCCACAACACATGAAATATAGCCACAGGTACATGCCTACAACACTTCATCACACATTCCAACAATACAAACGTACAAAGTTCTGTCTATACAACAATTATACAACACTATACATCACATCATCGCACAGAACACTGACTCGCTCGACATACACTTGAGACACGGGATAACAAGAACATTAACACAACATATGTCACTCAGCCCTGCCAAACACAATCTGATTCCACCTCAGCACCTATCCTGAATACTTCGAACAGCGCTTGCGCCCCTTTTTGCGGTGCTCGCTCGATCTCTTCTTGTGCTTCCACGTTCTTTTTGGGCGCCCTTTCCAACGACGATATCTGAGGCGTCGTCTCAGCCATCGTTGTCTCTTCCGACACCGTTAATGCGTCATTACATTCGACGGGTCCTGTCTGTTTATTTACCCGCTTGATCATGCCTCTACTTTTTGCCCGGCTGGCCAACTCCGTCTCCTTTACACTGTCAGTCGGTTGAGGTCGTGCCGACGTAAGTCCAGTTGCTCGGCACGTGAACTTATTCGACACGATCGACTTCTCACTCACTGTCTCTTGCGCCGCTTCCTCCCCTTGGGCTCTAGTGAGATCCGTCACGGGATGCTCCTCCACTGTATCTCGCGGCCGCTGTGTTGGCGAGGGCTCTATCTTCGGGTCTTCTCCCAAACATTATGGATCACTTGGCCCTCGCGCCCCGTCGATGTTTCCGATGACAAGGTCATACAGGGGGGTCGTCATGCATAAAGCAGTAACCTTCCCGCTGAAGTACGGGGTTTCAACCTCAATCTCTGCTTCGGGAAGCATCCGAACTGTACGGTCAATTAAGCAAACCGGTTTCGTTTTGCCTTTTAACTCCCTTTCCCGTACCAAATCTCTCCGCACGATAACAGTGGAGCTGCCGGTATCTCTTAACACCGTAATATTTTTGTCCGCAACTTTTCCAGGCAGCGTTGGCATTCCTTTCGTAACACCGGTTGGCTGTTTTGACATTACAGCACCCACAATAGGAATTTTCTCCCCATTCTTCAACTCTACGAATCCATCAGTGACGGCATTATTATCAGATTTCGGTGCTGCTTGCACAAAGGATACCTGGTGAGTTTGACTCACTCCGTTCCGGCAAACGTCTGCTTTGTGCCCAGTCTGGCCACACTTGAAACATTTTACTGCCGTAGGGCTCGTAAAGATCGTTCGACAGTTTTTCGCGCGATGACCCACTCGGTTGCACAGAAAACATCGCGGAATGCTCTCTGGTGCACGCTTCTTTTCTTCAGGAGCCAATTTCTTCGAATCCTCGGGACACTCCTTCTTTACCTTGGCCAAATTAGTGCCACCTTGCGCTTCCAAGAATTGATCAGCCAATTCAAGCATGTCTTCAAGTGAGTCAGCCTTCCTCTCTTTCAAGTACAGTGACAGGCTTGGGTGGCAACTAGTAAGAAATTGTTCTCTAATTAGCAGCTCTCTAAGCTCATCGTACTCCTGTGCTGTCCCTGAAAGTTCAATCCATCTGTCGAAGTAATGGCAAAGTCGGGCGGCATACTGCGTAGCCGTCTCACCATCAGCTGACTTTCCTGTCCGAAATCTGTCCCGGAATCCTTCCACAGTGAATCTAAATCGCTTCAACAAAGCCGCTTTCACCTTTGCGTAGTTGGCTGCATCGGTCGGCGTCAGCCTACCGTACACACTGAGCGCTTCACCACTCAAGCAAGTACTCAAAGCAGTTGCCCATTGATGTTCCGGCCAATTCTGGCTCTTCGCAATTGTCTCAAATCGGTGAAGGTACGCGTCAAGGTCGTCCTTCCTTTCATCAAACGCTACGAGCAGCTTGCTCGGGTTCAAGCGGAAGCCATGATCTTCTCGTTCGCTGCTTTCAACTCTAGCTTGGACGGGAGTTTCACTTCGCTGTTGCAAACGGAGCCGCTCGAGTTCCATCTCGTGCTGACGCTGCCGTTCCCTTTCCTCTCTTTCTTCTTTCGCCCTTTCAGCAGCCAGCTTTTCTCTCTCCAACTCCAACTTCAATTGTTGCTCTCTTTCTTCCTTCGCTCTCTCAGCTGCCAACCTCTCTCTCTCCAGCTCCAACTTCAATTGCTGCTCTCTTTCTTCCTTGGCCCTCTCTGCCGCCAACCTCTCTCTCTCCACCGCCTCTTTCTCCTTCTGGCTTACCCATTTCCGTAGTTCGGCGCCGGAAAGACCCATCTTCTCTCCAAGCGCAACTAACTTTTCGAGATCCATTGTGTCTCGCAACTCGCAAATAAAACCTTGCCGCTTGCAAAAAGTATCTGCCTAAATCAGTCTATCGGAACACTCTCCTGTACTCGTTAACGAGAACACTGAACAACACACAAAATCGTTCCGATAGCACTATCAACAACTCGAGGCTCTTTCTCACTACTTTGGACACACTGTGCACCAAAAGGTCCTGTCTCGCGGACGCCAGATTAATTGTCACACCGGTCCCGTAAATTAGGGAGGCGATCGCCGGGCTAATTCCAAGAGCCGAAGCATCGGCCCCCCGAACCGCACCACGAAAGCGTGGACAATTTAGAAGTGGTCCTTTTTGGCGCGCCAGCGGACGCCGGCTGTGGTCCAAAGAACAAGTCAGAGCCGAGAGTTGATAAACAGACAAATTATATTCTCAATAATGGCAGATCGAAAACAATACACAAAAATGCACACTCCACAATAGTTGCACACAATATGTCACCAATCAAACCAATCAATCAACGTACTACACAATACAATCAGCCACACTTGAAACAACGGACACGGACAACAATACGCACTACAATGCAGTCGCATGCATTGAACATCCCAGACACTTAAGGACTAAAGCGATAGAAAACCTATTCAGTCCAAAGTCCTTGGAACAAAAGTCTGAATGATACTCTTCCGAGAATCACTCACTCAAAGTCCAGCGTTGTTGTCGTTTCGTAGCTCTCGAAGTTTCTCTTCCAGGAAACCTCGCGTCCTCAAATGGCCACTCTCCAAGCTTCAAGCTTCTTCGCCGGAAATCCGTCGGCTTCTCACACGCAGCTGTTGCCCGCGTCTTCGCTCAATAGCGGTAAACCCACGCTCTTGCCTGTAGCTCGAGCCGTCCCTACGGACCAAAAACTTCGCCGACTACACGGCGGAATCTCTACGCACTCTGGCGCTCACTTCCGTCTCCTCCTGTTCTGTCACTACGGGCAGAACCTTCGCCGACTCCACGGCGGAATTCCTACGCGCTCCGGCGCTAACTTTCCGTCTTCTCCTGATTTCTCGTCTCGGCCGCTCGATTAAATACGTTCCGCGCCACCTTCCAGAACGTTCTCCTCATTTCGTCGGCGCGACGCGCAGCGAAGGCTGGGGAGAGGCACGAGACGGTTCGACTGCCCTCTCCGGAGAATGATTCACTCGGTCTGACCCCGCCCCGTTCGTTCTGGAAATTTCTAGCGCTTGCCCGGCCGCCGCTGTGGGGTGAGGAGGTTCGTCTGCGAAGCCGTACTTCTGCGGGGAGAGCGCGCGCCCGGGAGCCTTGGATGTTTGCTTTCTTTTTTTTTCTTTTTACCTCGCGGCGTTTCTGCCGCCCGTTGTCGCAAGGATTTGGCGGCGCGCTCTTTTTTGGCGCTCGTTCTGTGACAACAGTACATATGCTTCTCATGTATGTTTGTATTTGTTGCTTTGCGTTTGCTGTTCAATGTGCCTATGTAAACTCCTTATTGTCAAATATGTTGAAAACTGTTAATACAGTTCCGTTTCGCCTCCTCGTTATTATACGACCTGTTCTACACACTTCACTCTTCATGGCTGCTAATGGTTAGTTGTAAAGGCAGCATAGCAAATCATAGGTCTAATGCCTCCAGCGATCACCAGGTTATCATTTATTTTTAATGATCATAAATAATTGTGGAAACTTTATACCGATTTCTGCTATGCATTTCGCAGCATTTCAGATGCACATCGCACTCGCACTTTTAGTTGGCTATGCTCACAACTTGTATGTAACTGAGGCCTGCCTACCTTAACTGCTCATTTCGAAATACCAGGCAAACCTTTCGCACTTCGTATTTTACTCTGACGAAGTGCTTGGCGAGTTTTTGGATGAGTTTTGTTAAGATAAGGTTAAAAATTGAGATCTCTCTTTCGCTCTTTTTGCAGTGACTAGACACAGTAGAAAGTGTTACTGGCTTGCTTGATCAGAATTTATAATTCACTGTTTTCAACGGTAGTTGCACATAGCTAGCGCGAGCCAGTTGAATAGATTGAAATTATGGATAGGATCATTTGCCACTCCAGTAATGTGTCGTTTGACCCACTCAGCAGAGTTACCAGCAATAGTATTCTGACTCTCTAAGCTGTGGTAACACTACCTTCCAGATAAGGGCCCCAGCTTTCTTCAGAATGGGTGTGAAAGCATGTGTCTTTATAAAGTGTCAGTAATGCGATGATGGCCCCGCCACTGTGACTAGTGGCTAAAGTACTCTCGGCTGCTGACCCGTATGCCACGCGATCGAATCCCGGCTGTGGCGGCTGCATTTCTGATGGAGGTGGTAATGTTGTAGGTGAGACGTCCCCCGCTACGCCACCGATTACCAAACAAAGGGAAGACCACTCAACCCCTTGTCTGTCCGGTTCCCTTTTGGCTATGTGTCTCAATCACTTCCCACACACAGGGATTCGTGCTGGGGCCGGGAAGTAAGAGACGCTACGACCTGTTCCTGTTTACTGATTCATTTAATTTATTACTAACTGCAAACATTGTATACCCGCGTACATCAACCACTACACAAAATTATAACACATGATTTAGACACTCGCGACGTTCGACACAGGGCAGGCACATAAAGAAAGTAACTGCAACAATACAAGGGTATGCATATATAAAGACAACACACGACGACACAAATGAAGTTATCAATGAATAAAACCATGCAATGTCTCAACGCGCCGCTTCCCTGCCTGTAAAGCTCGTCTAAATAGAGTGCGTAAAGTTCGTCTCACGAATGGTCCGTGTTGTCAATCTTCATCGTCTTCGTCGTCTTCGTCGTCTCTCTCAGCGATTTCCATCTTAATCTTCTTTCATAACGTCCCGCAATCACTCGCTTCCTCGTTTCACATCTCGTAACTTTCATTCCTCGTCATACCATCCCTGCCTCAGTCATCATCTCATCGACTCTAATCGCTATCTCTTTACACCGTTATCTTCCTTTTCCATTCCGTCTCTCTACGATCTCGAGCTCATCGCATCGTATCTCCGATCGCCGTTCCGTAGTCCCTCTTCGTAGGACACGACTCCGCCCCTCCGTGGCACCTAACCAATTGCCACTGTTGACGCAACACATTTCCCTGTCAGTCGGTGTGTGTCATCTTCGACGGCCGCCCCCGCGGTCCACGCCAGTGGAAACCCCTCTCCCAAGCAAAGTCGAGCGAGTAACAATAAACAAACTCAAGCCTCAAAGAGAGAGATGGGCGAGCTGTCCCAAGACAGGTGAACCACGGGCGAACAATGGTTTCGATGCTTCCGACAAAGTGCGTCGTCTGTAATGGCCAACGTCCGGAGTTTGCAGTGTTGTGCCGAAATGTTTTCGGCCGAACCGATAGCCCCGGTTTCTGGTACTTGATGAGTCGATGTCCAGACTGAGTCACAACGTCTCCATGCAGCTCGGTGTCTCCCGCGAAATTCTCCGCAGCCGCCGCTTCTTCGTCATTCAACGCCGCGGGCGGCCATCTGCGAAGAATGCAGTAATGAGCCCTGGAGCCACGGAGGCTGACGGAAAGTCAGGCCGGACCCGGCACAGGCGCTGCAGCAGGTTCGCATTCAGCGAACTAACAAAAGGTGCTCTGCTGTTCCCCCATGCCACAAATCTGAAGGGTGCGCGCGGATTATTGCCACCGTACACTGTCACATGGTCTGTAGACAACAAGGCGCCGCCCGGTCCTCGTGCTTGCGTGGGGGGGGGGGCGAGAACAGTAGAAATAATCCTTACAGGTACTCCACTCCGGAATGCCTATTCGTTACGCCGAAGGTTTTCTTTTCCTTTTTCTTGGGGTTTAGGAGATGAACGTAAACATCTTGAAATGGCTCGGGTTCCGTCCGTGTTTGCGGGGGCGTCGCATAGGCCCGTGTGCTCAGACTTGGGTGCACGTTAAAGAACGCCAGAGGGTCAAAATTTCCGGAGCCCTCCACTATGGCGTGTTTCATAGTCATATGGTGGTTTTGGTATGTTCAACCCCACATATAAATAAATCAATCATCAGTATTTCGTGTCTAACAAAGAAAATGAGCTTCATTTATCAAATGCATTTCGTATATAAGAAAGCAAGGAGGGTCAGTTATCAAAGCGTCGCACATTTGCGTTTTTCGTTTGTTTCACCTTCCAAGCAAATGGACTATGCTAGTCCAAATTAGGGCAAGCAAAAAGGCGTGTTTCCAGATCCTGCAAGAATGACCGTCATTAAATTGCGTACCTTTCCCCACATTACTCTTTTCTCCGCACTACGGCGTCTCTCATAATCATATGGTGGTGTTGGAGCGTTAAACTCTACATATCAATCAGTAATGCAATAATGTATAGAGATTTATTACGAAATAAGTTTTCGTCAACTCAAGCGTCACTTACAATTTTCCAGCGACTCCGCAGTCGTCGAGGCTAGAAATATGCCGTCATAAATTATTTTTGTTAGTCCTTTAAAGCCCAGTGTCCTCAGAAAGTGTTTGGTAGATGAAAGCGCGAAAATGTAAACGGGCATCCGCTTCGCCTTCGGCCTCTTTGCCCGCGTAGGAGCCGCTTCTTTAAAATCGGTTTCAGATACGCTTTCACCAGCAAATTCCCGCCACCATCTCGTGAAAGAATTAATTATGCTGCGGATAACAACCAAGCTTGGTGAAGATCCTATTTAATGAACGAGCAATCAAAACAAGCTAAAATTTGCACTTGCATATTTTTTCTTTTGAAAATCGCTATTTCATTGTTGCATCCCAATACATCATCTCCTAACGTACTTTTCAACGAACGAGAAGGCGGGAACCACGTCTTGTAATAGGCATGCGCAGTGCGCCAATGAAGGAAAACTGAGAAATCACTTCACGGACTTTAAACGGTGTATGGTCTGCGCTGTAAACACCGTGCTATATCTGCGCCTCAAGTTAGGTTTTAACAAACAAAACCCATTAGATTTATTTAGTATGTCAGGGTGTTCTGCACGCGTACTGATAATTTTCAACGTCTGGGAAGCGGACGCACGCTGGCTTCTTATAAGGCTTACAGAAAACCGCATTTCAAAGCGATATCTCGCGCCTTCACCAGCGCAGACAAAATAGTAATTCAGCAAACAGTCTTCCTTGATAAATGATTGCATGACTCACATCAAGGGAGCGTGTAGAAAGACTTGCAATGCGGTCTCCACTAGTTTTGGATGGGCGTCCGCAAAAGTCTTGCGTCTGCAGGCTGCCACACATAATGCCATTTCTTCGCGCACGTTGTCCGTGTCTGCAGCGCCATGTATATTCCGACCTTAAAGCGTCACTTCGAACACGGAACCTGCGCGTACAATTCGGTGCGGTCGGTACTGAAAATGAACGCGTACGCAGGATTTTCTTTTTATGGGGTAGGAGGCGCACCTTTTAGAATTTATATTTTTCTATCTGTATAATGGCACAAATATTCGGAGGGGGGAGGGATGGGCACGGTTTGCTACACCTTAGGTAGGCCATTGCGCGTTGCACAAATACGGTATGCAAATGCGGCACGGGACTGTGGTAGCGCTCCTCCTCTCCAGCTTCCTGTGCTTGAAGCGCTTCATGGAGTGGGTTTGAGCGCAGAAGGGCGAGATACGCGAAAAGAAGGTGACTGTGCGAGCACTATTTTCTTAAAGTACCTAGCCAAGTCGAAAAGTGCAATAGCAGGTTTAAAGGCGTGACCCCTTGCACAATGAAATTTTAAAAGCCCTGTACGTTGTTTGGATGCTTTTACTGGGGTTAGCAGCGGCGAAGTCCGCGACCGAGGGAGGTCGAGAGGTATCGTAAGCCCGTATACCGTATTTGCGCGCCGCATCTCCATAACCTGCGAAAGCTTACTGGAAGGCAGTACTACCGAACCATCAGCGCACTCTGAGAGACAGTGAGGAAAGAGATGCCGTCGCCGCAGACACCGCCGCGCCGAGACAGGCGCCGACGCAGGGGGCGTCGTGGCGCCAGGACACACAACGTACACGAACGGCGCCGCATCAGAATTCCACTGACTCAGCGCCAGGACACACACCGCACACAAACGGCGCCACGGCGCCGCATCAGAACGCCAGCCGCGTGATGCTTAGCGCTTGCGGCACCGTTTTCTACGCGCTAGCTGATCGCAACGCGCTGCACGAGTGACGGTTACCTTTTGAAGAAAAGTCAAATCTTATTCTTTGATCTCTAATTCCAGTTGCTGTTTTCTTCCAGCTTGAAGCCTCTGTTAACGAGCTAACGCTATATCGAAACAAAACTTGTGTGCGTGTGTGTGGCCTCATACCGCTTGTATAGTCAACTGCCGCTAGATAACGTCAGCACCATTAGAGCACTTCCTCAGCACGGCCACTCACTGCGTGTGTCACCGCGTTTCATACTCATGTTTACTCAACTCATGACTCACTCACGTTCATACTTCTACTTACATTCGTAGTACTCACTCACAGTCACACTCACTTCTGCTCACATACGGAGTACTGACTACTCACTCACGTTCATACTAACTTCTACTCGCACTCAGAGAAGTCATGTTCACACTCACTTCTACTCACACTTGGAGTACTTACTCTGTTAACGAGCTAACGCTATATCGAAACAAAACTTGTGTGCGTGTGTGTGGCCTCATACCGCTTGTATAGTCAACTGCCGCTAGATAACGTCAGCACCATTAGAGCACTTCCTCAGCACGGCCACTCACTGCGTGTGTCACCGCGTTTCATACTCATGTTTACTCACACTCATGACTCACTCACGTTCATACTTCTACTTACATTCGTAGTACTCACTCACAGTCACACTCACTTCTGCTCACATACGGAGTACTGACTACTCACTCACGTTCATACTAACTTCTACTCGCACTCAGAGAAGTCATGTTCATACTCACTTCTACTCACACTTGGAGTACTTACTCTGTTAACGAGCTAACGCTATATCGAAACAAAACTTGTGTGCGTGTGTGTGGCCTCATACCGCTTGTATAGTCAACTGCCGCTAGATAACGTCAGCACCATTAGAGCACTTCCTCAGCACGGCCACTCACTGCGTGTGTCACCGCGTTTCATACTCATGTTTACTCACACTCATGACTCACTCACGTTCATACTTCTACTTACATTCGTAGTACTCACTCACAGTCACACTCACTTCTGCTCACATACGGAGTACTCACTACTCACTCACGTTCATACTAACTTCTACTCGCACTCAGAGAGCTCATGTTCGTACTCACTTCTACTCACACTTGGAGTACTTACTCTCCTTCATACTCACTCCTACTCACGGTACTCACTCCCGTTCATACTCACTTCTACTCAAGCTTTGAGTACTCACTCATGTTCATACTCACTCCTATTCACCCTCAGAGTACTCATGTTCATACTCATTACTAATCACACTCAGAGTACTCACTCACGTTCATACTCACTTCTACTCACACTCATGACTACTCATTCACACTCACCACGTTCAAATGAGCATGAGTGAGTGTGAGTGAGTTTACTTATGAGTTTGTATGCTGAGCTATGCCCACCGAAAAGCCACGATGTTACTTGCAGCTGCTTCAAGAAAAAAAAACACTACATAAATGCCATGTAGTGCAAGCAGTCTCCTTAGCGCATTCCGTTCGACAGGTGTGACGACGAAAACGAGCCCATTCGGTGATTTGTAAGCGCATTTGGAAGGCCGTCAAACTACGTCAAAAAAGGCCGGTATAGTGCAGCCATCGCCGCTAAAAACACACAGGAACTTTCAAACAGCTTGAAAAAATGGACAACTATGTCCATCTGTCGAAAAACATATCCTGCATTTCCAGAGGCGTAGAGGAGGCGTTGCGCCCCGCCGCGGTGGTCTAGTGGCTAAGGTACTCGGCTGCTGACCCGCAGGGCGCGGGTTCGAATCCCGGCTGCGGCGGCTGCATTTCCGATGGAGGCGGAAATGTTGTAGGCCCGTGTGCTCAGATTTGGGTGCACGTTAAAGAACCCCAGGTGGTCTAAATTTCCGGAGCCCTCCACTACGGCGTCTCTCATAATCATATAGTGGTTTTGGGACGTTAAACCCCACATATCAATCAGAGGAGGCGTGCGATGATCAAACAAACAGCGAAAGCTAGAAATTGTGCTGCCATCTGTGAGGCATTGTGAGACTCTTTATAGCAGAGGCATGGCCTTTGAGATAGCGGGCCCACGTCGTGTTTTACTCCGGCCGTCCGAATCGCCGCGCTCCCCAGCAAAATGAACTAAAGTCCCTGAAAAATAAACTAAAGCAGCGCCAACCACACCCCTTCGCCTCTACCTCCTCTCCCAGCAGCCACAGCAGCGCCTCTAGAGTGTCCACCAGGAAACTACGAATGCGAAAGCACGCGGGCGCACTGGATGTGCCAGACGCTTGGGCATCTCGGGCACTGCTGCGCCGTGCGTTTTTCATCGAGCGGCCGTGCTCGATGAGAAACGCTGCTGAAAGGGTACGCCGGTGGCGTCTGTTCGGGGAGCGCGCGCTCGCTTCACAGAAGCAATGTCTACGGCGGCCATCGTTCCGAGATTCTTCATCGCTGCCTCAGCGTGTGTGCGGCGTTGCCAGTATTTCGTATTCGGTACACTTCCTTTGCATTTCATTCGTCGCTGAACAGTTCTTTGTATCGTTAGTGTGGTGACATTACTCGTTCGTTCGTTGGTAGATTCGAAGGAATAGAAAGCTAGCTACCCCTCGCAAAACAGGCAATGGATCGTTCTACGTTTTCAAAGCAAGTGTTTTGTGCGAAGAAGCCAACCTTTCTACTGTAGAAAAACTACGAAAGCAACTATGACTTTGGCACGCTCTTCTTGGACCTTCGGTACCGAAAGCTTTAAAAGGTTGCCGCAGCAATATTTAATACAGCGCCGTGCGCAGCCGAAGGAAAGACTCAGATATACGTTGTCGGCGCGGGGCCGACCAGTTCGAGTTCACCGTCAATTGCATGAAGCGACTGCGTGGGCTAGTTAGGCCATGTGATACTACTGGCAAGTGCTGACTAAATCAGGTCACATGGTCATGCTGATTCTTCCTTCGGTCTGTGAGGTTATATTCTGCTCGCATCAATCGATGTACAGTAATTTAAACAACTACTGCACATCGTGCGCGTATATTGACAGACGTGGCTTGTTACAGTCCACATAGAAGGTATATTGATATGTAAACTAGTGTAAAACTGGGTGAGTGCGCTCATATTGGAAAAAAAAGATAGCGCAGCTGAGGAGGCATTAGAGCCCATAGAAGTATTACGTAAGACAGGCGGTAAGCAAACGAAATACTATCTGAAGAATACAAAAAAAGGTAGTGTTCGCGCATGCATAGTGCTTTTTAGCATCTCTCTCTAGCAGCTGAATGCGCAACCCAACAAATAAAACATATATGAAGACTAAATTTTGTCCTTTTTCTCTGCACTTCTCTTCTATCTGCCAACGTGTTTGAGAGTTTAACCTCCTCGACAGTACCTAAAAATCTGCATACAAGGGGTGCATGCAGCCCGACCATACTAACATTTGCGATTGCTGTAAAACATATTCCAATTGGAGACTTGCAGTTGTTAGTCAAGCACGTGTCCAATGAAATTTTCTACCTATGTTCTCGTCCATGCCTTTACTCTTTTAATTGGTGTGTTAAACTACAATCAATAAAAATGAGTAAGCAGCTTGCTCCATGAAGAATAATGCTTCTCAAGCTACTTGGTTATTATTATAAGGTACGAACAGCTCGCATTTCACAAGGACAGAGGTTGGGGTAGTGCGATAATGCGCATAATGTTTCTCCTCTGTGTTCTGGTGAGGTCCATACCGTTTGTGTCCAGTGTTACATGAAGTTCCTTCTTTGCACATATGATTGTCCCCATTGTATAAGCAGAATACGTCTCTCTTAGATTAATGTTTTACACTTACATACCGGCTCTAGGCCACTCAACATCCATCACACCTCTGTCTTCCCTGGCATGAATACATAAGAATGACTGCGTCTGGGAAGGCAGCATTGAGTACACACGTATACTTGGGATGTTCATGGCATGACATGTTTATGCATATGCCATCATAATAGCATGCAATATGTCGAGCGAATAAAAGGTCCTGGTATTCATTAGGAAACCCCATTCCATAATGTCACTTTATTGATAAACACCAAAGTTCAAGTACAGTTGATTCTATGCAAAAACTGAATGAAGGGCACAAAACATGACATTTATTCAACATTTCATGAAAATGCAGGACTGCCTCAATCATACATGATAATTATGCAGTGTACACAATAAATGACATGAAATATGTGTTAACGGTGACTTGTTGCTATACGTGCACATCACAATGACAAGAGTAAAGAAAAGCGATGACATTCGTGATGCACTCACAACTAGCGACAAGTGGACGCAATTTGTGCCAAACACCTTTATCAAGATTAACACTCCACATGTGGAATTTAGCGAATGAAATGAAGTACACATATGAACTTTTGAAAGCACAGGAATAGGTAGTAGACATGGAAAGCCCTTACTGGGGATATGCAAAGCATATTATGCAGATTTGTAGGCATGAAACAGGACATACACGTAAAAGACATAATAAAACAGATTTATTAGGCACAGCAAAACCACGGACCTAATTATAGACTAGTGAGGGTAACAACAGCTCTATCTGAAGAGAAGAAGAGTGAAATTAGCCACTAAAATAAAGGCCAACCCAGATGTAGTTGCAATAAAAACACACGAGCTTATAATTGTCCTCAACAACAAGTGCAAAGCTGTAAAATCATAGGGCAACAATAGCTTCAGCCTCAAGACAACAAGAGGAAAATCAGCCACAGGCCAACCTAGCAGAATTCAAAATAAAAATACACGAGCTTAAAATTGCGTTTGGCAAGAAATGCAAAGCAAAGAGAGGAAAAAAACGAGAAAACAGACACAGAGGCAATGAACAAAACCATTACTACACTGACATCTGAAGCAGAAATTTAAGGCGGTAAACCACCACGGCAAAAAGTAAGCGAAATTTCCCGAGTGACGAGAAACATAATGAAAAACAGGGACACTTGACACAGAATATTAAAAATAAGCTTAGCTTAGTTAACAAAGCTTCTCATCAAGAACTCTAGTCACAAAGAATTACAACGTAAATGAGATCGAGACACCACCCAAGCTACTTAAAGGGAACTGCTTATAAAGGACCAAAATGTACACACTGAAACAAACAGGGTCAACGTGTTAGAAATTTCAATGACATTATGACGGCAACTGAAAACATCTGCTCTGAACTGTACGGATCAAAGATAAGTAAAACTGTTGAAATGAAATCACAATAGGACAAAACACTGCAGTTCCTCATGTACGGTACTTGGGGATTAAAACGCAACATTAATTTTTTGGGGATAACTGGTATGCACACCTGCTCGAAATAATTACGTCATGTCGTGATAAATATAGTCTCTAAGAATAATTTTGGCTCTGATATACACGTTCTAGTCGAAATTACGCCAATATGACCCGAACTTAACGCAGAGTCATCAAAAGTATGTGCGTTACTGAGACCATAATTTCTGCATTTCAATCCGTGAGTACTGTACCTACAGACTAGGTTAAGAAACCATACCACATATGCATCATGAAAAAACGGAAGGAAAACACGAAAGAATTGAGGCATACACACTATTTTACATTGGTTGTAGCACCCTGCTTTCCAATGCTACGACTACCAGTTTTTGCATCTTTAGCTTCATCAGCTGCCAAACGCATATTCTCTTTCCGCGGAAGAATGTTAATTCTGGTTTTAAAAAATGCTCTCAGCAACCTCTCCTGAATGTTGTGGCAAGGTGGAAAACAATTGACAGCTTGCACACTGTCATTAGTGGTGGCCACAAGTTGACCAATCGTAACTTCATTGCACAGAAGCTTGTTGCTATGCATTCTAAACATGTTCTCAGCTGTTTCGAGCAAATGAAGTACTGCTGGCCCTGGTGATACGAGCTTGCTGTCATCAGTGTAGAATTTTAACTTTGTGAGCACACTAGCTTCGTTCGACACTGTGGCAGTTTCGCACTGCTCACAAATCCCTGTGTGCTTTGCAACACTCTTTACCACAAACCCAGCAAGGTAAATAAAAGACTCATGCTCCATCATGCTTATGTCGAGAAGATCACTGGGATATTCAACAGTTTCTGTATCATTGCTGTTAGGAGCTCTTGCGTGGCAATTTTCGATGCCAACTAGGGAAGGAGCATCGTCGATAGCATAGCTCCACTTCTACTGGGCCGAAAGAACTGTGCCAAAGTAGCAGCTCCAATAGCACTACGAAATTGAAGGGCTTTTGGTACTGCATTCTTCGCCCTCAGAGTGGAGAACAAATTCTCAAGAGCATCTTGGGCAATCGGCTGAGCAAAACAAAAAAGGAGCCCTTCTCATTAAGATATTAATGCTGCAGTTCCAATGCAACTTTACACACCAAAATTATGCCCGTCTGCACAGGCTTCCACACGTGTTTCGATGGAGAGCCTATCTTCAGATCTGTGAAAAGAGCTACCATATCCTTTAAAAAATTCAGTGAGTCCTCATATTTCTGATCATTTAACTTTCTGATGCCAAGCTTCGTTGTACGTGATGCCAGTACTTTGAACCACCTATAAATGGTTTCTATGAACCATGCTGTTGTCAACGCTTCTTGGGGCAAACCTCCCCTTTGGACCAGGAAACGTAGTGCAGCTGCAGTATTGTGATTTAGTGATTTAGCAACAAAAATGCAGGCCCCACTTTCATTTCATCATAGTGTCCTGGGTCCAAGAAGGATTGTTTCAAGTGCGGTGCTATGTTTAATTGCAGTTCAGAGTCTATTTCTATTAGCTCCTGAATCGGCACAAGGTTAACCTCATTCGAAGGCAGCTTGTGCTTTCCTACCACATTTTTGAAAAGGAAAATCGATTGACCACGTGTGAGGTGGTTCCTCAAGTTCTTTAGCAAATGTGCGGTGTCTGCCATAAAATAAAGCTTGTGATTTCGGTCAACAGGATGACAACCAGAAACTCTTGACACAGAATGCTTTTTCACAACTATGCCAAATTCTCTCCAGAGTGCCATATTCCCACCACCCATGTCGCTAACGACTGCATCTATACGAACCCCGATTGTTTCACATTCCTGAATAATTTCACTCAACTGTTCTTGAACTGCAGCACTGCTGAACGAGTTTCCAGTAAGATGATAAGCAACTGTCTGCTTCCATGTTTGTGTAACTCCACCCAGCATGAAAACAAGTCCATGTGTTGCCACTGCAGCATGTGGCAGAGAACCGTCGGCCAAAGGTAAAGTTGGCCTTCCAATAACAGTGCCAGTCGTTTGGTCAAACGCAAGCCCTGAGCTCAACTGATTTTCATCGAGCATCAGAACTGCATGCCTCTCATGCTCCTTCATGATGGTTATCTGAAATATGCAACATGCATTAGGCAACAAAGGCATTAATAAAGACATTTAAAATACAATGCTTTTCAAGAATAAACAGGCAGTGCACAGTGCAAGCTGTATTTCGATGTTTGCATGCAAAAAGATTATCACCTATTGAAATTTATGTGGAATTGTGCCTAGTTAGAGGACCTGAAATCATAAGTGAAGGAAAGGTGAAAATATGTTGTGGAAACTTTATGAATGGCCGCTAAAACGTGCACGACAAAGAGCGCAGTGACAAGCACTAACACTGGCACTAGCAACACATGAAAGCCTAATAAATATTAGGGTTTATGTGCGAAAACCATGCTACGATCATGAGACATGCCATAGTGGAAGGCTCTGGAAAAGGTTTCACTTTTTGCTCAAGGTGTACTGCTGAAAGAGATGCCCACAAGAATAAGTGTAACAAATATATTCAGCTACACCATCCTTTCACCTTTAAAACAAGGGACTTCAGAACCTCATGTAGAATTCCTGGTAAGAACTTGTAGTTTTCAACACGACGTTGTAAAGTTCTTTCACTAGGAAGGGGTACAGGAAGCTCCCTGACCACATTGTAGCCTCTGGATCCACATGCCAAACGGAGCTTGAGGCCTTTCTGTATAGCCTCTGTAGACCATTGCTTCCCTCGCATACTGGAAGTCCACATGCCTTGCAGTTTATCTCGTGACAGCTACTTCTTGATGTTTCGCGTGAGTTCATGGTTTCTACGGTTTGCTCTGCTTTTCTGTTGTTGCAGTGTAGCAACTTTCCGCTTCATGTTGTTCAAGCACTCTTCCAATGTAGCTATTCTTTTGTGAAGGGCAGCTACTACTGCTTGATCAGCATCCCAACTACTTGAACTGGAGCCTGCAAAGCACAGATTTAGCAGGAAGTGACAAGAGTTTGAAAATTTCACTATTTAACCCAGACAGAGGGAGAACCATAAGAATATAAAGAAACAAAAAAATCAGTGCCACTCCATATTATTCAGCAGAAAAGTGTAAGCGTAACTTTTTGAGAACACAACAGTGGTTTTAACAAACAGCATAAGCTGACACTGTTGCTCAATGAAGAGGGACAAATGGAGCTGCGCAGAACCCGCAATGCATGCAGCTGAACTATTTTTTTGGTGGGGGCGTGTCCTTGATCCAAAATAGGGGCAGGACAGTCAAGTGTGGTCACGTCTCCCTTTGTACTCTGCGTGTAAAGGCAGAAAGACATTTTGGGAGCAGCAGGTGTCCGGTGTACCACGTCCTAGCTACGCCAATAGTTAGTAATGAGTAAAGACATGAATACATGGCACGTACTCTCCGATATGACGTAGGGTTATCAATGGCGGTGCCTATTTCAAACAAAGTGGGGAGAGTGCCATGGTTCCACTGTTGTAGCTTTTTTTGACAGAGTTGCTACAAGACGGCAGCTGATTGCGTGTCACAAGTGATAGTGTGATGATGTTGCGCAGTGTGTAGCAGTGTGCTATGCATTACTGTACACAAAACACAGCTTACATGTTCCTCCAATAAACTTACGTTGTGTGCGACTACTCTCGCTCTACAAGAATGAGCATACCAGCAAAAGAAACAAAACAGGGCACCGGTACTTTGAGCGCATCCGCACTATTAAATGCACCAATATATCAATCTGTTACGAGCGTGCACGTAATTTCCTGTAGGTGGCGATGTGTCACACTCAAGTGTATATTGCATAGTGTGTGAGAACAGTAGCACTGAACACTTACCGGTGACATCAGCTGTGCCCTCAGCAGACAGAAATCCTCCACAGGCAGCACAAAAGTTCTGCTGAGCTGTAAATGACGGATAATCTTATTAGTAGTACTGAAGACCGGTACAGTCACCAAAGCTTTAAATTAGCACAGTTGCAGCACAGGCAATGAGGGATGGCCAGTGACTAAAATTAAAAAATGTATATGATACTGAACAGAAATTTCACTCACACTCAACAGGCACCGCCAAAGCTTGAAATGGCTGGCAGCTCGATTCATGGGTGGTTTCCACACCTGCGCACATATGATAGTTGGAACCAACAAAACCATCTGGCAGACACATGCCTATACAAATCATGAAAAGTAGCACTCACCTGCTGAACAAGCTGTTGAACAAGCTGGCAGTGTGTCACATTCGGAACTTGAAGGTGCATCTGCAACATGAGATCAACAATAAATTATGTGAAATTTCAAAGCAACATGTCACTGCCATTAACTTCTGAAAAATCCGATGGTGCCGAATCAGTGGCAGTGTGACCTAAAAAAGACAAATTGAAGAAGACCATCATCTCTGTTACATCGCAATTTGGCAAACAAGCATCAACACTACTTGAAGCATTTACAATACGCACAGGTGCATTACAATTTTTCAGTAATAAGAATGCATGCCAAAACCCAAGCGACAATGCTTTCAATGCTTGCAATGTGCTGAACACCATACTGCGGAGCAAAATGTTGTGGATCTGCAGCACACCCCTACAGACATGATTTTAAAATATATAAACCAATGGATACAAGTTACAAGCCGTTACAATGCTTCGACTACACGCAGCATGTGTGTTAGCCACGTTACCTTGTGAAGAACCTAACCCTGCTTGAGTGGCATCACTGTTGGCTCCATAGCCTGCAAATTATAAAACATCAATGAAGGCATAAAGCACGTTTGTAATTACTGTAAGTAATAAATGCAGTGAGAACTCACCATCAACAGCAGCTGGTGTCAGAAGCACATTCGTTGCTGATGGGCAGTGTGTCTCTTTGGCTTCTGCATAATCCAAACATGTATTAATGATAACGAAGAGGGAAAAGGCGTGAGATGAGCTTAACCGTCAACTTACCATCAACAAGACCAGCTGCTGTTAGTAGTACATTAAGGCCACAAGATGAGTGGGCTGGATCATTGCATTCTGGAGAATAAAAAAAAATGCATCAATTATACCAAAGAAGAGCCATTAGCTATACACAAACAGTGCACAACACCTATATGCAAGACGACATGTTTCAGGAAGTGAAACGCTGAGAAATAATTATGGGTGATGCAGAAAACAATGAAGACGGACTAAACATTCTCCAGTTTTTTAACGCGATTGGCTTACCTGACGTTTGCAAATGCTCTTGACTGAAGATCGTAGGCGCCACGTCTCTCTTCAACTTTTTAGTACCAAACTTGCGCAGCAGTATCGGCTCGAATCGGTCCGACGTGAAGTGGTCCTAGGTAAGGAAATATTCGCGGCTACTGTTACACAATGAAACAGCACACTCTAAAGAAACTAAAATAACCTTTAGTGTCAACACGTACACGACTACGCACTGTTTGCCACATTCTCTTTCCACCAGACTAGCACACGGTGCGTACAGTATGTAGAAATACGCACCATTTAGCCTTGCGTGTCCTTATTTCAACCACGGAGGTTCTGAATACTGAGCGCGCTGGAGCACATGCTTAAACGAAATGATGCGACATTCAGGTCGCTGCCCACGCCTTTATACATAAAGTCCTTACACCCATACACACATACACGCGGGAGTCATTTAACTATACGTCGGCCAATAAACAAAGTTTAGTTTAGCACTTGAATGTATTCATTACATTTACTTTGTAACATAGTTGACGATTATTTCTGGATCAAACGAGTAATATTATAATAATAATATCTGGCGTTTAACGTTCCAAAACCACAATTTGATTATGATGGACGCCCTTTTGGAGGGCTACGGAAATTTCGACTACCTGGTATTCAATAACGTGCATATAATGCTAAGTACACAGGCCCCAACATTTCCGCCTCAATCGAAAATGCAGCCGCTGCGGTCGGCATAGATCAAGCCAGAGACGCAACGTTTACACGGCACTAAACGCGGCACGCGTTTCAACTGGCATGCACGTTTGCCATCGACTCGGTTACTCTCTTTGTGTGATGCTCGAGCTTGACAGTACCGCAACACTGTAAACACGAATACAAGCGAAACGATAGAGTTTAGCTCGCCGGTACTCACCTCGCAAAGCCGCGACGATACAGGGTCCAAGTCAGTCCTTCCGATACGCTGGAGCCACACTTCTTGCCGAGCGGCATTGTCTTTTTCTCGCGGAAGCGAAAATAGCTTCTTTCCTCTACTGTACCTGCTTTTGCAACCACTGGCACAGCTGGTCGGCATCCCGAAACGTGCAGGATTACTGTGCACACACTCACGCGCGGTCGAACTCCGGCTACACAACAATACCAAGCGCGCACACCTAGCCACAAACAAACACCGCGAAAGTGGACAAACAAAATGGCGTTTGCGATACCTTCACAAAGGCTAGTGCGTCATGCTGCAGATTCTTAGCACCGCCGAGTTTATTACACGGACAGCAGTGGCGCTGCCATCGAGAGCGTCACCGCTGAGCACGTCTGCATGCAAATGGTGGGCTATCGCGTTGAGTATTGCGTGCTTGCGGTGATGTCTTTTGCCACTGCATGCCACTTGCTTATATACACGTCACATCGTCGTATTTAACGTTACTTCTTATATTTTTTTCTTTCTCAATCACTCTTTTGGTGCATCGCCTAAAACCGCAGCGCCCAGATGCGCTTTAACGGAAACATGAGCACAAGCTCCTCTTTGCGGCCAGGAGCCATACAGCCCCTCAACTAGCGTCGTTTACTATCTGCAATGCACGCGAGGGGAGAGAAGTCTGCACATTGACACGAATGGCGCTACTTTAGTTTATTTTTCAGGGACCTTAAAATGAACGAGTATTGCCTCACGCGCCTGGCTACCACGAGAGGGCGCGGATCCTGGCAGCAGCACCGTAGACCTCCATAGACTAGCACGGTGGCTGGACGTTTTTTGAGCGCTCCCCATCGACTGCGCAGGTAAGTGGTTTTGCATGTTTCGAGCTTGTCCTTATAAATAATAAGGCAACAGTTGAATGATTGATTTGTGGGGTTTAACGTCCCAAAACCACCATATAATTATGAGAGACGCCGTAGTTGAGGGCTCGGAAAATTTCGACCACCTGGGGTAATTTAACTTGCACCCAAATCTGAGCACACGGGCCTACAACATTTCCGCTTCCATCTGAAATGCAGCCGCCGCAGCCGGGATTTGATCCCGCGACCTTCGGATCAGCAGACGAGTACCTTAGCCACTACACCACCATGGCGGGGCAATAAGGCGACAGTTAAAATCTTCGTAGCACTTATGACATTCTACGGCTTTTTCGAGGGTCAGCCACCAGGTGTTTACTACTTTGTGGGTGTGTGTATGTTTTGTTTCTTTGTGTGCTTTTTCTCTTGCCCCCCCCCCTTTTCCGCTGGGGGAGGTGCGCGTACATTGAACACGCAAATTTTCATAGTAGAGCTTAGACTTTCTCGTTTTCGTAGGGCAGGGATGGTGTTTTGTAATTATTGAGTGAGAAAATTCATAAGAACAATTGGTGTCAGAAAGACATGGTTAAATAGGCTGTAAAGTGTTCATGATGCAGGGTGGGCTTGAAAATGAACCTAAGTGCACAAGCGAATGGAGAGAAGGCTGACGCCAAGTGTAGGCAATGTGAGGTCGAGAAAAGAAATGGCGAAAATGATGGTTGCCCAGAGGGAACTGCTGATGAAAATCACTGAGCTGGAGACTGCGTTGGCGACATAGCAAAAGAAAAGGAGTGCTATGGGAGAAAGGCTGAAGTCTGTCGAGGAAGCACTAGTGAAGGTGAACAAAGGAGCGGGCGACGGAGAGAACAGTACGGCACTGGCAACCAGAACTGCGGAGAAGAAAGAGCAAGCAAGTTTGAAAAAGCAAGTTTGTGTGGACGTACACAAATCTAACTCGATTCTTTGGGTTAGAGGTTGCTAAGGTACGAGTCAAATCAACCGGGAAAAGCAGAGACAAACCCAAGAGCTGGTGGGATGAGGAAGGTAAAGGAGCCATAGTAAGAGGTGAGGAAGCCTCCAAAGAACACAGGTATGCTAAACAGAGAGGTGAACCGGAAGATGATGTCATAAAAAAGTGAAATAACTTTTTTGAGCTGCAGAAGGGAAGCGTCCGATTTGATTAGTGAAAAGATTAGAAGAAAGGGGGCCCAATGGATGGCGGAAGTAGACAAAAAGAATAGAAAGGCAGCTGCAATGTTTTGGAACCATCTCAATTCTTTGAGTAATAAGACAAAAATGAAACAGGGGTTTATAACTACAGTTCAAGGGGTCAGCGAAGAAGGGGTTGAAGCAATGGAATATATAAAAACAATGATGACAGAAAATTTTAAACACCAAAAAGCACTGCATGCACCGTACCAGATGAGGATGGACCAGTTAGCTCAGTGGCTCCACTGGGACAACGAGAGTGGGAAAGGGCAGGAAAAGAGTTCCTAATAGCAAGGGCACAGGCCTTGACGGCATCTCAATCATGCTAATAAAGAAACTAGGACCAAACTTTAAGCAAATATTAAGGGAGGCAGCGAGCAAAGCAATAATGATTGGTGAAGCTCCCAATGTATGGAAACTAGGCAGGATGAGCATGATCTATAAAGAAAAGGGGCACAAAGCCGATATAAACAACTACCGTCCTATAACAGTGCACATAACTAGTTTACAGGCTGGTGATGCAGAAAGTAAACGAAAGACTACTGATATGGGTGGAGAATTAGAGGGTGCTGGGAGAACTACACAATGGGTTCAGTAAACGAGGGAGGTTGGAGGACAATCTGTTTTCATTGACGCAGCCTATTGAAATAGCCGAAAAAGAACACAGATCCTTGGGGCTGGCATTTCTAGATATCAAGGAAGCTTACGATAGTGTGGTTTAAGAAGACTTGTGAGGAATACTGGACACACTAGATGTGGGAGATGATATACCTAATCTTCTAAACGATAAATATAAATGTAACAAGGTAATCATAAAATGAGAAGAACAGGTAATTGAACCTATATAGATACAACGTGGGCTTCGACAGGGATGTCCCTTATCACCTTTGTTACTTATGCTGTATCTACAGGGACTGGAAGTCAAATTAGAGGGGAGTCGACTCGGATTCAGCCTTTCTTTTGCCAAGCAAGGAAAACACTTCAAACAGTCATTACCGGTCATTATGTTTGCAGATGATATAGTATTAATAGCCGACAACAAGGAAGATTTGTAGGTATTGGTAGACATCTGTCGTAATGAGACAGATTGGTTAAATTTGAAGTTGAGTAGAGAAAAATCGGCAATCATAATTTTTAATGATAACAAAAGCAGTGAGCATAAGATTATAGAAGTCACGCTAGAAATAATGGATAAATACAAATACTTGGGCATATGGATAAATAATGGGGCTGAGTATCTTAGGGAGCCCGAAAGATACGTAATGTGTAAGGGCACCAGGAATGCAGCTGTAATAAAAAATAGGACACTGCAGAACTACAATATGTATGACGTTGTGAGGGGGATTTAGAAAGGTGTGATGGTCTCGGGTTTGACGTTCGGCAATACGGTCTTGTGCATGAAATCAGCAGTTTAAGCAAGATTGGAAATTAACAACGTGGCATAGGTAGGCTTGCTTCGGGAGCAATATCCCAAATGAGGGGGTACAGAGAGACATGGGATGGACATCTTTTGATTGCAGGGGGGCTAGCAGCAAGATAGACTTGGAGAATTGATTTAGAAAAATCGGAGAGGAGCGTTGGGCTAGGAAAGTCTTCAGTTACTTGTACATTAAGAATGTCTATACTAAATGGAGGAAACGAACTCGAAAATGCTCACGCAAGTATTTAGACAACAGCAGAATACCAAGCCAAAAGGAAACATTGGTTAAAAAGAAGGCGAAGGAAACAGAGAGGGACATTTGGAAGATGGGAATGCTTACGAAATCATCACTGGAGACCTACCGAACTTTTAAGCAGAAAATTGCAAGAGAGAGATCTACGATAATTCTCGGGGTAGTTTTCTTCTCTTCTAGGCTAGAACGAGAATATTGCGGACCAAGACGCACCGAGCAATATATGAAGGCACAGACACGATATGTAGTGCGTGTGGAGAGGAGGATGAAACGGCTGAACATTTTATAATGTTCTCTGAAGGGCTCCACCTGTCAGTCGAAGGTAATGGCACCGAATTTTTCAAAGCATTGGGGTTAAGGGACAGTGAAGGCAAAATAGACTTTAAACGGGTAGAAATAACCTGGAAGAGGCTAACTGATTGGTGGCTACAATCGAGGCACGAGTGAAATTAAATCCTTAGACACACAGTTATAGTACTTAACTTTATGACTAGGGGGCGTGAGCCACCCCCCGATCTAAAGGGCACAGCCGGATACATCCATCAATCCACCCATCCTCGGAGGAGCTCTCGCATGTGAGGAGGTAGTGTAGGAGCAGGTAAGTGTAGTGCTTCACCCCTTCTCTCTACGGTCACTCTTTCTCCTTCCTATCTGTGCCCCGATCTCTCATCCGCTCAGTCTTATGTATATATAAATTAGGTGAAGCGCGTGCCTTACTCTCAACCTTTCACTGGCTGATGAATGTATAAATCTAGGGTTACAGTACAAAGACTCATTTCATCTTTTTTTAAGCCATTAAAATTACTACGCGGTGTAGTCTCGGGGTGAGAAATGCATTCCCGTTTCCTCACGAATGATTTCGGGGAAATAGGGCAATTTTTACGTCCATGTTCTTGCGCAGAGGAGAGATCGACGTCTTTCTCAAACCTGGGACTTTCCCAAATAACCTCGTCCAGGTTCTGGAGGTAGGGCGGGGAGGCCACCGCAGGCAGTCTATTTCTCCCCGCTTTCGACTGACTTAAACAATCATATCTGCGTGGTCAGTATCGCTTGATGTGACCAAAGAGCGGTGGACAGGCAGCCATCCTAGTGCCGAGGAAATAGAACTCTTGCTGATAAAATCACGTGAATAATTTCATAGTTACAAGATTTCATCACGCGAGGCGCCGAGAAGCGTTTTGTATAGAAGACATGATAGGCCGAAACGAAGGCCAGAGCGAGAGCTCCAGCGCACACTCAATGCGGTACTTTTATAGCCCCGGTCCGTGTATGCGCTTTTGTGAGATGGTGACTGCGTGTCCCAGTGATGCCGATTCGCACTCCATGCAGCGCACACAGACACCTTTTGCGTTCCTGCAGAACGTGGACCGCGTTAGGAGAGCTCGTCGATGAGTGTCCTGCAGGCTGCATTCTTGCATTACCAGTAATAAGAGCCCATCCACCGCCTGAAGAGCTCACGTAAGGGCTGCAGTGTCTGTGCTCCCTAAGGTGGGCGTTGTACGTGTCCTTTGGCGTCACACTCACAGTCCAATACAACCCAAAGACGCACACCGAACAGCAGGTGTCACGGCAGACAGACTCTGGCTACCCTGGCGTCACAATCAGTGCACAACACACGTTTCGTCACAGCAGGTGGCGTCCATAGCTGCAGAGTCCCGGTCACCGTTGCCTGGTCGTCCCTTGGTCGAACGTGTCACACTGAGCTGAAGGAAAGCCGCCGTGCAGAGGCTGGCTCGTCCTGAGCCATCAGCCATATCTTGGCTTCTCCTTTGTCTGGCTTTTGCGGGGAAGGGCACACTAACAGAACGCCTACGCTGAGAACACTCAATCCTCCCAACATTCGCCAGGTGCAAGTTGCGCCAAAGCTCCATTCACAATTTATTGCAGACCAGAAGTCTACACTATGGTGGTGACCAGCCGAACTCGTACACCCGCACGCGCACAAAACAAATCGCTTGTCGCATGCAAAGAAAAGTGAAGTACTGTTCCGCGTTTGCCCCACTAGTCAGATACGTTGCCCCTTGGCTTAGGGCGTCAGCATTCCCGTTGATTCGGTTTTAGCTTGATGACCTGGGCCCGCGTTCTCCCAAGCTTTTTTTTAACATAGGTAAAGTTGGACTTGTTCGAGAACGGGTCATGGTATGCAGCTTCTGCAGGTTCTGACACGTTTCGGCAAACAAAAGGTCACTATACAGTAATAGGCTGTGTGATCGATAATAATATTTTCAAGCAGTTGTGAAATTCATGTCGTGTTTGTTGGCAAAGTAGAGAATTCGCACCACGAGGCGCCCTGATGAGCCATTTCAGCCAATTATAAGTGTTATTTGTAATTTGTTGCAGCTGTTATGCGCCATTTGACGTCATCCGCATGGGGTGCTAGCGAAGTGGTCATGTCTGTGTCCGCCTAACTATGTACCTGATTTCAAGCCGTGCAAGATTTCTTCTGCTAAAAATTAGGAAGTGCACTTTACGGTCATTTTGTGTAGTTCGCGCATACAATTAGGGATTTCTCACTTAAGTTAATACCTGATTTCAACCACTGTCATTTATCTTTGGTTCGCTGTTGGTACCACTGCCACTACTTATAAGTTTGTTCTTAGGGAACTGGTACCTGCATTTCTGTATTTCGCTTTACTGCTCAGTTTTATGATAGCGTTATATCAAATCAGAATGAATTATGGGGGCAGTGCTTGCGCAACAAGATTTCATGTTCATTGTCGCTTTAGCGAGTTTAGTTTGTGGGAACAATACAGCTATGATTGAATATTTGAGATAAACCTCTGTGGTTAGTGAGTTTATCCAGCGGACATTCCGAAGGCGAAACAAAAGGTCGCATGGGCGGACTAGAAGAGCGGTGCACGCGCAATCTATTACGGCCTGTGCTTCGTGTCTAGTTGCCACCTTTCACCGCCGCAAGTTAATAGCCCTGTGACCCAACCCTCGCTAAACCTTGTTAAAACCTAGAAGGTTACGCCCAGAGAGCTTAATGTGGCAACCCTTTCTGGGTAGATAGAGCTCAGAGTGCATTCCTCTGATACTAGTTTTTTTATTAGGCATTGAATTCAAGGCAAACTTTATTGGAGGTTAAGTCATCGATACTTGTGTCTGTATGTTTTTTCATAAAAACTGTCTTTTTATTTATGAATAGCATGCGTTGGATTCCTATTTTCAAAAGAGTGCGCGCTTGCCACTCTTCTAATCTGGCTGTTGAGGTCACAATTACTACTACATCAATCACGGACGCACGACCCGTGGCTCGCAGAGCTTCGCCTCTGAAATCACAGCATATCAATGGAGTGAATGATGATGAGTGGGGATAAGTGTCCATCCGTCCGTCCGTGTGTCCGTCTGTCTGCCCATCGTGCTTCTGTGCGTCTCTGCGTCCAGACGCACGGATGGCCAGAAGCACGATGGGCAGACGAACGGACACATGGACGGACGCGTGGAAACACAGAGAGACCGACGCACGCATGAACAGAAGCATGGACAGATGGACGCACGGACGGACAGACGAACGAATGAACTCACGGACAGATGCACGGAAGCACGGAATGACAGATAGATAGACGGACAGACGGAAGGCTGGACGGAGAAACAGATGAACGCTTCGCCCCAATCATCATCATTCACTCCATAGTATGTCGTGAAAACCACTGACGCTATCTACGTATATTATTCGCAAGGATGGATGGATGGATGAATTTATATGGCTCTACCCTTCAGATCGGGCGGTGGCTAACGCCACCAAGCCACAATACTTAGTGAACCAAATAGTAGATTTATATTTTTCCCTTTATATAGGAAAGTTGAGGACTGGTACTTTGCTGTGAAAAGTTTAATTTTCACTCGTGCCTTGACCTTAGCCACCAATCAAATAACCTTCTTCTAGTTGAATCTACCCCCTGAAAGTCTATTTTGCCCTCCCTGTCCCTAAACCCCAGTGCTTTGAAAACCTCTGTGCCATCATCCTGAACTACAGGGTGAAGCCCTTTACAGAACATTATCAAGTGTTCGGCAGTTTTCTCCTCCTCTCCACACGCACTGCATACCATGTTTACCCCTTCGTATATGGCCCGATATATCTTGGCTCGTAATACTCCCGTCCTCGCCTAAAGCTGTCGAGACCTACCCCGGGTATTATCATAGATCCTTTTCTTGGCAATTTCCTGCTTAAAAGTTCGATAGATCTCTTGTGCGGACTTCTTAATCATACCAATTCTCCACATATTGGTCTCAGCTTCCTTCACCTTCTTCTTAAATGATAATTCTTTTTGGTTTGGCCCCCTGCTGTTTTATAAGTATGTACCCGTCAGTTTTCTGGTTCGCTTCCTTCATTTTCTATCAACATTCTTCATGTAGAAGTAGCTGAAACCTTCCTAGCCCAATGCTCCTCCCGCATTTCTCTCAATCGCTTCTCAAATTTTATCTTGCTGCTGGCTTCCCTGCCCTCAAATGATGTCCATCCCATATCCCCTTGTACTCCCTGATTTGGTGTATTCCCATGAGCTCCTAAGGCAAGCCTACGTCTTCTACGTTGCTTAATTTCCAATCTTGCTTGAACTTCTCATCTCATGCACAAGACCGCATTGCCGAAAGTCAGACCAAAAACCCTGACTCATTTCCATGTACCTCTCACAGCGTCACACCTATTGTAACTCCACCGTGCCCAATTTTTCATCACTGCTGCATTGCTGTTACCTTTAGTGGTGACGCATATTTCATGTTCCCTTAGGTACTCAGTCCCATTACTTATTCATACGCCCAAATATTTGTATTTATCTGTTATCTCTAGCGTGACCTCCTGTATTCTAAGCTAACCACCTTCGTTGTCATTTAAAATCATGACTGCTGATTTCACCTTACTGAATCTGAAATCTAACCTATCTCCCTCATTTGCGCAGATGTCTATGAATCTCCGCAAATCTTCCTTGTTGTCGGCCATTAGCACTATATCATCTGTGTACATCAATGTTGGTAGTGCCTGTTCAATAAGTTTTCCTTGTTTGAGGAAAGAGAGGTTGAAGCCTAGTCCATTTTCCTCTAGTTTGGCCTCTTATCCTTGTAGGTACATCATGAATAACAAGGGTGACAGGGGACACCCCTGCATAAGCCCCCGTGTTTCCTCTGCAGGCTTGGATAGCTGTTTTTCCCACTTTATAACTACCTTGTTACCTTTATAGATTCCCTTTAAAAGATTAGTGACTACATGTTCCACACCTAGTGTGTCCAGTATTACCCACAAGCCCTCTTGAACCGCGATATTGTACGCTCTCATGATATCCAAAAATGCTTGCCACAGGGGCCTGTGTTCTTTTTCTGCTATGTCGATGCACTGCGTACGGGAGAATTGATTGTCTTCCAACCTCCTGCATTTCCGAAACCAATTCTCCAGTTCCCCTAGCACCCCTTCATCCTCTATCTATGCCTGCAGTCTTTTCTTTATAATCTGCATCGCCAGCCTGTAGTCTACTGATGTCCCTGTTATAGGACGGTAGTTGTTTATGCCAGCTTGGTCCCCTTTCCTTTATAGATTTAAGCTCATCCTGCTAAGTTTCAATCTATCGGGGACTTCAACATCTATTATTATTTTGATCACCGCCTCTCTCAAAGTCTGCTTAGACATCTGACCCAATGTCTCTATCAGCATAATAGTTATGCCATGGGGGCCTGTTGATGTACTACTAGGAACCCTCTTCTCAGCCCTTTTCCACTCTCGTTGTGAAAATGGAGCCATTGCGCCACTTGATTGATCCTTGCCTATTGTAGTGCATAAGGCACGTCTTTGTTGAAATTTTTCTGTCACCCTTGTTCTTATATATTCAATAGCTTCGTCCCCTTCTAGCCTAGCGCCTTGAGCTGTAGTTATAAACCTCCGCTATAGGCTCATGTCATTTCTTAGGGAATTTGGATGGTTCCAAAATTTCGGAGCTGCCTTTCTATTCTTTTTGTGAGCTTCTGCCAGCCACTGAGCCCTCTTTCTTCTAATCTTCTCATTGATCAGACGGGATGCTTCCCGTCTACAGCTTAGAAAGTTGTCCCATTTTCTTTCAACATCATCTATCAGTTCACTCCGATGCTTAGCATGTCTGTGTTTCCTAGATGCTTCCTGACGTTTTGCTATGACTCCCTTAACTTCCACATCCCACCAAATCTTGCGTTTGGTCGTCTTTTCCGGGGTGACTTGTCACGTGACTTAGCAAGCTCTTTCTCAAATAGTGTAATTAGAATCGAGTATGTCCACACTTTTATCATCCTCATTGATTACTTTCTCAATTTTGTAGCTATTTCTATTTGCCTTTCCGAATAAATTTTCCTGTAGTTGCTCATCTTGTCTCCTTCCCACTTTCACTTCTCTTCCAAAACTTAGCTTGATACGATTGTGATCCCTTGCCAGACTTCTGGAGCTACATTCATCTAAGTGCATTCCCCTGAGCCTATCATACATCCTATGTGACATCAGTGCGTAATCAATCGTCGACTGCAGCCTTCCTACCTCCCATGTTATTTGCCCTTCACATTTCTCAGTACTGTTGCGAATGATAAATTCATGCCTTTCACACATATGATCATTTTGCCTGTTGGGTCGCTATACCCATCTACATATTGTATATGGGCATTCTTATTTTATAGTATAATTATCCCGCATTCTCCTTGTAATTCCTCAATGTCTTTTGATATACACTTCATCGTTGCCTGCTTTTCCTCTCCGGCCTTTGCTCCCCTCTACAAGTACAACAATACAAGGAGTGTCATTTGCCCTGCGACTTTCCCTTTCAGCCATAAATGTTCCTGGCACCCCTGCTTGGCCCTTTGCCAGTCTGTACCTTTATGAACGAATGCCCAAATACCACCCCCATTTCTGCTGCCTTCTGTTCTATTTCAGTATTCCCACGCGTAGTCCAGATTGTTTGGAGGTAGTTCCATGTCCCTATGATGTGCTTCTACGAAACCATATACCACCGGTCTCTATTCGCTTAGCTTTTCTTCCATCTCTTCCCACTTGAGCCTGTTCCTGCCACCCTGCTTGTTAATACACCCTACGTCTGAATTGGCTCGGCCCTCGTGGCTAGGATTTTATTGAGGTTGTTGGGATTACATTTCATGAAATGCACAACACCATTTACCCATAGCCATAGGCTAGTAGGGGGTCTAACGGGAGAAACTATACAAGCAGAACACAATTTGTTTAAAAAAATCAGAACATCAAAGAAACTTAGATTTTTTTCAAGAAAACGAACAAAAATACAAGAAGATATCATTGGGATTTAAGGTGACGTAAATGCTCCGAGAGAACGTACAGAAATGTATAGAGAACACACTGTTGCACTTCGTTCATAAATAATCAAATAAATAAGTACAGACAAAATATAAAACTATGTGTGAGGTTTAGTACATGGTCAATGCTATTGTTCTACATGTTGCAAATATTTTTAAGTGCGCTCGACAAAGCTCTATAATCTTCAATCTGAGGTGTTATGTTACAGGCCTGCTCATGACGGAGTGCTTTGGCATATTTTACCATGGTTGGTTTAACAGCACCAACAAAGTGTGAAGATGGGCAGGTGCGCGTCAAGCTTTACTGGCACGTGATGAGTAATCAGCGAATTCGTAAAATGAGAAAATTGTCGCGTAGAAGGTAAATCGCAACTGTGATTGCGGTAGACAATTCACAACAGTTTGGCAGGGTCCTTGTTAGGCACACAGACACTCCCTTCCTTGTGCAATGAAAAGAGAAGCTAGATTAGTAACTGAGAAGGCTATGCGAGTGGTAATCCTTTACCCCATCACGTTCTCCTTTTTAGTGTGAAGCTTGAAAGTCCGCAAAATTTTGCTCAATACCACTTCGCGCACAGGAAACCAGTCAGATACTAAATTACAAAATAATGACCACAGTACCGCACGTTTCTTTTTACAGTTTACATAAAGTTTTCTGGATTATGCACTACTTCTGTAAATCTTTATTTTCAAATGTCTAACCATGTCTTTCACAAAATTAGGATAACTGATTCCATGGTGTGCGCATCACAATTTCTTGTCCTAGTTTGCTGAAATTACTACTTTCAAATGTTCTTAAGCAAATCTTGAGCACTTCCTTATCCTCACATTAAATGTGTAGTTGACCCCTGTAGGTTTCGAACTTAGTGCGTTCGCCGTATACCTTTATATTGTTCCCCGCCCCACTGACGGCGAGCCCATGCCATGACGGAAGCGGTACCTCTGTATTGGTGGAACGACGGCTTCCTGTCGATCACAAAGGACGCGAAGACTCGCGTTTCTCAAGGGGCTTTGTGGTGGCGCCCTACTGAATACAAGATGTGAGTCCGGCTGCAAGGGTGGAAGGTGCACTTGCGCTCCGCTGTAGCACCCGAAACCAGTGGCAGCGGCGGCATTGGTACACGGGCCCATTATACTGATGGCCTGTCAGCCCAGCGTTGCAGGCACGTACTTGGGAGGTGTGTTCCCATGGCCCATCGACGCCGGACGCGGAGTCGTCCAGGAAACGGAGTGAAGGAAGTTTAGCGGTGGCGAGAGGCGGTGGTTCTTCGAGGAAGATCCAAGGAGGAAAAGACTCCGTGCCTGGCACTTTCAACAGCAGCCAATCGGAAGTCGAGGGGAGACGCATTCCTGTGGTCCGATTGGATTGTAAGAGATTTTTAAAGAGGAGTTAGGAGACGAAGCCAGGGGTGCAAGGACAGGAGGGGAAAAAGAAACAAATGAACGTTTCTATCGAAATGACGTCCGAGCCGTCCTTTCCTCAAGGTACCAGCAGATGAAAAATTGTATTCGGCTTCCTTGGCGGCAGCAGCACATGTCGTGCAACCAGCGAGGACAGAGGAAGACAAGAACCTAACTATCTCTGCGTCTTAGAAATCGTTATTACATAAAAGAAAACTTTTTCACAGAAGTAGCTGAATGGTTTTTGTACGTTTAACGTGAACGCACCCACATTGAAGCGATACACCTTCATTCTAACGACAAATTTGTTGTTAGTACGTTCATTATCAATAATTGGTCATAGATGCTTATAGTAGCTGTAGTAGTTAACATTGAGAGTGGAATAAGAGGAATTGGTGTGGCATCCAGGAGAGCCGTCGCTGAGTGGGCAATAAACTTCTGCTGAGGTCACCTACTCGCGGCGTGTTATGAGTAATGAACACCACTGCCAAACTCGAGAGAAATGCAACGAGCGTCATGTCGACGCTGTTGGCCAGCCGCGAATTTTCACGGTGAGAGCGTAAGGGGAGAACGCATAATTACAGCTACGTGACAAAGTTATTTTTTTTTGTCTATGAATCAACAATATGAGTGAGGCTGACGCTTTGAGTAATGTCGCTACCTAGCGTGGTGTCACTGCATCATCAAAACTTAGCTCCTACTTGAAACGTGTTGAACAGGACAGACGCGTAGAAACGATGCGTTAAAAAACTAGTCGAGGATGTCACAGTGATGACGCATCACTTGATTTTACTAAGAGCACTGTGAAAGGACAAGGTTCGATATAAAAGGCGTGTTTGTAAAGCTGCCAGGGTACATGGCCGTGGCGCATGCAGTTACTACAGCATGCCCGGACTCTATCACGATGAACCAGAAGGTGTATGGTTCGAATGCCGTTGACAGATTTTTTTCTGTTTGCCTTCTAATCGTGCGTATTTCTTGACATCATTTCTGTGACAGAAAGACGTCACTGAAGTCTCGGTAGACTCCGGCATAACACACTTTCGTGATAAAAACACTCACTGAAATTCCTTGCGATGAATACAAGCTCACTGCATACAAATCATTTTTATTGGCATTGACGCCCCAGTGGCGTCTATACACGTGGCATATTTAACGAAGCGTGTCGCAGATGCTTTCAAATAAGCTAATTTTACAGCAGTCCTGAAAGCTACTTGCATAATCCGTGTAAGTTCACGGCGATTGAATAAGGTACAAATTTACGTAAATAAGACCACTACGGAAGACGACTCGTTTCTGTCGAATATAATTGAAGTGAACACTAATTTCGCATATCGTACCCTAACGGGAACAGTTAGCGCTGTCTTGAATTGGCGCCCGTGTTTTCGCGTCGACGCAGAAATTGGGTTTACGAATTTCATCGCTATCAAACAACGCATAATAAGTTATAGCGCCAATGGAGCTGTCTTGTGGCTACGACAAGGCGGGGCTGGGGGCGTTGGTCCTTGAGGATTGCAGCAATTTTTTTGTTTTTTTTCGTTTCTACGCGTTCTTGTCACGGTTGACGTGACGCGCTCGGTGCTTGATGATGTCAAGCATCTTCTGGCGCTTCTCCTCCATCAGGTTGTCGCGGCGCTGGTGGACGTAGTCTCGGATGTTGGGCAGGCCGGAAATGACGCAAGCAGCAAGCGCCGACCGGGCCTCGGTCATGTCCGTGGCCTCGTACCACTGGTCCGCGATCGGGTCGTAACACTCCGCGAGGTTGGTTGTGCTCTGGCCATCGAAGCCACCGATGGCGAACACCAGGTTGTCGATTATCTGAAGAAAGTTGACGGAGGAGTAAAAAAAATCTCAGCATAAGCATGAAGTGCATGATGATAATGACGCGAAGCTCTGGAGGGACATCGGTAAACCAGGATTCCTCCGTACATTTTGCCCGCTTCATCATCGTGTAAATGCATGCAAAATAAAATATACGCAACGTCATGTTTTGTTATTAGAATATGGTAGTGAGAATTGACTTCTGTTCACCACAATCATAAGTGGTCGCAAACCTTGCTGCTACGGCCGAACCTGCGACCAAGAAAGTCCTGCTTGAAGCACGCATCGGCACCACTGACCTCGGGTAGCGATCACTTCAGGAGCTTGGCTGCAGCATCTAGCGCACGTGCCGCGTCCGCTTGACGCCGCGTCTGCTTAACACCACCTAGACTATCGATGTTGGTCTCCCTCGCTTCAGCTTCGCAGGCTCTCAGTTTAGGATCGAGGGTGGAGTGAGCACCGCAGTGCCTCCAGCAGTCTGCTATTAAAAGGGATCTTTGATTTTCAGGCCTGATGATGATCGTATATGAAGTTTGGTCGCGCAAGGGCCACGTTGGGCCAAAGAGCGCCTTGAAAGATCATGCAAAATTAACAGTGATCAGTTATTAACAATGACATCCAGGGGATATGAACAAATACGGTGGTGGTAAGTGGCTGCACAGAGGACTAAAATTCTCGCCCTAAAGACGTGTAAAACTTTCGGTTAGCTTTTAGGAGTTGTAGTTCGGGGAGCATGGTTAGATCAAGTTAGTTTAAAAGTTGTAGTTGGGGGAGTGGTTAAGTTGGGTTGGGATATGTTGCGTTGGGTTAGGTTAGGTTAGTTTTGAAAGTTGGAGTATAGGGATTGTGGTTGAGTTAGGTTAGGTTAGGCTAATCACGTGACTTGTGTGTAGTGAAGATGAATAACGCCTAGTCATCGTTACAAAAGCCATAAAATCTTGAAAACAGCTTGAATGACTCGTCAATGCCCTTGAGTCAAATGGCCAAGAGGTAAGTGATTTCTTTATAGCAGCCGTGGCCGCCGCAACCTCTGCTCAGAGGTCGTGCTACGAATACCATGGGTATATGACATGAAAACTACGTATATTGTTTACAAAATCGAGAAAAGGACTGTTATGGGTAAAGTGGGTTCCTACCGATAAACATGGCAGGACTGCGTGGAGGTTGTTCTCGGCAGGGTAATCTGAAGTGCTTGTTTCTAATATAGTCCAAATTGTTGCACTGGATAAGGATGTGGAACACAGTAAGTGGTTCTCCACATCTTTCACACTTGGGTGGATCATCATCGGACAGAAGGTACGCATGTGTGGTATGTGTGCGTCCTATTCGCAGCCTGGTCAGTGACTTGTGAGTTGCGTGATTTATATACTAGTCGCCATTTATTAGGGTATGGCGTGATAATGTGCAGCTCATTTTAAGTGTGCCTGCCCCAGGTGCTCTGCCAATAAGCTTTGAGCTTTTGTTCAAAAAAGGGTTTTAGGTCAAACACAGGAATAGATATGCACGTATTACAGTTTTTTTCTTAAGCGGATGCGGCAAGCTGTTCCGTCATCACATTGCCTGAGATCTCGTGGTGCCCTGGCACCCAGCAGACTACAATATGCTGTCCGTGAACGTAGAATACGCATACGAGTGAGTGAATGGAGACAAGGATAAGATTGTTTTGATTAATGATTTTCAGAGCTTTAACAATGCTTAGAGACTCAGTGGAAATTATTTCATTCTGTAGTCTGAATTCTTCCACGAATATGGCAAAAGCTTCTGCACTGAGGATGCTTGTATCGGGATGCATAACGTCGGCATCCAAAAAAGATGGACCAACCTTAGTGTAGGACATATAAGTGTTACATTTTAAAGAATCTGTAAAGAACACGAGATGTTTATGTTGCATTGCCAGGAAGTGTGTATGGTTATGTGCTATTGGCGCATGCTTCGTAACCTCTAAGAAAGACACATCGCTATCTAGAGCCTGCCACGCCATGGCGATATGTTATGCTACGGGAGCCATCAAATGGTGCTCAAGTGGCACGCCAGTCTCCTCGGCTAGACCCCTACACGAAGCGAGTTGGCCTAACGAAGGTTGTTTTCAAACAGCGCAGTACTGGACAGATCATTCACTGTGGCGTGGGAGGAGTGTTTGTTATCTGCGTTAACTCTGAGATTATATAGAAACGACATGTCGGACCTGTGCAGGTGTAGCGACCACTGGTCAGATTCAACGCACAGGCTTTCCATAGGACTAATGCGAAAAGCACCTGTAAAAAGACGAATTCCCAACTGGCAAACCATTCAAGCGTCCCCAAAGCGCTTGATGTTGCAGACTGGTAGATGATTGCTCCATAGTGTAGTAAGGAATTTTAACACGAACATACTTAACGCTGAGCGCCTTGCTCTGTACAAATTCCGCGCGCGTGCTTATGAGGCCTTTATACAGATGATTCAGGCATTTCTCTCACTCATTCATGAAGTGCGTGAAATGACTTTTAGAATGTTCATTGTTCGTATATACTTGTTTTTATAACTGCGTGTGTGATATAAATGTAAGTTTAGAATCCAGAATAAGGCCTGAAAATTCATTTTCTACCGCTACAGGTAATCGTTGGCCATGCAAGGTTTTCTCAGGGTAGGCTGGAGGCCTCTCTCTCTCTCTCTCTCTCTCTCTCTCTAGAAAAAGTGCACATTTGCTCTTTTGGGGGCTAAGCCTGAACCATTTCTTGTCGACACACCTGGACACTTTGCTCAAACAGAGGTGAACACAGCGCTCACACATTGCAAGGTTACATGACTTAAACCATATTTGGACATCATCCACATATGTGGAATAGAAAATGTTATGTGCAATGCCGATACATAGAGAATTCATCATTAAAACAAAAACGGTGCAACTCAAGACCCCCACCCCCCCTGGTATTCCCGTCTGTATTCCTGGACTTGGAAAAAGCGTACAACACAACATGGCGCTTTGAAATATTTAGGGACCTTTCAAACTTAGCTGTGTGAGTTAGGATGCTAACTATAGTTGAAAATTGTATATCTGATCGCCCATATCGTGTTCCTGTACGCAATGTCCTCTCACGACCATTTGTTCAGGAATAAAATTTTCAGGCCTCCCGCAGCTGTCTGGCAGCCAGAGCTAGCCACAGAGTCAGCCAGCAGGTTCCGATGGGCACCAGAAACAACGGCGTGGTCACGTGTGTGGGGAACCGGAGACGGCCCGAAGCTGCCCGAAGATTGCATAATCGAACGCTGGCACAGCCAGTGTAAACGTAAACAAACACAACCATCGTGGCAGCAAACGAAACAATGCACCATGTGCGAGTTGTTTTTTTCTGCATTGTTTGCTTGAAAATACGTATAAATGTTTGCCGAAGAGCTGAAGTAATTATCCTCCAGCGGGCACAATTGGGGTACGACTTCATACGCTCGCACGATCACTCGCAACACGCCACTGTAGAGGTCGCCACCCTTCAGTCATTTAGTTCGGCTGCCACTAGCATGTGGCGCCCCTGAGATTGTATATATTCTGCCCCGAATAAAGTGGGGGGCCTTTTCCGTTAGCTGAGCAGCTGTTGTGCGTATCGTCTCTCTCCGCGGGCACGGGCCACTCGTGCTCCGGCACGCTCGCGCGGGACCAGTCACAAGACATGGTGTCAGAAGTGGCTGCGTAACGCCCCCTCATCCTGAACTCGCCCGTACCGCACGACGATGGCCCTCGACGGAGTGGCGCCGAAAAAGCTCAGCCTTAACCTCCAGCCGCCTGCACCGTTCGACTTTGTGAACCCGGGAACTTGGCCAGCATGGCTCAGCCGCTACGAGGACTACGCTGTCGTTTCCGGCCTGACTCAAGCATCCGGTGACATGCAGGTACGCTCGTTGTACTGCATGGGGCCGGAGGCCCGCCCACTTCTTGAGACGTTCTCGCTCGACACCGCATCACTCGCCTCATTTCGAGCGGTTGCCGCCAGCTTCACCGACCACTTCGTGCATCCGGCGAATGAACTGTACGAGTCGTCGCGTTTTCACCGGCGTGTTCTGTTACCCGACGAGAACGTCGACGCCTACTACGCCGAACTATGTAGAATGGTGAAGTGGTGCAACTATCCGTCAGATGAGGTGGAGCAAAGGCTTGTACGCGATAGATTCGTCGTCGGCCTCCGCGACTCGCGCCTTTCGGACCAGCTTTGCCGGAACGCGAAGTTGACGCTCAAAGAAGCATGGATGCAGGCCCGTCAATCAGAAGACGCCGACAAAGAAAAAACATTGCCTCAAAACTGCGCAGAGCACTCCCGCGAGCTACACCTCGACGCCGTACGAGATAAGAAGTTCGCCTCTCGCCGCCGCAACTACGATAAGCGGCCTTTGCCGCCGCGGAAAGCAGAGCGCTCCTGCCAGCCGTCAACATGTGAATTCTGCGGCCACGCGCCACATCCACGTTCTAACTGACCTACTCGAAACTCCGTTTGCAACTTCTGCAAAAAGAAAGGACACTTTGCGGAAGTGTGCCGCGCGCGGCAGGCAAAACAGAAGCTCGGCTCCATTCAGCTACACGCTGTCGGGACGCTCGCAGCGGCAAAGTTCGTCGACATCACCGTTGACAGCTACACAGCGCAGTTCAAGGTTGATTCCGGAGCCGAGGTGTCCGCCGTTCCGAGCGACTTCCCTGCATTGCCGGCCAAGCTCGACCCCGTCAACAGCCTGCTCACCGGACCTGGCAGTCAGCCGCTGCGCGAGCTGGGTTCGTACATGGCGAGACTTCGGTGGCACGGGAAAATGAGCTCTCAGCGCTTGTACGTGATCCAATCTCTCACCGTACCTCTTCTTGGACATCCGGCGCTTCAAGCTCTGGAAGTTGTAAAGTTTCTCGACGAACTTCAGACACCGAAAGCAACATTGCGTGCTGAGCTCTTCCAGGGATTGGGCACCCTCAAGGACGAGTACACTATCCTTCTGAGACCTGGCGCTGTACCCTTCTCCCTAAGTGTGCCTCGCAGGATTCCCATCCCGCTACTCGGGGTCGTCCGTCACGAGCTTGACAAACTGGAGGAAGGAGGCGTGATCTGCAGGGTCGACAACCCAACCCCGTGGTGCTCTGGTCTCGTTGTAGTACGGAAAGCCGATGGTTCCTACTGGCTGTGCGTTGACTTGACTCAGCTGAACAAGGTTGTCCTTCGGGAACGCCACATCCTACCAACGGTAGAGCAAGTCCTTGGCCTCCTTGGCGACGCAACAGTTTTCTCCAAGCTGGATGCAACAGCCAGTTTTCATCTGGTAAAACTATCTGCACACTCCCAAGAGCTCACAACGTTCATCACCCCATTTGGCCGATACTGCTTCTGCCGGCTCCCCTTTGGCATCACCTCTGCGCCGGAGTACTTCCAAAAACAGATGGCCAGGATCCTGGAGGGCCAGGAAGGAGTCGCCAATATGATAGACGACATTCTGGTCTTTGGGCGCACCCGCGAGGAGCACGATGCCAGACTGAACCAGGTGCTGTCTCGCCTTGCAAAAGCAGGCATCACGTTGAACCAAGACAAGTGTCGTTTTGGTGTCTCCGAAGTCTCCTTCCTAGGAGTCATCGTTTCAGCACAAGGCATCAGGCCAAGTCCAGACAAGGTCGAAGCAATCGAAGCCATGGAGGCTCCAACCGACATCGCAGGTGTCCGGCGACTGCTCGGAATGGAGAACCATCTTGCCCGGTTTTTGACTTGCATCTCAGAGGTCACAGCTCCCATCAGAGCACTTCTAAACAAGTCTGCGACTTGGGTGTGGCAGCAGGAACAAAATGCTGCATTCGAGAAAATCAAGGAACTCCTGACATCAGACCGTTGCATGGCCAAGTACCATCCATCATACGCCACCACAGTTTCGGCTGACGCAAGCTCATTCGGACTGGGCGCAGTCTTGCTGCAGACACAGCCCTCTGGAGAGCGCCGCCCAGTTGAGTTTGCTTCGAGATCAATGACCGAGACAGAGCAGCGTTATAGCCAGACAGAAAAGGAAGCGTTGGCAACAACATGGGCTATCCAACGGTTTGAAGAATTCGTCCGCGGCATCACCTTTGATGTTGAGACAGATCACCAGCCACTCTTTTCTCTCTTCGGCAAGATGGAGCTGGACATGCTGCCGCCTCGCATACAGAGGCTCAGGTTAAAGACCATGCGATACCAGTTCCGAATGCTCCACGTGCGAGGAAAGCTGTTAGCTAAGGCAGATACCTTGTCACGCATCACCCAAAAGGCGTCCCTCCCCCTGGACGCCGTAGAATCGTTTGTAGCTCAAGTGGTCAGCGGAATGTCAGAAGCCTTGTCACTAAGCCCAGAGGACGTGCGACAAGCACAAGAGTCCGATGGCGAATGCAGAGCCCTCACCTCCTTCTGCCTGAATGGTTGGCCACAGAAGTCCAAACTGCCACTGCACCTCTTCCAGTATGCTGCATCAGCAGATGAGCTCTCTGTCTGTGACGGTGTTCTACTGAAAGGCGCCAGGATGGTCATCCCACATTCTCTTCGGCCGGCTGTTTTGACGCTGTTGCACGAATTGAATTGTGGGGTTTAACGTCCCAAAACCACCATTTGATTATGAGAGACGCCGTAGTGGAGGGCTCCGGAAATTTTGACCACCTGGGGTTCTTTAACGTGCACCCAAATCTGAGTACACGGGCCTACAACATTTCCGCCTCCATCGGAAATGCAGCCGCCGCAGCCGGGAATCGAACCCGCGACCTGCGGCTGCTGTTGCACGAAGGACACCAAGGCATCAACAGGACGAAAGCTCTCGCTCGAGAGTCCATTTGGTGGCCTGGCATTTCGGCAGACATTACCTCTCTGGTAACTAACTGCGAGTAATGTGCTTCCACTCGGGTGAACCTTGTAGAGCCCCTGGTCTCCACGGTCCTACCTCGACGTCCCTGGGAACTTGTCGGCATAGACCTGTTCCACCTCCGCAGCCAGACATTCATCTTGGTGGTGGACTACCACTCCAGGTACCCTGAAGTCGTAACCTTGGGGAGCACAACGGCTCAGGCAGTCATCGACGTTCTCAAAAGCATCTTTGCCCGGCATAGGATTCCACGAGAAGTCAGATCAGACAACGATCCACCGTTCTCTTCACGCGAGTTTGTAGCATTGGTGGCATCTTACGGCTTTGACCACGTCACCAGCAGCCCGCACTATGCGCAATCGAACGGAGAGGTGGAGAGGATGGTCAGGACCATCAAGGAGTTGTTTCGCAAAGCAACAGACCCTCATCTGGCCTTGCTCAGATACCGAAACACCCCAGGAGTCGATGGCTTCAGCCCGGCCCAGCTCTTGATGGGACGACAACTCCGAACCAAAGTGCCGAAACAGGACTCCCAGTTATGTCCTCACTGGCCGTCGAGGAAAGACGTGAGGAGAAAAGATGCAGCCTACAAGCAGAAACAGGCTGCTGACTTTAACAGGCTTCACAGAGCTCAAGATCTGTCATCGCTCCGAACAGGCTAGTGTCTGCGTACGACCTGATCAGGTCAAAGCTACAGTGCTTAGCCCAGCACGCCGACCACGAAGTTATGTCGAGGAAACGGAGCAGGGTGGCGTCCTACAACGCAACTGGCGTCACCTAGTGCCTTTTGCACCTCCAGCGCCAAGGGTGGAACCACCGCCATCTGAGGAGCAGGAGCCACAGCCCAAGCGAACTACTACAGTGCAACCACCCGATTCCCTTGGACTGCCCCTTGCAGACAGTGACCGCAGTGATGGTGTGACACGAACACGTAGTGGCCGCCGTGTTGTGCCTCCTAACCGCCTGAACTTGTGATGTGCAGTGTCTGGCGTCCTCCGTCTTCCGTCTGGTCTTCAAGGGGGAGATGTAGAGGTCGCCACCCTTCAGTCATTTAGTTCGGCTGCCGCTAGCATGTGGCGCCCCTGAGAGTGTATATATTCTGCACCGAATAAAGTGGGGGGGCCTTTTCCGTTAGCTGAGCAGCTGTTGTGCGTATCGTCTCTCTCCGCGGGCACGGGCCGCTCGTGCTCCGGCACGCTCGCGCGGGACCAGTCACAAGACGGCCACGTCCACTCACGAAACATCCAGCTGACACACGCCACCTCGAGAACGATACAAGGTGACCTGCCGCGCCGCTGACGGCTTAACAAGCTCACGTCTTCACATTACATGTAACATTCACTGGACAACACGATGCAAAATTACGTGAAAGTGATCGTGTCTTCCAAAAAATCACAGAGTATCCATGAATTGAATAGTTATGAGGGGGGCGAAGCTTTGAAGGGTTTTCTCAGTAAATCGTGAATCGTTCATTCGTCTCCACTTGTCTGTTTTTCGGTCTGTCTGCCTGTCCGTCCGTCCATTCTTCCGCACCTGCTGAGTGAATCATCGAACTAGGCGGCCATGCACAACCTAGAAAGAACAGACCCGCGGCTTTAGGAGCTTCGCGCCTAAGAGAGCTATCGCGTGGTATACGTCGCAAGCACGCGTTGACCAATCTGCGTTTTATATCCAAATGCATTTCTTAGTCGGGCTATGTCAGGCGTCCGTCGGAACCCGTTCATCTAGCAACAACTTCGGGCACGCGCGAAGCTTTTGTTCCAAACTCATGTTTGTTACTCGCCCTTTGTAGTCACAGCAATTAATAAATGGTGAAATTAAGGAGTCTTCAAGTGCGCGCGTTTTGGTATTTTAGGGTGATATGTGCTTTTGACCACCATTTGCCGCCGCCCGCTAAAACGCAATGTTGCCTGTCCCGGTTTCCATGGCACCAAGCGCCATGTTGGTTCTCGTGGCCAGGCGTTCCTACTCCGCCACACCGTGCCAGCTGCATGTTGGCGCGGGTGTTCAAGCTGTGGTATGAGCTGCGTTTGGCTACACTGTAGTCAAATCCGATGGACACCAACCTCGAGCTGCGTGCACCTAGAAGAACTTTGGATTGTAAATGCCATGGTGCTGCGTGCCGCAATGCAAAACTATTTGGAGACAGTCCCGCTTCTTGACTCGCTTTATCCGACGGAAACGCTGGATTACACATGTGAAGTGACAATGCTTAAAATTGTAGATGGCAGTTTTTAATCGCTAGTAATAAGTGAGTAATTTGGAACTGTAAGGGCAAGATCAATGGCTGCTATCTCCTCCTCCTCACAAGAGGAAGCAAAAAAAGCAGGAGTAGCTATTTGACCTATGTGTGTGTGTGTGTGTGTGTGTGTGTGTGTGTGTGTGTGTGTGCGTGTGCGCGTGTGTGTGTGCGTGCGTGCGCGCGCGTGTGTGTGTGTGTGTGTGTGTGTGCGTGCGTGCGGGCGTGCGTGCGTGCATGCGTGCGTGCGGGCGCGCGCGTGCGCGTTTACACTTGAGCGAAACGACGTCAGACAGTTGGCCGATTGTAGGTAAAAGCGCCGTCCACATTTCTGCTCCTGGCTTTTTGTCAGCCAATTTTCGTCGCCTCGCGCGACATTCCAGAGACGCGCGAGGCCACGCTATGGTGGCGACGCTAACCATTCTTGCGCGCCCCGTGTCCTCTTTGGAAACTGGGATTAGTGGCATCGTTCGGTGTCTTCTTTCAAACTATTGTCAAGATGGCGCTAGTGGAACCACCACCTTAAGATAACCTTGAAGAAAAGAGAGAAGAGATTGATTTCGACAAGGCAGGTAACCGGTACGTAGGCAAAGTACCCCCTGGTCACGAAGGATCGCATTGGTTGATGGAATGGGGGAAAAATCTCTTCACCGCCGTGAGTACAGTCAGGCTAATGATCATCATGACATATCTTGAATTCTACGCGAAGTGATAAGGTCACTACTTACGGCCGCGGCAAAGTTGCTTCTGGGCGTGTACATGTTGGGAAGACTGGTCCACGTGTTGGTCTCCGGGCTGTACTTCTCGGCAGAGGCCAACCTGTTGGTGCCGTTGAAGCCTCCGATGGCGTAGATGTAGTTGCGGAAGCCTATGCAGCCCACACCGCTACGCCGGAACCGCATGCTTGCAATCATGGTCCACTGATCGGCCGTCGGGTCGTACCTCTCGGCCGAGCTGAGGCACTCGTCCCCGCTGAAGCCGCCCGTCACGTACACGTAGCTGTCATGCGTGGTGGCACACGCGTCGCTTCTTTGCATGTTCATGGGCGCGATCATGGTCCACTGGGAGTGAACAAAATAGGGGTAGGGATTGATCAAGGATTACATTCTTGTTTGTTGTTCACAGCATATTGTAGCCAGCAGATAATTACTTCAAGGAAGGTATAGGGATCATTTTTTCAAGTCTCCAGTGTAACATAGTAAATATGGCAGTAATCATGACCGAATCTGCAATCTTCAGGCAACGCGTCTGACGTTAATTACGGTGCTAACGTAGAAAAATACTAGTAGTATTCCCTATACCTTCCTAAGATTCATTTTGAGAATGTGTTTCGGGGGGTGCCCTTTGCGAGTGGTCACACATCCTGGGAGAAAGTGGACGTACTGCCAAAACTTTCTTTATGCTGAGAGGGAAATGATCCGTAACTAGGTGTGTGGTAACGACAGTCGCCCGTCGAAGTGCCCTGGTGCATTCCTTGGGAAAATTTCCCTGCCAAAGCGGATATCAAAAGTGACGAAAAAGGGCAGATTCCCCGTACAGTGGGATTGATGATATGCGAAGCACGAATGAGTAAAGTTGATATGTTACTCTAAAATCAGCACAATGTTACGAGGTGGAGGTAAGTGATGTTGTACATGACTTACGTGTCATGATTATCATGTATGGATGTCTAGTTTACCTTCGCCATCTATTCAAGTCACGTGATAGCGAATTTAGTGTATGGGGAGCAAGCGAAACGGCCGCGAGTGCATCATGAAGGGCCCAATATACTCCAATGTAGCGTTGACGCGCACATACGCAGGGCACAGCGACGCTATGTTAGCAAACCGCGAGCACTCTATAGTTGACGCCAGGTGCGAGCGGCGTCCGTCAGCGTTAGAAAGCCTACATGAACGACCGTTCATGTAGGCTCTCTAGTCAGCGTGGCCTGACGGCAACCGGTGAGAAATGCGACATTTTGAATTTCGCGCCGATGCGTTATCCAGACAACATTGCGCCTCCCTCTTTTCGTGACGGAGGTACGCCGGACGCACTGAAACGCGCATGCGTCAAAGCAACGCGGTGAGGCGCGCGCATGTGAATATATGGCAAGAGTGGCGCCTGACGTGGCAACGCTGGCGTGACGCGACGAAATGAACGCCAGCGAGCATGCGCACTGCATAACATCAAAATGTATTGCAACATTGACTGTGGCATTTAGTCATGTTCTAACATGACACACATCTCATGATTATCATGTTTGCACCAGTCACATACATTCGTCATCCACTGGCGTCACGTAATATCAAATATGACATATGTAGAGCGAGCGAAACGGCCGCGAGCGCATCATAAGTGTGGCATGTAGTCATGTTGTTACATGACACGCATGCCGTGGTTATCATGTTTGGATGTATCATTTACTTATGTCAGCCGTTCGCGTCTCGTAATACCGAGTTTGGTACTTGTGAAGCTAGTGAAACGGCCACGAGTGCATCACGAGGGTAGCATGTAGCCATGTTGTTACACGACACGCATCTCATGTATATAATGCCTGCACCATTATCATACCTACATAATTCATTCACATCCTGTAATACTCAATTTGGTATATGTGACGCTAGCGAAATGGCCGCGAGCGCATCTTCAGCTTGGCATGTAGTCATGTTGTTACATGACACGCATGACATGATTTTCAAGTTAGCGTCTGTTGCTTGTGTTCGCCATGCAATCATGTCTTACGATGACACTTCTGAAAAATGTCATGTGAACGAAACCACCCCAAGAGCAGCAGGTTCATGAAATATAGATCATGACATTCATGACATACATGTCATGATTTTTATGATATGACTAGTCAAATATATTCTACATACAGTAATGTTATGCATTACCAAGTTTGGTAATGATATCATTATCGAAACGGCCAGGAGAGCTAAATGTTGTAGTGGGCTAGATAGATAAATAGATAGATACCCTCAAAGTCGCCGAAGTTCGCTAAGAAATGCTTCGCATTTAAAAGAAAACGTCTGCCTTGAGAACGGCACCACCAGGTTCCGCAGCGATCACACTTGTTCACAACAAAAGCACCCTAATTTTAACCAACTCAATGAAATAATTGTCATGGATCAACCATGGAGTAAGCGTAGGCTTCGATATAAGGTGTATTGACTAATTCTTATCTGGGCAGTTTTAGTCGCGAATGTTTCGGCGGCCTCTTGCGGGCTGGTAATAGTGATGAGGGAACCCTGTCAGGTAAAAAACAAATGGGGAGGGGTTATATTAACACAACGTGCAGCTTTCAACACGAGGTTAAGTCAAAAGTTATCCACAATCTTCATTCTACAGTTTATTTACGTAAAGCTAAGGCTATACTACGCACATTTTTGTACGCTGTCGCGCTTCTTATCGATGCATTTGGCCAAATGGTCAACGACCTCACGTATTACTTCCAAATAAAACCTTCCGCCGGGCTATGAAGCCTCTTTTCGACCACATTTCGCACGTCTAAATCTGAGACAATGGCGACCATGGAAAGCATCCTCGAGTGGATGCTTTGCATGGTCGCATTGAGCTTGGTGTAGGCTGTAGGAAGGGCATTCGATGAGCTCAAATATCTTGTTCATAGTTAGAATAATGTCATGGGCATTGTATGGCCATGCGTTGTCGTGCAACAACAAAGCTTTTTTCGACACAATTCTCGGCGTTTGGGGGAAATCGCTTTTTGTGTTGGTTGCGGATAGACAATTTTCGCTGTTCAAAAACGCAGTTGTACGGGTTAGCGGACTTCTACCATATTGTGAGGAGAGTATGCTATGAATGACTAGACCTTCGACAACTTCACACCGTAGGAAACAAATCACTGCTCATTGTTGTTCTTTGGTTCCTAAAGGGCAGCGTTCAGTCGATAAAGGGCAGCGTTCAGTCGTTCAGTCTGACTGCAGCGCCAGAATACGTAGCATAGCGGATAAAAAAAAATTGCCCGCAGCTTCCCTCGGGGGAACACTGAGGAGGATGCGGAAGCATGTAATTGGTTAACGGGTGTTAAATTGCGACTTACTTGGGTCGATGACTAAATTGGTTAACGTGGTTGTGAAATGGGGTGTTAAATGAGTGAACACGTACGGCACGTATGCGAAAGGGCGGTGTTTTATTTATTGCGACGAACCAACGGACGAGCGGCAACTGAGCGAGCGAGCGCCGACCTTGAGTATATATACAGCGCGACGGTGCATGCGCTGTCAGCTGTCGAATGTTCTCGAAGCAGAAGCGCGCGCGCGGCACAGATGGCGACGGCGCGACGGCGCATGCGCTGTCAGCTGTCGAATGTTCTCGAAGGAGAAGCGCGCGCGGCACAGATGGTGGGCGACGGCGCGACGGCGCATGCGCGCGCGTCAGCTGTCGAATGTTCGAGAAGCGTTGCGGACGGCGCGGACGGCGCACTACAAGGCGCGAGTATAAGATGCTTCCGCATCTAATATGTTGAACGATTTTGAGTACTTCGTACTCAACTATGGGAGAGCACTGAGCCGTCCCGCTAAAACAGTTTAGCGGCTGGTAACAGAGTTAGACACATGCCTGAATACACAGGCATGGTTCAGTGTGCACCGACGCTCGCGTAGGTTTTAAATAGCTAACTTTACCGTACAAGCTCATGTTTGTGTTACTGGTTTCCGTACCAATACTTTACCTTCCTGGTGCATTTAATGTGAAACTTTGACCGTTTTAACTCGGACACATGTATGCTTTTGAAGTGCAACAAATAACCTTATACTTGATGAACGCGTGAATATTGCAGTAGCAGAGAACGAGTGATTATTGTATCAGACGTAATGAATTAGCTCAACTAAGGCGGTGCGGACGGCGCGGACGGCGCGGACGGCGCACTACAAGGCGCGAGTATAAGATGCTTCCGCATCTAAAACAACCTTGAGACGGCGCCGGAGAAAATAGAACGTGACACACGCACCTGCACCCTGCATTTGTCGGTGCAATGTGGTGGGGATACACGGGGGACGCCCGCACGCGTCTATTTTCGGCGGGCCCCAAACAGCGAATGTCGAAGACTTTGAACCGGGAAAGTGTGAGCAACGCAGCTCTGTCTGGTCAGTGTGCGGTGCCTTTACTCGGCGATAAATTCTCCTGGTAATGCAGGAAGAGCTGCAGAGTTGGAGCTTCTACACTTGTAGCACTAGGCGATGTAGTGTGTTTTAGCGCACGTGTCGTATCGCTTTGGAAAGTGACAGAGGCGCACCGTTTTATGCAGACGCAGAAACCGCTGAGCGTTTGAGGTGCACGTAAAAAGGTGGGACTCTTTCACGCCTTCAGAAACGTGTATTCACTACATGTAAATTAAAAAAGGGACATCGGCAGATCCCACGTACAGTGGGAATCTATGATATGCGAAGCACGAATGAGGCAGGTTGATACGTTACTGGAAAATGAGCACAACGTTGCGGGGCGGAGGTAAATTAGGCCGTACATTACTTCCTTGTCATGATTATCAAGTTTTAACGTGTCCTTTACCTTCGTCATCTATTCACGTCACCTGATACTAAAATTGTTAGATGTCAGATAGCGAAACGGCCACAAGCGCATCATGAATGGCCCAATACACTCCGACGGAACATTGACGCGCGTGCACGCTGGGCACGACAACGCTGCGCTAGCACGGCGAGCACTCTATGGGCACCCTGCAATGCAGTTTACGAGATCTGATGGCAGCGCTAGAAGACACAGCCTAGCGAGTAGGCGCAGCAAAACCGAGTCTTCTAATGCGTAGCCTAGCGAGTGGAACGACCCCGCCGCGGTGGTCTAGTGGCTAAGGTACTCTGCTGCTGACCCGCAGGTCGCGGGTTCGATTCCCGGCTGCGGCGGCTGCATTTCCGATGGAGGCGGAAATGTTGTAGGCCCGTGTGCTCAGATTCGGGTGCACGTTAAAGAACCCCAGGTGGTCGAAATTTCCGGAGCCCTCCACTACGGCGTCTCTCATAATCATATGGTGGTTTTGGAAGGTTAAACCCAACAAATAAAAAAAAACAATCATTAGCGAGTAGAACGATTATGACGACAGCTTTCATGCACCTATAAGTAACAGCACTTTAGCGAAACGGCAACTCTCGAACCCTAAGCTTGAGCGTATCTTCGAATATCTGGAAAGAAAGACGTCATCGCTTCCTGCAACATTTAAGCGGGGATTCTTGTCCTTTGGTGTTCATCGTCTTTGTGGGCTCATCGACAAGGGCCTTAGACAAGAAGTCTGCGTCCGAATGTCTCCTCCCAGAGTTGTCGGTCGCTGTGACATGGAATTCCTAGCGACAAATACTCCATTGAGTGAGACAGCCAGATGGGTCTTTTAAACTGGCAAGCCAGAAGGCGAACGTGATGGTCGCTCACAACATTGAATAGTGATCCATAAAGTTGCGATTGGAATTGCAATTTCGCCCAGATGAATGCTAGGAACTCTTCTGAGTATTTACATAGTTACTATTTGCCTTAGAGAAGCTTTCGTATTGAATTGAGTGCGCTCCAGTAGTGTTCCGCGTTTCGTTGGCAAACATCGTAGGCGGCGGCTACTGGATGTCATCTTTGGCTTTGGGGGTCTCGCCTTTTCCAGCAGAAGTCGGGTCAGGGGCCCGGTGCATTTCCCGCTCTATCACCAGTGCACGCTGCCGCAAGTGTGAAGAAACGTGCACGACAGGATGAGTATAAAGCCGCAACAATATCTTGTATAATAAGCCTCACCTTCGCCCGAAAAACACAAGAGAACCAGAATGCGGGTGGCGAAAACAATTAAACCGTCAGTCGCGAAAAGCAAACCATGTGAAGATTATATGCAGTGGGCGCTAACACTTGCACTAACGGTGGTGTTGAAGCTGACACTCAACGCGGCGTTCCGTGGGAGAGAAATATTAGGAGGCTCAAAGCAAGCAGTAATGAGTGAGCCGATGTTTTCTATTAGAACATGCCAATCAATTTTAAATGGCAATGAGAGACAGGAGACTCCCATTAGACACAGAGACCCCTGGTCTGCTTTAGGTTAACGCTTACGCTGCTATTTTTTTTACAGACGCCCAGGAGAAATCTCCAATCAGCACTATTTTGAAGGTCATTATCCAGTGACTATCTATACGGAGTGGCCAGTGTACGGCTATGCAGCGCAAGCAGTCGATTTTTTTTCAATCAAGAAACTCGGCAGCCGACACTCCCTGCCTCGGTATTGCAAGGCGACAAAAGGGGGAGTGTAGGAGAGGAGAGAGATAGAGGGGACACGCGTGCGAAATGGGGGTCTAAGCGCCGTGGCGAGGGGTGCCCATAGTTTCCCAAAAATTAACTAGAGGAGGCTCTGGCGCTGCGATCATTCAGCGACCACGGGAATGATGGTTCTACACAGATTTTCTAGTATTCGTATACTTGCGAGCGGTCAATCACACTTGTGGCCTCGTTTATTACAATGTCCCTATTTTGTTGCGATGGAAAGAACAAACCCTTTTGAACTTCATGACCCAATTTGAAAAGGTTCACGTTGGAGCGCCGATACGCGCTATTTACGCGCGTAAGAAGCAAAGCGATAAGAATGGCAATTTATCGCGGCAGTATGCTGTACAAAACTGAAACAAGAGCTTTGACGCCGTCAGCTCAGCCACAGTGCAAAAGTGTTACCCCAAATCAGGAGGAGCCACGGTACCGAGACGGAGTGTGCGTCTAAAACGTGTCTTTTTGGAGATAAGTTTCGTGGACCACAAATATGTCGTAAAACTCTTGGATGCACGAACCATCATTTCACGATCACTGTCTCAACTTGAAATCAGAACCATAAATTTTATATGTTTTAATTGTAAAACATTTCATTAGAAAACGCATGGGCTGCATCGGAAGTATTTGGAAGAGATAGAGCACTTCCCTTCGTTTTTCGTGCCACTGAATAGGCATGGGAGATCTTTGTGGAGTCAGGACTTTATCATCTAAACGCGCATATAAAGCAGCATGAGCAATATTATGGCACATTTCACATACAAGACAACAAATGGAGGAAAGTGAACGAGGTATCGCAGAGTTCGCAGGTTTGGAACCAGATGGCGGTTGAATAAGTGAAGGGTTTATGAAGCTCTGTTCCTACACTATGTAAAGTTTCTGCTTGAGCAAATCCCTTTCCAAGCCAGCAACCTAAGGCGTCCCACTATCAGGCGCGAGGAGAACATCAAGTAGTCGCTTGGGGGGATAGCTAGGGCCCATATGTTAAGCCTTCCTGTTAACAATGGTACAATGGTTGCGGTACCTAAGGGTAATGGTGATATTTAGATTAAATGAAATGGGTGGAGTTTTGTACGAGTACTCAGCGATGTCGGCACACGCTCAAGAACCTGAGGTAGTCTAGGTTTGAGGGGCTCTCGAGTATAATGTACCTCACAATCTTGTCGGTATTTTCACATGTAAATACTCAAATATCGTCCGCGGGCTCGAACACGTCAAATATTCAAGTGCCTCACCTGATTGGTGCGGTGATCAAACTTCTCTGCTGTGTTTTGCCTGTGACGACCGTCGTATCCTCCCATGGCGTAGATTATTTCGTTCAGCACGGCTACGCTGATGTAGCACCTGGCGAATTAAAGCGTTTGTTTGCAACAAGCGTTCTCTTGCACAAGTATGACTAAGGTAGCGTTTGGTATACTTAATTTTATAAATGCTTTTTTTTTCAAACGCGGTATAGTGAGCAGTTCACCAATGATAACAACAAAAAAGGGTGAGTCAGAAAGCACGGTCCCGAAAAGCGAGAGAGATACAGCTTAAAACGTCTGCCATGAACTGGAAAAACAACAGAAGGCAACTGAGCATGCGCAGATTTTTGCTTCCACCATTCTTCCGACCTCTGTGCTCGCTGTAAGTGGATTGCTAGCATTTGTGTCATCTCATTTCCTCTCCTTCTAGAACTGCGCGTGCCTACTGACCTTCTTATAATAATGCGTCTCCACTCGTCCAAATTAATATCCTAATCAGCAGTTATAACTCTATAACGAATTGGTGGTATTTATACCCCACTTTCCACTGGCGTTCGCACCCCGTGTTGCACTATTATTAAAGCCAAAACCTTGGATGCGCCACTAAACAGGAACATAAACTGGCGTCACGTTTGGTGGTGTTGGCGCCAACGCGATTGCAGCGGAAAATCGCCACGCAAAGACGTCACCCTGGGATGGCACCATGACTTCACACTTCATCAAAGTTTGTGGCGTCACATTACGTGACCTAATAAGAACCATTTCACCTTCTAATCGTGCTCGTGCGATGCACGAGCAACCCGTAGATATTTACACCAAAGCGTTAAAACAGACAAATGTACAGGCATACCGACCAAAATTTTTCTGTCGAAGGTCCCCAAGAAAGGCTATCGTCTTTAAAAACATCATCAATATGAATTAGTGGAAGAAGTATTTTAAACGCATCACGTATACGACCTGGCATAAGCGTATATACACCCCAAGCGTCAAAATCGAGCGACAAGCTTCTGAATTGAGCAACAAGTGGTTGTTTCTGAGGCCCACCCATTACCAAGCGCTCATTTTTAGTAGTCATCAGCAACACTATCCTCAACAAAGTGAAAAGCTGCGTAGGTTTGCGTGTGGCCCTTCGTGGGCGTAATTGGCGTTTCGCTGATTCGCCAAAAGAAACAGTTATGTTGTAGTCGGCAATACACAACGACTGTGTTTGCAAACGGCATTCAATGATGCTTTGAAATGACCAATGTTACATGAGAAGTCGTTCGTTTCATTACGGCATGGTGGAAGAATGCACTGATAATCGAAGTAGGCTGACAGTTCAGCAGACGATTCATACGATGCTCGATTGCGTTGTCGGGATGTACCCTTGAAGTTAAAGCTCAAGTGGCCTCGAGTCTCGATTCATTTTATTACGCGATAAAACAAAGTGATAACGAGCAAGCACACATAGTATCAGAAATGAAAACGGCCCATCACGCAGACGCAGACACATTTCTCAGGTCCTGTGTACTGAAGTAGACTGAACTAGAACAGGCGAGTTCTCGAAACGACAGGAAGTAGAGCCCAAACAGGGTCAGTCCGCTTCGGGGATACCGGGTTCTTTAAGATACTTATTAAAGACGATAGTCTTTCTTGTGGACTTTCGACGGAAAAATTCTGGTCTGTCTGTCTGTCTGTACATTTGTCTGTTTGTCTGCCTTAACGATACCTCAAACGGCATTGAACGGCCAACCCCATCCGCAGCGCCTATCAATATTGCTCAAGGTATAGCTTTCATAGTTGTGTGATTGTAATTAAAAAAGCAAATATTGCGCGTATCTGAGGCACCATAACAACATGTCTATGTTTTGTATCTCTGCCTTTATACTAGGACACACACAACACACTACAAGGACTGTAGCGTTTAACGCGCTGCACTGACAGTGCAACGCGATGCTCAGGAAGGAGTTTCCAACGCTTTGCTACAACGGCACGGTGGTGGCACCTGCCCGTCGCTTTTAATTCTAGATCTTATCACCTCCATGACTGGCGCGCATCTTTCTCCGCGGTCGCGCATGCCTTCGTTTTTGAAGATAACTGTCAGATGGCATTCGTATATAACGTGCCTAGATGCGCTTGTTCACCTCCGTTACACGCTTGAGGCACTCTAACGCAGCGCCTTCAGAATACCATTCACTGATTTTCTTGCGCCGAACATCAAATAAACGTTTTGTTCACTCTCTCCAGGCATTTAAAGTGTAACATGTAGATTCGGGCCAATTTTTTAAGAGTTGAACGCGAGAGCGATATTCCGTCCCCATGATGCGTATTTTAACGTCACAGTGCTTTAGTTACTCAAGAACTTCCTATTGTGTATTACTACAATGATACCAATAAAGACGAAGGTGAGTTTTTCAATGAATCTTGCCGATATGAATGCATTCTGTGTAAAGGGTAGAGCACTTTAAACCACGAGCATAGTATGCGTGAAATGTTTTCAAACTTGCTATGCACCCAGTGCGCGGTCTTAAGGGAATGCGCTCACTAACGTGCGTGCCTTCACTAAGAGATGGCTGGCTTTAAACCAAAAAGTCTTTAGTATGATCTCATAATCAGATGCCTGATGGCAATGTTCGTTTGCACCACGCAATATTACTGCGATATTACATGTTTTAATGTGAAGCCTGCATACAGGATGTGTGTTTGTGAAGCAGGTTGTTTTCACTGCATTACCAAGCAGTCGCACGGCTGTGTGGTAGAGCAGCTGCATGCCTCCCAGACGGCCTTGCTTCAATCCTCACTCGTACTCACAAATTGTTATTGCTCAGTTGACTGACATCTTTGTTGATTTTTCGGTACCGGACCAGCATATCCCTTCTTACACACAACCAACGACGCCGAAGCTAACGCGGACGCCTGGATTTATGCGAAACGAGCCGCTTAAGGCTGTCCTGTTGAACAGAGATAACAAGCAAACGCGCATTGCCACAGAAATGAAAATGGCCACTCACGCAGATACACTTATGCAGTTTACTGAACGATTTGAGATAGCGCGCACACGCGCCTGTACATGCACGTCACACATATTTATCTGTCGAGAGGTCTCAGTCTTATCTGCGAAAGTAGTAACATCAGATGTAGTATTTAAGATACACACAGGACGCCAAAAAACGTGGACATTTGCCAAAAGCTGAAATAATATGTTCTCAGCTTTTTACCTTCTTACAAAAAGTGGGACTGAATAAAATAGAAATGGGTAGCAACGGGTAGCTTTACGGGCTTCTGCGAATGGTTGAGAGGTGTTTAGTACTTGCTTCCATGACTGAATTCCAGTCTATTGTGCTGATTTATGGAAACAAACCTAACCAAATGACTTCATATACCATAAAGTATCAGCTTTACGTACTGTGATCTCATTATTGAATAAAAAAGTCTCAAACGCCAGAGACCTACTCCAACAAATCACATGTGAATCTATAGAAAGTTGCTAGGTAAATTTTTAGGGAATTGAAAATACTAAAATTCAATAAAAATATCAAAAATTGTTGATGGGCTAGATCATTCCCAACCTTCCATACTGTATTGTGCAGACTTAACAAAGAACAAATATAGAGCACCACTGCGCAAGACAAGCACTTCGACTGCGCACTAGTGCTTCTGTCCTATGATGAATCCGCACTATGCAGTGTGCAAGATGGCGAATATCTTGTGGGCCTTGTACAGCTTTTCTTACGCAGAAGCGCACCTCTTGGCATGCATCGGTGTGACGGAGCGCCATGTCTTCGTGTGTGCATTGAAGCATCGCACGCTGCTGAAATATTCGTCGCCGTTGAAGCCCCCGATTACGTAGATTTCATTGCCGATGGCCACGCACTTGTGATACGCTCGGGGACCTTCGGGATCCACCTCCTGGACCTGTGTGCCCAAAGAAGCTGTGATAATTCCTGAAGTTGTTTCGGTGTTTTGATAATGACAGTCACGTTAGCTGAAACTATAATCGCAAATAATTTGTGACAGTTATTCAGAATGAGGTGCCGCACTCCACACAAAAAATTACGCAAATACCACTCATTGCAGGAACCAGTTTATTCAAGGCTGACGGTGGTGGCACCGATTCATGCTGTAGGCTACAATTCCGACCACTCTCAGGGAGAACTCAGTTTCACCCCGAACTGTGGTTCGAGTGGAACGAGTGATCAGGATGGCGTATGCTTTTCTATGCTACATTTTGCGCTAATTTGCCTTTTATTGTGATGCAATAAAACCCGCAGTTATTGCGAAGGCAAAACAGACTGGTGATAAGTGGGGTAAAGCTTTTTGAATGCTTCTCTGAGAGTGTGTATAACAGTCAAAATATTTTCTGAATGTGCACAAGTTTCAATGAAGATGAGGTAAAATATAATTGTGAAAAATAACATGTGAACTTACAATTATGAGAACTAAATTTGAGCTTTCGTGCACCACTAAGTAGCCTAATGTGTTGGAGGTCACAAATCTGCCGCTGTATTTGTTCCCACCGAGCAAGCAATCGAGAACGAGTAGAATGAGAGTTCAGAGGCATGTGTTTTTCTTTAGCGAATGAATCGCCATCTTTCATACCGTGCCTTATTCCCCGATTCCTCTTTACAACCTCGGTGTGCGTTGGCTGGCCGTGCTGCTCAGTTCAGCCCTGGACAATCAGCTATGGGTAATCCAGCGGGCCGAGGAAGCCGCTAGGAGGCAAGACCTTCTAGCCGACACCTAGGCGGGAGCCCAGCCCACTAACACGCCGAACACAAAAAGCTTTTCTCAATCATTCACCTTTCACAACACTCGCTCGCAAACCACTGATGTATTTCTGCACTATTTTCACAATAACAGAAACTCCGTCCTTCACAAGGCATGCCGAAGCAGAGAGGAGATAGAAAAAAATGGCAGCATATCCACAAAGTGAATGATGGAGAGTGGGGCGAAGCATTCGTCCGTCCATGCGTCCGTCTGTGTGACCGTCCATGCATCTGTTCGTGCGCCCTTCCCTGCGTTCGTTCATGCATCCGCCCCTGCGTCCGTTCATGCGTCCATCCATGCATCTGTCTCTGTGTCCGTTCGTCCATCTATACAACACTCCAAGTCCCACCATCTCGCATCTTTTATCATATATTCCCCATATAGAAGCACTGCCATTCAGTGGACATTCTAAGGACTAAACTAGAGGTGGCACACGCACACTTTTTTACGGCTTGCGCTTCGGGTCTACTTCCCACCTTCAACCACCTTGAGTTCATGGTATATACGAGTTCACTGTATTCATGGCACTGCGGCCCAATGCTCGCTAAACCTTTCTAAAACCAAGGAAATTACGCCCAGCGAGTATAACGTAGCAACCTTTTCCTGCCAGATAGTGCTCAATGTACATGCCAGTGGCTGCTAATGTGAAATGAGAGACAGGAGAATTCAGCTTTTAATTTCTTACGGCTTGCGCTTCGTATTTGCTTCCCCCCTTTAACCACCTCGAATTCATTCATGGTATATACTAATTCATTGTATTCATGGCCCTGCGGCTCAACGCTCGCTAAACCTTTCTAAAGCTAAGGAGGTTACACCCAGCGAGTATACCGTAGCAACCCTTTCTTGTCCGATAGTGCTCAATGTACATGCCAATGGCTGCTAATGGGGATCGCAGCGTGCGCGTTGACTAAAAGCCGAATGCTCCTGTCTCTCGTTCCTCATTAATAGCCATTGGCATATACATTGAGCATTATTTTTATTGTGAAACAACGCACAGAAGAAATTTCTCTTTTGCACCACCTTGGAGGTCAATTGTTATACCTATTTCGGGTATGTGCCACTGGTGGTTACGTACTACGAGGAACGCACAAGCCACGCCATAAGGAGCTTCGCCCCTAAAAAACACTTGGTTCGAATAAATTCGTTCACGAACCCCCTATGTTACGAAATGTTTGCTGCTCCTTGAGGAGTGAAGTAATGCAATACCCACAAGGTATATACAAACCTTAATCCACCTGTCAGCTTTGGTGTCGTAGCTCTCAATGTAAGCAGTGGGGGCTCCTTGCATCCAACCACCCATGGCGAACATGACTTCATGCGGAATGCGGGGACGAGCGAACAAGGGCGTTGGCACTTCGTCGTTGTGCACCACCACGTCAAGATCGTACAAAAACCGCAGTGTGTCGATGACCAACGGCCTGAGAGGTAAAGAAAAGTGTCTCTTCCTCAATAATTTGTTCCGTGAAGGTAACGCTCTTAAAACTTGTTTCCAGTACTAAGCTTGGGACTGATTTTGCTATACCGTTTTCTATTTTTCGTTCTAGAAACAAGAGCGTTGGGGTCGCTACGATTTATACTACATGGTTCTTGAACGAAGCAGCGCTTCTGACAAGCGGCGTGCATTCTTTTAATCTAGCATTACTTGCACGCTCTCATGACATGCTTTACCGGCTACTCTAGAACCCTTAGGACCCATCTTTTGTCTATCGCGTGATTCAGCACAAGCCCGCTGGTGTGCTCAGGTGAATTGCTATGAACTAAGGTGACAAGGAATTGTCACTTTCCTCAAAGCTATATAAACTAATAATAAAAACATGCTATGTGGAAGCAGTTATTGCGCTAGCAAATAATGGCAGAAAGATTAGCAATAACCGTAATAATTGCAATATAACATTGTGGTGAAGCCCACCTGAGTTGTTCGTTCGTTTTCCTGACGCATGCTCATCTAGTATTAAAAGTTTCGATCTCCACGTCGATACGCCAATCTGCCACTAAACCGGGATTGTTCAAGAATGTGGTCAGAAAAAAATTATTGATCATCTCCCCGAAGGGAAACTTGATGGCGTGCAAAGCAGCAGTAGTGCGCACGGTGAAGACCCGGTTGAAATGGGTGTCGATGCATGGGCTGGAAGAACAGTTTGAAGCGAAGCTCTGTGTATCGTTTACTCGAGTGACGTTTTCTTTGGAAGGCAAAGACACGGAAGGCGGATTGGGTTTCGTACTAGTTCTATCGTAGATGAACAAGGCCAACACAGTCAGTAGCAGGCGTACACACACATCCTGCAAGCCATTTTCCATGACAGGCCATGTCCCTATGATTGCTGCGAATGTGCAACGAAAACTGTCTGGTGTGTCCACTCGACGTGTGGTCGACCTTGAGGGTAGTGGAGAGGACGACGCGAGAGAGAGAAGCGTGTTGCAAGCGGGTGGATAGGACGGCAGCTGCTGCGGGTGAGGGAGAAAGTGACGCCAACACGCAGCCGTGACTTAACCTTCTTAGCATCGCTGCGACGCCTGCGGCGAGGGGGTTCGTATGGACGTACGGTACAGTGTTAGACGGGCTAGTCATAGAGCTGCTTCGAATCTAAAAGGTATGATTGAACGGAGCGTATGTATCACCAGTCAGCGGCACGTCACGTTCAGTTACATTTCTCACAATGTGACTGTCCTCATGTCATTTGGTGCACCCAAGGGTGCTAATACCTTTATGAACGCTGAGGTTGCATTTATAATTAGTCACCGCCATCAAGGAGCCCAACGGATACATGCGGTGTAAAAGTGTTGTCAATTCCCGTGATCGACTACGGCGCGTACCTGCAAGCTTCGTTGTCCGAGACAAACTTGTGTGACTTGATCTTCTCGACGAAAAAGTTCGTGTCCACAAGACCCGTCCGCACGCAGCGCAGCAGCCGAGCAATGTGCTGCTGCCGATCGGCTGAATCGTGCTCGATCCAGCGCACCACTGCTTTCCACACGGTCTCCTCTTTGACGATGTTCAGGTTCTCGTCCGAAAGGATCGCTTCCACTTCATCGATGTTCAGGCTGAGCAGCTCCTCGCTTTTCTTCGACACCTCGATGAAGTTTTGCATCAGGTAGCTGAGAAAGAAACGGAAGCTTCTAAGGAGGCTCACGTGGCCCTAATTATGTAAAAAACCACGTATAGCTCTAATCAAGGACAAGAAGACGAGGCTTAACTGCCAGCTTAGTTTATTGTGCAGAGCATGAATACATAAATAGGAGTCAAAGAACTATGTGATAAAAGATGGACAATACAAAGATGGGTAAGGCAAAAGAAGAAAAAACAAAAAGACAAAAATCTAAGAGCAATATTTAAGAAAACTATCTGAAGACCAAAAAATCACTATTTGCGAGCACCGTTACATTAATGAACTCAGTTGGAAGTCCGCGCTCGTCTTCTTTCCCGTTTTTGTCATTATGAGCTCGCGCTTTAGCAATCGTCATGACCTACCTACTAGCCCAAGCCGTCACGCTTCTAACCATGTGCAGAAAGTATAACAATGGTCATATCATTGCGTTAGGAATTATTTTAGGGTCATTTCCGCCGTCTCCTTCGACGTCGGCGTTGCTGTGACGCGATAACGCCACCCCGCCTGTCGTGTGGTCTCTCATGCAAATGAAATCATGCGAGGCTAGCCGATGATCTCGTTTCAAATTGGTGTGCAGGACCCGGCCTTGTTTTGCCGCGTGAAAGGCGTTGGCCGTTTCGGAGGGAGGGCTGTCTGGTTAGCGCAGCAACTGCACACTTCAAGCACCCGGGCGCCATCACACGCGCTTGGTGTCGACAGCAACAACCAGAACGCTTACAAATATGTACACGATGTACTCACACCCTCAATTTGTACTGATGTGCTTACACCTTTAGTGTCACCAGCTAGAATAGAATCATTATGCTGTTATAACTATAGAGTAGGAATTCACATTTGGTGAAGAGCTAACGTCGAATAATTGTTCGTTGTTGAGTGTGTCTGTGCAGAAAAGAAGGTTTCTGCTCGCTATAAATTGCCTTCCCACTCACTTGTACGCCTTGGAGGCGAGATCGGAGCAGTTGTACAGCTTTGAAACGTTGTGAATGGATATGCAGTTTTCAGGGGACATGATGGAGAGGAGGAAGTCGCAGCAGTCCTTGACCATGCCCATAACGCAGAGGTAGTCGGCGGCCTCGAGCAGGTTCTCCACGTTGTCACAGCCCACCCACGTGACACGTTTGTAGGCGAACTCCACTATGATGGCCATTATCGCCTTGGACACACCCGGAACCAAGACCTCCTTGCGCAGTACTCTGTTCAAAGTACTCCAGAAAAGGGCCCTAAAAGGTATTTAGTCTAAACAATGACACTACACATTATTCTCGCCGCTTTTTTATATACATTTACGCGCTAGGAAAGCTATATCTTCCAGCTCATCCGAATGGTGGCACGGCAACTTTACTAATAACCCGTAAGTTCGCTTTCAGGCCAACCGGTACACATTTTCAAGTACTAGATTCCTTGCGAACATCAAAATGATGTATCCCGATGCTTTAGACGACTCTCCTGGGTTCAGTTTTTTAACTTCAGTTTCACTTCATAATTCTGTGCTGAAGCCATAAACAAGCACGTTACTTTACAATAATATACTTCAGGCTTTGGAAATGTCATAATAACCGTGTGCAACGTGTCAAACCAAAAACTAAAGGTAATGACGATGCGATAAGACAAAGACATGGGCATGGGCGTTCTCTTGGGAAGAGGGGGAAGGTAGTACTGCAGCCACTTTTTCTGGTTACCTAAGTGGAGGGTGGGGCAGCTGTGTGACACCTTCTTTCCACAGTTTCCTAAAATTAACTAGAGCGGACTGTGGCACTGCAATCATTCAGCGACCATGGGAATGATGGGTGGTACACGGATTTACCTAGTCTTCGTACTTGCGGGAGGCGAATCCCACTTGTGGCTTCGTTCATTGCTGCGTAGTTTTCTTTCTAATGAGAGACCGAACGCTTTTGAACTTTGTGACCCGAATCGAAATGGTAAGCGTAAAAAAATAAGGTGGTGAACAAAGCAGAACTGTGAAACATTTGCTCATTTTCGTTTCGTGAGGCAATGGCGTCAAGCCACACAAACACACATGGAGCCAGAACTACGAGTTTTACTCAAATACGTGTACTACCTCTCTTTCCCATGCTCGCTGAAGAGCCCTGCGCGTTGCAACTGCCGCAGACACTAGCGCCAGAATTCTCTCTATTGTATATTTATGAAACACTATGCTTCGCCCACCTGTCCCGTATGAAACACCCTGCACGCACGAACCTTCGGATGAAGATTGTACCATAGACTGTGAGTAGGAACTATGTAAAATTATATTGTTTCGTTAGAGCTTCTCGATTTTTCTTCCTGCAGGTCTAACCTTCTACATTCATTCACTTTTCTAACAGTGGTGTTTGAAGGAACTGAATTATGGCAACACACAAGGGAACAATTTCATTTCATTTATTGTACCCTCAGGACCAAACAAGGCATTAAGGAGGGGAGTGGTGACGATAAGAAGTTTGTACAGCATATGTAAAACAAATAGAGATGTAATATAAAAGAACAAAAATAAACATAAGAAAACCATTACAAAGCATAAAGTGAAGGAAAGGTAAAGAATGAATACAAACATAAATACACGAAAAATAAAACAGCACAAGAAAAACAGACATCAAATATATACGAGTGAATAAATAGCATTCTAGTTAGCAATGTTGTGAGAGCAATACGAAACAAGGAATTATCACCAATATATACAATGTCTTGGGGAAGGTGGTGCCATTTTAATGATGTCCTAGGAATGAATGATTGACAAGATGTGTTTATGCTGCGTCAGAATGGTCGATGCTAGGCGATACATAGTATGGATTATGAATAAGCGTGTCATGCAACGTTGGGTGGTGAAATATTTTATGAAGCCCCGCCGCGGTGGTCTAGTGGCTAAGGTACTTGGCTGCTGACCTGCAGGTCGCGGGTTCGAATCCCAGCTGTGGCGGCTGCATTTCCGATGGAGGCGGAAATGTTGTAGGCCCATGTGCTCAGATTTGGGTGGACGTTAAAGAACTCCGGGTGGTCGAAATTTTCGGAGCCCTCCACTACGGCGTCTCTCATAATCATATGGTGATCTTGGGACGTTAAACCCCACATACAAATCAATCGAAATATTTTATGAAACAGTGTTAAACGGGAAATTCGGCGCCTGGCTGCAAGAGGTAAAACTGATATGTTAGTTTTTATGGCTGTTACGCTGGCAGTTTGTTTATAAATGGAAGGAATAAAACGAGCTGCGTTACTCTGGACTAGTTCTAAAGCATTAATGAGGTTGTGTTATGAGGGTCCCAAACAGCTGAAGCATATTCTAATTTCAGGCGAATTAAAGTTTTATACAGTAATAGTTTTAAAGAGTCCGGAGTATGAAAAAAGTTTTGCCTGAGGTAGCCAAAGGTGCGGTTTGTGTTGTTAACGACGTATTTTATGTGTGTTGCCCAAGAAAGGTTGGATGCGATATGAATTCTTGAGTATTTGTATGAGGTTACTTGCTTTAGAGGAGGTTATTTAAGTAAGTAAGTTAAGTTTAAGTAAGTAAGTTATTCAAGTAAGTTTCTGAATAGTTAAGTGACCTAGATACATGCAAACTATTAGGGAGAATGGCAATAAAGTCCACCTGCATGAATATCTGAACACTATGAACAGAAATCTCAACACTCAGAATATCGAGAATACTGTTGCAGGACATTGATGTAGTGCATCGGATACCTAAATGTAGAAGCATTAACAAAAAATGCATAACACAGGTACAAGCGCATAAGCTAGCTCACGCACACACACCACAAAATCAGATATGTGAGTGAATGTATGAGTTAATCACATATGTGAGTGTCTGGTTGGAGCTTGTGGCAAGCATCTACAGATAACTAGCGTGCCCAAGCATCGGCTCTGTTGAGCACAGTACAACCTCTTGTTTGACAGTTACAACCTTTTAAGGTCTTCGAGAACAATAACGTGGCTTGCAAAACCTAGATATTCCAGTTGAAACTCGATTTATTGAAGTGATGAGGGCGCTAAGGTGTTACTTATACAGGAGATATGTAAAGCCAGTAAGACATTTTTTGGGTTCTTCACTATCTAAAATTGTAACGTAGCCTCACAACGACGCCACCAAGGCATTTTATTTCGCACTAATACCCGCCTGCGCTTGTAAAAAGTGCTCGAGGGAAGCCCGAGCAAGAGTTCCCCTCAGTTGGGGGCGATACAGGTGGAGTACACAATCACGTAAAACCAGGAAAAGCTGGCGATATTTAAAAAAATGCGAGAGAGGAGAGCATTAGAGTTTCAAAGGGATGATCAATGCCATTTGTCGCACAAAGAATCGGATAGCGAAGGAATGACCGTGTTCCTGTGAACGCATTCGTAGAGACCTCAAATCGCCTTTGGTCAGCGCCAAACGATACGCAAAATGGACACCAGACTATACGCGCGCCTTCGTAGAGATAAAGCCAATTTCCTGACTAGGGTGGCTAGTTGTTATAGCGCGACTACGTTACAGCGCACCTCTGCAAAAACCATTGATCCCTCCGCCTCAGGAATCGGTATCACATTAAAGTAAAACCTGCACATTCAAACCTCCACAAAAGTTCTATTGCAGGTCTTAAGCAAATAATATTGTCACTCAATGACAGTTTTGACTAACAGAGAAACGTCTAAAAGCAGCGTGTTGTGTGAAGCATTTTCTAATATAAATACCACAATCAGTTATCAAAGAAGACAAAAGCAAATGGAAAGCACCGCCACGAAAAAACAGAACTGGGCAGATAAGAACAAAAAAACTGATATCTTGAAATATCTTGGATTAACGCATATATTAATAAATTGGAAGAACACACCAATGTTTGCGCCGTATGTTATGCGCTGGTGAAATTATTAGTGATATGCTGCAATATACACGCCACAGGAGAACAGCCAGTCGTGTCCCATCAGTCGTGTTCTACCATGTAAAACGACTAGTAAACTGCATTGATAGTGTCAGCCATTCAACCCCGCTGACCTGTGGAAGGAAATATTTGGTATAAACAGGAAGATGCGTAAATCAGTGACAAAAAGAGCATATCTACAACAGAAATGTTGCAGTGAGAGGTCATCTAGGACTGTACTTCATGCAAAACTTCTAGCCAGCCTAGTCGGAAAGAATTCATGAATATACTTTGCGCGGAACCCTCGGGGACGAAGAAAGGAGACGAACAAGCGCAATCTGACAACTTGCTTATTTTTGAAAAAAAAAGCTTTGCTTAGTACACTGCGTAATCTGCGCTATTCAACCAGACAACACACTATACGCGCATATAACAATGCGCAAGCACTCTGCGACGCATTTATGTGAGTTCTCCTCCTGGGAAGATTCAGGTGGCGTTTCTTGCCTTTCTCTTATCACAAAATTCTTCCTGGCCCCGAAACCCTCTGTACTTCCAATTAGGCATGTGATATTGCTCGTTACGGACATTAGCATCGCAATTAAGGAAGATAAAAACGTGCTACAACATTTGCAACTGTCCTGTACCTTATCGTCTCGGCCAATATGCTTGGCTATGGTCTCTTCCAGAAGCGCTGGTTATGCTAAATGTTGTTATCCACATGCCATAGACCATTTGTTGTTCTCGACGAACTCAGAGGTTCCGTATGCGACAGCGTGCCTGATGGTGAGTAATGGAAGAGCTGCTAAAACCGAAGCTGTCGATGTTGCTAGCTTTAAGTGCCTGACACCAAGATGAATCGCCAATCTTGTCCGGTGGGCTTCATCGACGGGGAGAAGAATGTTGCACATATCCGGGAAAAAAACGAAGACCAGTGAACGTACTGGCTGCCCCAAGCTAGACATATAGAGAAGACGACGACGCTGGCCGCTTCAGCGCTCAAGAAACTCCATGACCTAATAAACGACACCTTCAGTCGTATACGTCTCCGTCGCCATCGTGACCAACAACATGATCGTTAAGGTGATTAACTGCTTGGCATGTAAGAGTAATGTCATGACAAATATTCATATTCTCATTTCGTGAAGAAAAAAACCTAGCACTTTACGCAACTATTCCCAGTTAAAAAGAGCAATATCAGCTGTATAAACAGGGCAGCGTCTTCTATAAGCCCACCTGAAGTACTCGCTGCAGCTGGCCATGACGACTGTGTGCACGGGGAACTCTCCTTCGTCCGAGGTCTTGAGGAGACCATCGCAGAGCTTGCCAGCACCGCGCATGTCCCACAGAGCTTCCAGGGTCTGCTGGCCCAGCGTCTCGTCGGGCCCATCCCCACAGCTACCCGGCATGTTGGCGGACCACGCCGCCTCCGGCCACAATCCCGGCCTGGCGCCGTGACAGCCCGACACCAGCTGTGCGTCGATCTGCCACGAGAAGACGTCGCGCGGCCGCATCTTTCTCTTCTTCTCACTCTTCGCTCATGGCTATGATGACGATGTTGGTGATGATGGTGGTATCATCTTTTATTTTACCAGGTCACCTGCGTGGTGCCTCAGAATGGCTCCGCAAGTGAAGCGACTCTTTTAACCTAGTAAACGGTAGTCAACTATGGGAATCTCTGTCAACTATGGGAATCTCTAATATCCCAATGGTGATATTATGGAATCCGAAGTTAAGGCAGTTTTGAACCACATCGAAACCACAGCAGCAGCCGGCGAAGATAGAATCGCTAATGTTGATGATGAAGCGAGGGAACCATGTGAGTAATTACTGACGAAGGAAAAAAATGTCCTGATTTATCGAAACATAGTCTTTGATGTGGTCGCTTCTGTGGATAATCATTTATCCCTCCTTATCGTTGATACCAATGATCACTCTCGCACCTTGGCATCTGGCCCATAGGGATGAACGACAAAAAAGAGGATGACCTATTCAAATTGCTAGCCTGCGGTTGAACTTATCTACAGAGAACATACTTTCCTTCGGTGCTTACGATCTGGGCTTCAGCCACGAGAACGTTTTCTACGCAGTTTACAAGTACCTGAATGAAAGTAAAAGAATTAAGCTTTTAATTGCGTGATTATTAATCATGCAAAAAAAATAATTCCAACGAACACAAGAGCATTGTTTATCTATCCTGATTCTTATTCAAGGTAATGAATAGTTGTCTTATCTGCACGAGTGACAAACAACTATTGCACTTCATTCATTCTGACTAGGGTGTCTTTATTTTTTTCATTCTTTTTTTCTGGTGGGTGGTTTCGATATTTAAAAAAAAACCTTACCTAATTAAGTCATCGATTCTTGGCCAATCCCCCCTGAGTGGGTACGAGCCATGTCTGTGAATTCATCATCATCATCATCATCATCAAATTGAGTATGCGAGTGAGTGAGTGAATCAACTTTATTCCGGTCACATTAGATGCGAGTAAACGTAACGTCATCTGGCAAGGCCGAAATGGGGATGAACAGGTTAAACCTGAACGCCCTCCTGTGAGCCCTCTGGACGGCAACAATTTTAGAAGTAAATGCTGGGCCTTGTCCCGTGAGGATACGCCTCTGTCGGTCCTGCTTTCTACTGAGGAAATGAAAAAAAAAGATCTCATTGAGTAAATGTGTTAGAACTTTGTTGAAAGTGTTCGGCGATGACCAGCAGGGAGGGGTCACATACACACAAAAAAAATAGTCTCAGGTTCCGATATGCATTCTCTTAAGTAGAGCAGAACCTTGAACAGTGGCACATACCCACGCAGGGGAGTTCGTAAAAAACCGGGTAGTTTTCAGAAGAAAGTCTTAATTATTTCTTTAAGACGACTTGAAGGCGAAAGTCATCTTGTTTTTCCTCGCAGCTGATATATTGAAGCTGCCTTGCCACCCATACAAAACTTACGCAAGATCGGAGGCTTCCCAACTGGTTTTACATTTACTCCGTCATCGGTCCACTTCGCACCAGGGTAGGATGCACTTTGATGACATCACCGGGTGACATCACGACACATCACGTTATACTTTCGAAATTATGTACTTTTGTCCCATCAAACAACCCATCGTTTTGTTGGGTGCATTACTATTGAAGAAATCTGTGTGATGAACTGCTATCTTTCCGTATTGTTGTTGGAGTAAGAAGAAGCGCTTAAAACTGCTGTTAGCAACTTAGATTTCCGAAAGAAACCCAACTGCTCTACGTTTATTTCACGAAGAAATGAATAATAAAAAATATAGATGCATATTTGCGGTTATTTTAATTCATCGCCCCTGAATGAGATATCTTTATATTTTCTAGTATCGAAGATGAGCATGCAAGAAGCAAATATGAAGTTCACTAGCACTACATCTGTGTGTAGAAGGTGAGACACAAGCCCACCCCTTGAAAAGAAAAATACAAGGTAGGTGACATGGTACATAGGTGCAGTCGTCAAGCGTGTACATCCTTTTGAATGGTAGATTGCGTTTCTCGCACAAATAATATTAACGTTTGGCGAGCTTCGTGAATTCATTTGTTGATGGACTATGTGTATATTACAAGTAGGCGTCAGTAAACGCACTTTATTCGCCTACAATCGGCTCGAACCGCTCTCAAGGAGGCGCCGCTGCGTACATTTGTATGTGCCCAGTCGGCCGCTTATCAACTCTAGTTCGGTTAGGGTGCTGCCACCTGCAGCCCAATTTCAGCGCGGAAGCAGCTGCACTGTAAATGCGCGTTCTCACTGGGCCTTGAAGGGAGCGAAAGTAGTAACACTTGCCGAAAATGCACTCGCTTCGCTTCGGTGGGAAAACTACGCCGTTGGGCTGACGCGAAAAAAAAAATAGTTGGATACCAAATTTTCGGCCACACGATCGCTTGCTTTACCAGTTCCCAGCTTGGTTGCAGTGTCTCAAACCATATGACTTAAAAAAGTCACAGCTTTGCCGCAAAGGCGAAGCAATGAACTCAATAGCTACACTTTCAAAGGTCATGCACAGAATGGAAAGCAGATCGAAACGTGCCCGGCGTTTCTCGCGCACAAATTATGCACGAAACGCACTCACACGTACGAATGCATGCGAATAAGCATCTCATTTGTTACTTCGCTGAGTGTGAAATGCGCGCGCTTTTCCCGAACGAAGACTGCAATGATTGCATTGACCTTTGTGCGCCTGGGAACTACAGCAGAATCGTTCCACGTAAAGCCTGAGGCTAACCAAGGCGTACGATCCTCTCCCCCTCACCAACGTGAGACAAGGGCGCGCGAAGGGCCAGGCAAAGTACGCGTTGCAGATTAGAGTGGGTGCCGCTGCGTGATGTGGCGATGTGCGCTCATTGCGCCATCTTTCTGATAACGCCGAAAACACAGCAGCGGTGAGTGGTAGATATAAATAGCGTGCGTTTGAATGGTGCAGAACGTTCTCCGGGGTGGCTCAGTTGTTAACGCTTTCTTTTCTCGACGCAGAGGTCCCACGTTCGACTCCGCACGGCGAAGTGCTTTTTCTGCATTTTTTCTTTCTTGCGTTGTGATATATATATATATATATATATATATATATATATATATATATATATATATATATATATATATATATATATATATATATATATATATATATATATATATATATACGACGCACGATGCCGACGCCGGCGGCAAAATCCCGCCGAAAATGTCCGTATAATTGCTATCGCAATAAAAAGCTAGTCACAAATTCAACCTGGTGACGAAGGCGAAGAATCCCATCGGTACAATCGCAAATACCCAAACAGCATGACAAAGCTCACCGCCTCAACAAGAATGCGTTTATCGAGAGCCTGCCATTGCTTAATAGCAGTGGAAGTAGAAGGAGGTGCAGCAGCTTCGAGTCAATATGCCCTATGCGTCTCGTTTTTTTTACGATAGCGATTATATGAACACTCTCGGCAGGATTTAGCCACCGACTACTGCGTTGACGTGGGCGTCGCCGTCACTGACCGTATATGTATATGTATCTATATATATTGTCACATGCGTCCCGCGAAAAAGACGAAGGCGACAGCGCATACGCGCATCTGCACGCTTTTATGCAGAACGCAACAACGAGAAAGATGAGGAACTCGCTCTCGCGCGGTTAACAAAAAGACCGACCCGCTGCTGTTTTCTCAGTGCCTTCGAGTACGACCTCTCTCTTGACGTCGCGACACTGGTGGAGGTGCTGGGGCCTGCAACCTGATGCAAGAAAGCGTTGTTCGGGACCGTACACCCAGTCCGGAGCCTCAACGTCTTGTTGCTACTCCAGTACACCGATTCAGCCGACGCCTACTAGGCCTAAGCCCAGAACTCTTGACGGCATCTCCTGTTACCAACATGGCGGCCCCTTCAGCGTCTGCGAATCTTCCCCCGGCCCAGACGACTCACCCTTACCAGGTAACTTTTGAGACGCCTCGTGTTCCCGAAGTCTTCCGTGGAGAACCGTATGAAGATGTCGAGGACTGGCTCGACCAGTTTGAGCGGACCGCTGTGGTGAATCGTTGGAGCGTGCAAGAAAAACTTGGCCGTGCCTACTTCGCAATGGAAAATAGCGCTCGCACATGGTACGAGAACAGGGAGCCTACTTTCCAAACCTGGGACAATTTCCGCCAAAAGCTTCTCGAGACGTTCCTGAGTGCGGACCGGCGGGATCTCGCACAGCAGATGATCGAAGCCCGCATGCAAAAGCCGAACGAAAGCGTGGCCATGTTCGCTGAGGATATGGCCCGCCTATTTCGCCGCGCTGACCCTGACATGCCCGAGGCAAGGAAAGTTCGTCATCTGATGCGGGGAGTTAAGGAACCGCTTTTCGCCGGCCTTGTACGAAATCCGCCAACAACAGTGGATGAATTCATCAAAGAGGCGACTGTCATTGAGCGGGCGCTCCGGCAACGATGCCGCCACTTTGACCGCCTGCCCGACCAAACGCCTGTTGGTGCCGCCGCTCAAAACGCCGCCGTTTCTGAAAACTCTTTACGGCAAATGATCCGACAAATCCTGCGGGAAGAGCTGCGGGCCCTCGGCCTTCTGTCTACCGATCCCCCAGTTGCTTCTGTTGCAGAAATCGTGCGCCAGGAACTACGGCAAGCCTTTCCCTCACCGGCGCCACCACCCGAACCACGTCCACTGACCTATGCTGATGCCGTCCGCCGTCATCCGCCGGCCCCAGAAGAACCACCCTTTCAGCCACGGCCCGTTACCTTGCCGTGGTGGCAGCGTGAACCTGTCCGGCGACCACCAGTACGTCGGACCGACTTGTGGCGCACCGCCGACCGTCGACCCCTTTGTTTCCACTGCGGCGAACCAGGCCACATTTCGCGCTACTGCCGTCATCGACAAACCCGGGTTGGAAACTTTTCTCAGCCCGCTTCTTTTTATTCTGAAGACCCTCGTGACCATGCTGCTGATCGCCTACCGACCAACGAAGCGTCTTCACCAAGTCGTCGCTGGCGGTCTCCCTCACCTGCACGAGGTCAGAATTCCCCGAATCGCCAAAGATACGCGGACGCCTTCAGAAACCGCTCCCCAAGCCCGTGCCAGGGAAACTAACTGCCGCGACCTCCGGGGGCAAGGTTGCCAATCGCCGAGACGCCAAAAAGACCCCCTTGCCTCTACACAAAGACGACGTGACGACGGTGATGACGAAGACGACAACAACCACGAGTACTACTGCCAATGAATTTGTACGTGCCGACCTCAGCGTTATTATAGACGGGCACCACGTAACAGCACTGGTTGACACTGGTGCTGACTTCTCTATTATGCGACAAGAGCTCGCCGACCGCCTTAAGAAGGTTAAGACGCCGTGGAGTGGGCCGAGCATAAGGAGTGCTGGTGGGCAGCTAATGACGCCAACCGGTAAATGCACCGCTCGGCTCGTAATCGATGATTCGAACTTCGTCGCCACTTTTGTCATTTTACCGGACTGTTGTAAAGAGTTGATTTTGGGTATGGATTTTCTGCGAGAGTACGGTGCTATCATCAATATCCCAGAACGTATCGTCACCTTTTCCGCCCATCCTTACGTCGACGCCACCACTGAAGAACAACTGCAACGTTTACGTGTAGCCGATGATGTGATGCTCCTACCGAGATCTTGCTGCCTTGTGTCGGTGTTGTGTGAACGGCCGTGCCATAATGAGGTGATAGCGGAGCGAATAGACACGCTATTGCTTACGCAAGGTGTTTCAATAGCGAGAGGCATTCTGGCACTAATTGATGGGCGGGCAGAAGTCCTCATCACCAACTTCAGCAACGAGCGTCGTCACATCCAGAAGGGCACCGCGATTGCCTACTACGACGACGTGGACCAAGCCAGAGATTGCTTCGCTTTGCAACCGGACGAGGCGACCATCCCAGCCTCGACACCTTTGTCTGTCAACATTTGCTCAACCCTGTCAGCCTCGGAAAAACAGCGCCTACTAGAGCTGATACACCAGTTCAAAAATTGTTTTTCGTGCACGTCGAAAGTCAAGCAAACACCACTGACCCGGCACCGAATCATCACTGAAAAAAATACGAGACCGATCCGTCAAAACCCATACCGTGTGGCTCCGAAAGAACGTGAGGAGATCCAAAAGCAAGTTCAGAAGATGCTCCAAGATGACGTAATACAGCCTTCCAAGAGTCCCTGGGCATCCCCCGTGGTATTGGTTAAAAAGAAAGACGGCAGCTTGCGTTTCTGTATAGATTACCGCAAGTTAAACCAAGTAACGAAGAAAGACGTCTACCCACTGCCACGTATAGATGACTCTCTTGATCGGCTGCGGCATGCACGCTATTTCTCATCGATGGACCTGCGAAGTGGCTATTGGCAAATAGAGGTCGACGAGAGAGACCGTGAGAAAACTGCTTTCGTGACGCCCGACGGTCTTTATGAATTTAAAGTGCTTCCATTCGGGTTATGCTCAGCGCCAGCCACTTTTCAGCGTTTAATGGACACTGTGCTATCAGGACTTGAGTGGCAGACATGCTTGGTTTATCTAGACGACGTTGTCGTCTTCTCAGCTACATTCGAGGAACACCTAAGTCGATTATTCGCAGTTCTAGAAGCTATACGTTCGGCTGGCCTGACTTTAAAGCCAGAGAAGTGCCATTTCGGTTTCAACGAACTTTGCTTCTTAGGCCACGTGGTCAGCCACGAAGGTGTTCGACCTGACCCGGGCAAAATCGACGCTGTCGCAAAGTTTCCCGCACCGCATGACAAAAGAGCAGTGAGACGCTTCTTAGGCCTCTGCGCTTATTACCGACGATTCATCGCCAACTTTTCGTCTATTGCGGCGCCTCTGACGCGGCTCACACGAGAGGATGTCCCCTTTCTTTGGAGCGAAAAAGAACAAACAGCGTTCAACGAATTACGCCAACGCCTCCAAACACCTCCGGTTCTGGCGCACTTTGACCAGGAAGCGCCAACAGCACTTCACACCGACGCAAGCAATGTAGGCCTGGGCGCCGTACTGATACAATGGCAAGATAACTCCGAGAAAGTGATAGCCTATGCCAGCAGAGCTCTCTCTCGCATGGAAGAGAACTACTCGACTACCGAGAAAGAGTGCCTCGCCGTGGTTTGGGCGGTTCTCAAATTTCGACCGTATCTGTACGGCCGCTCATTCAAGGTCGTCAGTGATCACCACTCGCTTTGCTGGCTCACTAACTTGAAGGACCCATCCGGCCGTTTAGCACGCTGGAGCCTTCGGCTTCAGGAGTTTGATATGACCATTATTTATAAATCAGGGAAGAAGCACACCGACGCAGACTGTCTCTCGCGGTCACCCGTTGAGCCTGCCGCTATTAATGACGAGTCTATGGACGCCGCATTCTTGGGAGTCATCAACGCGGCCACTATCTCACAAGAGCAGCGCCGTGACCCTGACCTGCTTTCGCTTATCGATTTCTTAGAAGGACGACGGGAAGACGTGCCGCGAATTTTTGCGAGAGGAGTGCCATCTTTTTGTTTAAGGAACGACGTCCTATACAAGAAAAACTTTTCTCCCACCGGCAGCCCATACTTGCTCGTCGTCCCTGCATCACTGCGAAAAGAAATTCTGGAAGCCTGCCATGATGAAGTCACCTCTGGTCATCTCGGTTACACTCGAACATTGTCCCGTCTGCAAAACAGTTACTACTGGCCTAACCTACCTGCTGCTGTAAAACATCATGTCCAAACATGTGTCGACTGTCAAAGACGCAAAGCACCACCCGGCAGGCCGGCAGGCTTATTACATTCCGTTCAAGTGCCAGCAAAGCCATTCGCCCAAATCGGAATGGATTTCCTGGGCCCATTCCCAACTTCTACCACAGGGAACAGATGGATCATTGTCGCCACTGATTACTTGTCTCGCTACGCAGAAACTAAAGCCATGCCGAGGGCCACAGCAGCAGAAGCGGCTCATTTCTTCATAGAAAACGTCGTCCTTCGGCATGGTGCTCCAACAGTTCTCATCACGGATAGAGGAACTGCGTTCGTGGCAGAACTTTTGGAGTCGGTTCTCAGGCTCAGTGGTACAGCTCACCGGAGAACAACGGCGTACCACCCACAAACGAACGGACTAACAGAGCGGCTTAATAAGACCCTCGCAGACATGCTCTGCATGTATGTCGACACAGAACACAAGAACTGGGACGAAATCTTGCCTTATGTGACCTTCGCCTATAATACTGCCCGGCAGGAAACTACCGGAATGACGCCGTTTAGTTTAATACACGGGCGCGAAGCCACTACAACGTTGGACGCTATGCTGCCGCACGAGTGTGACGACACTCACGCTGACGCCGAAGAATTTGGTCAGCGTGCCGAAGAAGCCCGACAGCTAGCCCGCGTGCGTATTTGTCACCAGCAACACAAAGATGCGAAACGGTACGACCTACGACATAAATTGGTAACCTACAAACCAGGCGACAAGGTATGGGTCTGGATCCCAATACGTCGACGCGGACTTTCAGAAAAGCTATTACGACGATACTTTGGCCCATATCGAGTCACCCGACGATTGAACGACATCAACTACGAAGTTATTCCCGACGGCGATTGCAGTTCCAGTCGCCGAAACTGCTCACCCGAAATCGTGCATGTCATCCGGATGAAACCCTACTTGTCCAGCTAACTCTCGTTTGTCCTGATCGTGCTGGTGCATATGTGCGTTTTTATAAGTAGAGTGCCTTGGCTGCGCATCGGGACGATGCCATTTTTGGAGGGAGGCAAATGTCACATGCGTCCCGCGAAAAAGACGAAGGCGACAGCGCATACGCGCATCTGCACGCTTTTATGCAGAACGCAACAACGAGAAAGATGAGGAACTCGCTCTCGCGCGGTTAACAAAAAGACCGACCCGCTGCTGTTTTCTCAGTGCCTTCGAGTACGACCTCTCTCTTGACGTCGCGACAATATGAAGGCGCAAGAAACAAAGATGTCCTTAAAGCGACTATGGTACGCGGAATCGAGCTTGGGACCTCTTAAACGTGAGCGCGAGGCATTAATCACTGAGTCATGGAAGAGCACGTCCCTCAACGTTCAAACGGCAAGCTATTTATACCTACCACTTACCGATGATGACGGGCATATTGGGGGGGGGGACTATCGTGTTTTGAACATTACCAGCAAGATGGCGCAATGAGCGCGCGTCGCTACATTGTCACCATATGCCGGCGCGCGCTCTCATGTTCCAGCGTACTCGCGCGCCCTTGTCTCGCGGTGGGGAGAATCGTACGTCTAGGCTGCCCTTTGGCTTTCACCGGAAAAATTTTGTTGCAGTCACCGGGTGCACAAATGTCACTGTAATTGTTGTACAGTCTACGTTTGCGAAAAGATAAGGCTTTCCAGACACATCAAAGAAACAAGTGAGACGCTTATTCGCGTTCGTCTGTCCCGATGAGTATGTTTCGTGCGTTATTTGTGCGTAAGAAACGCGGTGCACGTTTCGATCTGCTTGCCATTTGGCGGGTGACCTTCGAATTTGTTGATATCACGTTCATTGGTTCATCTTTGCGGCAAATATGTGACTTTTAGATGCGGAAGCATCCTATACTCGCGCCTTGTAGTGCGCCGTCCGCGCCGTCCGCACCGCTTCTCGAACATTCGACAGCTGACGCGCGCGCATGCGCCGTCGCGCCGTCGCCCACCATCTGTGCCGCGCGCGCTTCTCCTTCGAGAACATTCGACAGCTGACAGCGCATGCGCCGTCGCGCCGTCGCCATATGTGCCGCGCGCGCGCTTCTCCTTCGAGAACATTCGACAGCTGACAGCGCATGCGCCGTCGCGCTGTATATATACTCAAGGTCGGCGCTCGCTCGCTCAGTTGCCGCTCGTCCGTTGGTTTGTACGGCGCGTCGACGTCCGAAGTCGCCGTGAAATGAATGCCAACGAATCCACAAACAGAATGATCGACGTCCCTTCGACCAGCCCCGGCCAAACTGTTGGCGGAACCGCTTCCGCATCCTCCTCAGTGTTCCCCCGAGGGAAGCTGCGGGCAATTTTTTTTTGCAAAGCCGGCTTACTCCGCCGCTGCCCGTATGGGGGCTCCGGTCGTTCCTTCTTTCCGAACGTTCTTTTTCCTAAAACAACATTTGAAAAGATGCCAGCTGTTTCTTTTTAGTTCATCACGCAAATAACAAAAAATTCGGTACGAAGTATAATCAACAGAAAATCTGCCAAACAGAATCAATCATCATTTTCGTTGTGTCTTCATTTGATTTAGTTAGACGACAGTATAGTGTGTCCACATGACTCGGGCACAGGAAACCATATACAGCGCGAAGCAATGACATTACTGCCTTATTCACTGAAACCATACTGCAATATCTCTCATTATTGAACACGAAATTGGCATTCATAAGACGTTCTACACATAAATAGCACAGCTTTTAGCGAAGAATGAAACAGCCATTATTTTTCAGTGCACTCTTAGCCAAGAAGACGTCGTTTGTGTCATTGTTTTCATATCAATCGCCCGACTCCTACGATCATTTCAGTTTCATAAAATAATTTCAACTTTGTTGTTCAAGCGCATCAGGTAGTCCATTAGGCGGTGTTCTAAACAAAAGACGTACTAGCTTTCAAGGTGTAAATGGGAAATTTTCGAAAAGCTGTTTTCTGAACAGATGGTCACATTGAA